>CAVNZL010000030.1:532500-1132500 GCA_963693355.1 Pontia daplidice
CCTCTAATAACAAGATCCTTTGATTATTCTATTTTGTAATGATAATGGTGTCTTTAAATACAAATTTCAAGTAATTATTTGTATTCCGAATAACTTATATTAAGCACTATAATAACGTAACAATATAACGACATATTTTATCTATCGAACATACTAGCAGCGATATAAATGTTTATTTTAATTTATTTTTTACTAAATGTGCTTTTGAAATCAACTATTAATTGTTTTGTATATCTCTATTTTGGCTATAATGGCTTACATATTTTCTCCTACTCTTTGTCCTACAAATTTAAGAAAACATTTCCATTATACAGTAAATGTGTAACTCTAGCGGTTCCGGTATAGCTCGTAAATGGTAATTTTTTTACCTCTTTTTTTTTTTTACTACTACTCCTGGTATTTTATAGCCTAGGTATGTATGTATAAACTGTATTATGGTAAAGTTCCATTAAAATCTATTCAGTAGTTCTTACCTCAAAGGGTGACTAACATCCATCCATCCATACTTACAAACTTTCGCTTTTATAATATAGTAGGATATTTTTTTATAGAAATGTGTCTCTGTGCTTTTTTGTTGTATTTATTTCCTATTCTATGTGTTTACTGTGATTTATTTGTTTTGTTGTTACTCCTAACCGATAGAGATCGCTAGAGAGTCTTTCAAGTCCGCTCAAAGCTAAATCTAACTACGTATTGATACATTATTCACATCAACAGCAAATAAACGTTGGACGGGCAAATCGTGTTTGGGTTCGTGTCGAACGGGTAAAGAAATGTAACTGTTTATAACTTTTGTTTACTTTTGCGTTCAACGAAAGGTTATTTATGATCTCGTGCATATGAAGTTTTTTCTGCATAGTTTTTGTATAGAACTTGAAAGTTACTTAAAAAAATAAACCTGTTTCAATAAAACTAAATAATTTGTTATTTTATACTGTTGGATACCCTATGTTGGAATATACCTGCTATATATTGAAACAAAGTTTTATAGATCCTTGTGTAAAAAAATACATGCATTAAATGTTTGTATCAATTTTCTTAATAATATGTATATAACAAATGAACACTTATATGAGTTTTTATACAAGTTTAAATATTGTGTAAAGCAGTACACAAAAAATTTCAGTTAAAAATACGTTGTCATACTGCAAATAGTTTCACGAGGTGCAATAAAACCTTAGCAATGTAGACTGCGTGGCGGGCATAACATGATTATTCAATACAGGCAATTGTCCACAGCTGACGAATTTTGATTCCTCAATCCGGAAGCGCCTTACAGGTCAATACGAACAATTGTTTTAAAGGGTTTTAAATTCGTGTCCCGATGTTCAGAATTCCCAATAAATTGTAGGAATGTAACTGAACTGAATTTGTTCCAAATGCATAGTTTGCCCAGACGCTTTATGCTTTTGAATAAGTTTCCTTTTTGTATATAATATTTTTTTTTATTCGTGAATTTATCAGCGTGTCCCACGTATAAAATAGAAAATGCTACGCTGTGAATAGTGACTGACAACTGGTATGAATAAAAACACATAATGTCTTCCTACAGTGTGTTTCAAGGAATAGCTATCCCGAAATGGCGAGACTACTACAAGCCTCCGCAACTAGCGGTAACCAATAAATTCCGTGTCATAAGTTTTACTCACTCGACTGTTTTATAGAATCCTAGTCAATCCGATAAAGAGACAGCCACATATCACAACTTTAAAAGTTTAATCTACAACATTGATAAAATTATGTTATTTAGAACGTAATGATTGTATTTAAATCGAATAAAGGTACTATAATATTAGTTTTTCAGTGATATAACTAAATTACAAAGTTCCGTTCATAATTGATAGTCTTGTTTAATCTATGCCGTTGTCACAGTTAACAATAAACATGATTGCAAATAAGTGTAGCATGAATAAATAAGAACTAAGTTCATGAGTTACAGGTCGGTGAAAACATTTATACCTTGGCCTAGAATTATCCTGTGACCTGAGTGATACTTTTTAAGTGTTTTAATAAACGCCCGTTAGTTAACTGTCTGCCATTGTGTTACTTGACACTATTTTAATTGCTATGTAGAACGATATTCTCTCACGGAAATTAACGTAGCGAAATATTGCTTTTAGATCTTTAGTTTTTTAAATTATCAAAGATTGTTTTATCTATTTATTGCGAATTTGGCACAATAAGGATTTGTGAGTATGTATCTGGGAATCGATTCTCATATTAGTTAGTTTTTATAGTTGATAGATTTAAAAAAAATTGAGTTAAGTCATTGTTGATAGCATATGATGAGAAGGCATTATTACATTTTATTTTAGATACCGATTTATGACGTGTAGACGTTAAATATACTTTCCTTGTATTTATTGTTAAACCATTGGATGAAAATATGCAATCCTAGATAAAGATAATAATAAATATAAACTGCATTGCATATAAATACATACTATAATAATAAAGGCTAATAATATTTAATATATATAGCAGTTTTGATATATAAAATATAATTTTTGTTAATTTGATATATAAAATAAGTGCTTGGAACCGAAGGGAACCGTCTCTATATCTGTTCTTATGGCTTTAAATATCTTCAATATGGAGAGTTCAAAGCGTCTGTTTTGAAGGGGGCTCAGGCCTAATTAATTTAATTTCTCTGTCTCTTCAACTTTGATATAGGTAAATTATTAATTAATATGTTCAGGTGTTCTGTCATATAGTATTTATTACATATATATAATGACGGATCAATTACAAACCTAGATTGTGATTTCGTCATATGACGCCACATTTATAATACTTATGACGTAATAATTACAATTGTATTTCATGTAAAGCCATATTTTATTTAACCTCATTATCGTGCTACCTATACTCTGTTAATTCAAATGTAAACTATAATTTCTCATATCATTTCACAAATCGGGGAATACAAAAAAAACTTTTGAAATTACATCGCTGTAACATGTTTGGGGAACAAATAATTCAAATCGTGCGTGTCGCGTAAACATCGTTTTATGATAACTCACCTGAATTTTTGCCACGTTTCACCGCGGCCTGAGCTTATGTTTATGTCTTATTTTGTCGTCACACATTTTGGAAACAGCTTTTGCGAGTTAAATATTATGTACTATTATTACCGATATTAATAATAATATTGTAATTAGTTATGTTAAATTTTTATTGGTACGTTAGTTGTTACTTATATTTATTTATTTATTTTAGTGGTTAGAATTTACATCGGATCCCGTTTGGATAAAAGCCTCCCCAATTTTCTTCCATTTTTTCCTGTCTTGGATTACTTTCATCCAGTCTTTGCTTGGAATTTCCGCTACATCCTCTTCCCACCTTTTTTTTTTTTCCCTGCCTACCTGCTCTTTCCTTTCCTATTATTACTATTATAAAGATATATTATATTGCGTTTATAATGGGTATACAAATACAATAGGCACGATTAGTACTCGAGGAGTAGGATTTCGATATACTTCTTGAATCACTTAATGACCGTAAATACAATATATTTATATGTACTGTAATATGGTTGTTTCGAATTAAATTTATGTAATTTATTTAGGAATATAGCTATATTCGTTTTAAGATTGTTTATTAGTAAATAAAAGGAACGCACTCCTGTATTCACATATACTGGTATAGAAGATTTTACTCATCTAAAGTCCATAAAGGGGATTCTTGTAAATTCATATACTATGTTTTAAATTAATAATACGATGTTGCTCTACAATCAATCACATCTTTTACATTTAAAAAGTAGACTAAATATATATAACTGAATGTTTAATTAGTAGTTAAAAATATTCAGTTAATCGTTTTGTATAAATAAGCGATGTTAATGAACCCCGAACAGCTGTGTGCCGGTAAACTGCTTCATAGAGTTAAATTCTTCAAAGCAATCACGTTTTCTCGAAATAAACTGTTTGTTTTTATTATGAAGGTATTAAATGGTTTTTTATGCAGATAATTTTGTTGATTGTTACTTTACACTTTACAATTGAATTTCATATATAATAGTCAAAACGTCATGTTTAACGATTTTACTTTTTGTTGTAGTATATCTCCATATATATTTCTGTGTATTAAGTGTGTGTGTCTCTCCCGTATTAATATACGGGAGCGTTCAAAAGAAGAGCGACCTTCAAAGTCCGGCAACATACTTGTAAGCATCATTGCAGTGTCCATAAAGGCGGTTAGCACTTCTCCATTGCATTTGCTTGTTCCCTGTCTCATAAAAAAATCACTTGTGAACATTTATATTAAATGCTAAAACTAAAACTTCATTACTAACAGTAAAATAATAATAAAACGGATTTAGTACCTATATTTTTCCAACGTAGCTTCGACGATTTATAATCGAGGTTAACTTTATTGGTTAAACATGTTGACTTCCATAATAACGGTGGTCATTTAGTGCACCGTGTCTCCCAGTTTCACGTAAAAACGTACAAGTATTTTTACAATGCGATGCAATGTTAATAGCTGTTTTTGTGGAACTTAGTTCCCACACCTTATTAGCTAGTGAGTTGAAGCGTTATGTTTAATTCAAGACGCGGTGTAAGTGCAGAGAGCTCTGGTAGGCTGAATTTAAAGACCGCGGTGGCGCGGCCACATAAAAGCTGATGGTTTTTTGAATTGAAAGACCTTAAAATAGCACAAGAAATATTACAAAGGAAAGGAATTAATTACTAATAAAACGAGTTAGTATTAGAGATACAGTCTCTAATATAATATGTCGGATTATTTAAGAATTATACGCTGTTTGATTATTATTAGAATTAATTAGGTCTCAATGGATACAATATAGCATTATAATGTAATTATATCAATGAATTCAGTAATAGCTAAAGGCCGAAGTCAAGTCTTAACCACGAATTAGAAATTGTATATTTAATCCCAGTGTAAATAGTGATGGATTCGCTATCCTACATAAGGACATACCGGAGCTCATCTGATATAATGTCGGCTCCTCTACAAACAAGGCATTTGTCCTATTAGTGGATTGACTTCCGCGTTTTTCCCATCCTTTTTGTTTTTTATCTGTATTGAAAAATTGTTTATATTAAAGATGTCGATTACAAAGTTGATGTTATGACCCGGATGTAATTGCAATAATATTCCATTATTTTACAATATAACTTTTATTTAACGATTTTAAAACATATTCGCCCCTCTGTAAAATGGTGTTAACTTTTGATGAAAATGATAGTGTTTTTTATATGATTCCTGTATATCTTTTTCGCAATTGAAAATATTTTGGAAGTTCTACTACTTTACCGTGACTAAATTCAAGTATCCTGTAGTGTATTCCTTTTCTAACACTATTCGCCATATACGAACAGAAGTTAAGCAAAAAAGTGTAATTTCACGATTTTTTTAAATACCATTATTTTATAAACGAAAGAAATATGAAGGTATTTGTTAACTTAAGTTGGATTCAAATATCGCAAACCTAAAATATCATATTATCTATCTATACGTGACTGTATGATTATACCTACAACATATATTGACATTCAAATTGATCGACTAATAATAGTGCTTCATCTGAGCCCAATCAGAGGCAATTCATCCTATTTCCTACAATACTACTCACGAGATACAATAAATATTTTAGGCGTCATAGCAACAATACAAAGACACATTACTGTGGTTGTTTCGTTGATACGAAGATCAACTTACAATAATCGCAATATAAAAACAGGAATGTTGGTAGAAACAATATTATGTTAATACATTATACAGAACATACAAACGTGAGGTTTGCGAAATTTCGAACTCATATTGCGAATCTTATGTCCTTCTAAAGCCCGCGTATATAAAAGTCGATAACAAGTTAAATTATATAGAAAACTGTAATACGCAACGCGTACAAACGTTTATTGTTTATGTCAGCCATGACACATTTCCAAAGCCCGCATTCACCAATTAGCGGGCAATAAAATGACTGCTGATCGATGAACATCAAACTTCAACATTAGATAACCTTGTTGTTATCCGATTTCGCGGAATCGTAAAATATATTGTTATGATTTATCTTGGCTGCTCGGATTTCAATTATATTAATAATGTTTTAATTGATATCGTTAAATTGACGTCAAACATGATAACATTTCACTGCAGTCTATAGTTAGGTATATAGTTTATAATGATAACTAACGAATAGAAATTACATTTGAAATTCTGTTGTGGGAATAAAAATACTTTTTTTTAAATCTGCGTTCGAGTTTGTATTTAAATAAAGTAAATGAAGTTATAGTGCTGCAATATTTCCTTTTTTACTTAGCACTATAGAGTTATTTATTGTACAAGTTACAAAAGCAAATGGCTCAAACAGTTGAGTCTATTTCAAAGCACGTAATAATGTTTACGTCGAATCGCTAAAGTACGTTTAAGTACTATTATTTATTCTGCGGTAAAAGCTTGGTGCCTCAAAGTTACTGTGGAACAACGGCGCGGTGTCGGTGCATTTTTGTTTCATGCAAATCCGTGATATTTGAACCACATTCAGTTTTTGACGTAAAAATTCGAGATACGAATTCAATTTCACTGAAAATTAAACTGCGAGTCTTAAAAATCTTTGTTGGAAAATGCTTTTATTTCCAATTAATAAGACCAATTGTTGTTTATTTTGGTTGGTAATTATTTTCGTGCAGCTGAATAATAATTCGTTATTTAATTATATATATAATAATGGGTGGTAGGTCTTAATTGTCTCTTAGAAGAAATAATCAACGTACACATAGATGACCTTTTTTTTATGTTACCAAAATAACTATGGCATTTTCAATCATTTTTAAATATTTTAATCAAATTTTTATAATAAAAAATTATATAAATAAATTAAAATAAATATTCAGGTAACATTAAACTTTGCCGTGAAAAAATACTTTGTAGTTTTATATGCGCTGTATATGTGGAGACGGAAAAAGTAAAGTAGATTATGATGAGCAGCGAGAAAATATAATTTTCTGTAGTCTGTAACATCAGTCGGGATAAATAAGAAATATTGTCGCGACTGGGAAAGTCTATTTGTTGAAAGAAAAAGTTGTTTAATAAGACTCTAGACGCAAACTAAGAGTATCAAAAAGTTATAAAGTCAGCGCGTAAATTTTCCTTTTGTAACTTTCTCGACTTAAAGTAAATAATGAAGCATCAAACAAATTCTTATCAATGTTAGTATTGTGTATATGCTGATTATTATTATTTAAGGTTATTAATAGTGGTCACAATAACTCAAGAAATATCGAGTATTCCTTTCTGCAGCCATGGTTTTTGTTTTGAAATGTGTAAAACACAGTGTGAAACTTTTAACGCTTTAAATACCTTCCACGTTATTATCTCCTATTCGATAGTGTAAATTACTTCGACCTTTACAAGATCTGGTTACGCTACGAGGTAATGCGACAGCAACTGACTGGCGGACAGACGGCCGTAGCAATGTTTACGAGTGCTTGGAAGGTGTTTTCAAAGATAAATGCTACACAACACTGAATGGCAATTAACTATGGTTTCAGATTGAAAAATGCGGTACAAGAGACTTTTGACACGGTTGCCTTACAATGAGTAAATATACTATTGAAAGGCACTACTTTTTAAAGCTCTTCCCAAACGAGGTTGACACTTAAAAGGTTACGTTAAATTTAAGATATTTCCTTAAGAACCATCCCAAAACAATTAGCGTGGCCATTTATGTTTTAAACGTCATAATAACGACTAAGCTACAGAGATATTTAATTATATTTACCAAGTACCTATTGAAGCTTACGTTTAGTATATATATATATTTTATAAAATAGGGGGCAAACTAGCAGGAGGCTCATCTGATGTTAAGTGATACCACCGCCCATGGACACTTGCAATGCCAGATGCCTCACCAGTGCGTTGCCGGCCTCTAAGATGCTTATATGTTATGTGTTTTATGTTTTGAGGATTTAAAACAATGTTAAAGCAAGTAAATCTGAAGCCACTGCCTGGTGAAATGAAAATACATAAGTTGTGTGACAGGCTTCTCAAATTACACATATGTGGTTTTGTATTATATTAATAATAGATTTAATTAAAGCAGATGATTGTAATAAAATGTAAGCTGATATTTTGTGGACATGGAGTCGGTGTTTTTGATTTTGGCTTTTATATTTCATGTTTAGTTTTTGGTCGTGTTGTTGCTGTCGTTTGGAGCAGTATCGAAGATAGTCTAATTTGAAAAGATATATTAATATTCACCATCTAAATATCCCGATTTTTTTTGAAACAAAATAGTTTTCCAAGCTAAGTTTAATTCAGTTCCTTATATGATACTGTATAAATATAATATGTTTTAATAGGCGAATCTCAAAACAAAATGTATGTATTGTTGTCTTATTTTTTTTTGTTTGTTTCAGGTTAGTATCACATTGCTTGGGTGCATACATAAAACATTCACCAGTCCATTGGAATAAGAATAGACAGGACGTGTTCAATTTCCGGTAAACTACATTAAACAATTCACAAATGCATGAGAGGTAGTATATATGTATATATAAACATAAAACTTCCATGTTATACATTTGATAACATTATAAATATTGGATTATATTCAATCAAGGTTCCTTAAGTCTTCTACTACTATCTTAAGATCTTAATTCTAACATTTAAGACGAATTGTGAAATACATCTAATCTTAAATATTTACTCTAAAAAATTGAAATTGGTTCAGTTGTCAATAACGTTAGTTTTTAAGTTTCTTTAGTATTCGATTAACGCAGACATAAAAAGTACAGAATCCGCTTCAGACGCTTTTGTTAAGTTTTTTTGCGATTTTCACAACGTTTCTTGTAAAATCACCAGTCTAGCTCTAAATAGGTTTCTTCATCCATTGTTGGATTTACAAAAAATCAATTTGTAATAAGGTTGCAAGTCGCCAGTAGTTTTTATTGGCCTTCACTCGGTAGCAATGCTTGGGTATGCCCTTAGACTTTTATTAATTCTTATATATTTGAATACTAATACGCAAATAAACAGACATTCCGTAAGCAGCCTTTTATGTATAGGCTTTTTGTAATGTCTTTTTTCTATCAACCGTCGAAATCGAAACCGCAATCTCCGGGTTGGTCACAATGAACCGCGAACCCATGTCATTTAGGAGGCCAGCATGAATTACTTCAATTTTAAGATTGATATACGTATTAATTGTTGCAAATTTAATGATTCGAATTATTAATACTTCCTGTAGGATTATTATTACAAGTAGCTTAAATGACGATATTTTTATGAAGTCTTAACTCCAATATACACGCGTGCCCGATGGCCATGACAGCAAAGTGACAAATGTGTCAATTGTCGCGATCGGGTTCGGACAAATCGAGTTTGTCAACCCTGTCCGTTTGGGATCGTGACGTCACTTTGGGAGAATTTATCGTCGATTCGAATTGCTTTCAACGCATTCGAGAAATCGAAAAGATGATTTATATCTTAGGGATGTTTGGGACTTGTTTTAAATTCCGGACGGAGCTTATGGAATGGAATAGTTTTTATGGACTGCTCCGCGTTCTTGCTGAATCGTATGAAGTACAATATCGTGGTGATCGATATTCACACGGTAATGCAAAACATATTTTACGTGTCATATGTTTATATGTCATGAAAGTTAATTTTTACATTCACTTAAAGATTCAATACAAATTTCATGTAATGCATGTCTATAAAAATGGAAAACTTGATACACTGTTGAAAAGCATGAATACAATCTAGATTTGATAAGATATTACATTCAAATTTGTGCTCTATTATTTATTAGAAATAAAGATTTAAAAAAGATATAAATTTGAATGACTTCATAGATTGTATTAAATATGCTATATATAAGGGCTGCCAATGCTATGAAATGATCCGTTTATGAGAGAACCTTTTTTAACCGTTAGCCGTCCGCCGCCGAAGAAACATTACGAAAGCTATTCCTTAAAAACTTTAGAAGATACAGAGACAGCTGACCGAGCTCTATAAACGTTAGGTGTTTAGTAATAAGTTAACAATAATTCATTAAATAGAAATTTTATATTGATTAAAACATAACCATACAGACTTCCATCGACGTTGGAATGACAAGTCAGTAACTTAATACACGTTCTCCCATTTCAAAGCGTCCATGCATTCAATGCAGTACTTAATGAGCGATGCATTACAATCTATTGAACATACATACAGGCTTGCTATTGATACCTTTATTATACAATCAGGACTGAAACCACAATTACGGCAAATTTTTATGTCTTATTAACTTATCATGGCCTGGTACTTTGCGTTAATGCCACTTATGTCATAGACGATTGAGAATTTACTCTGAAGTTGTTTTAAAGGTACAAAATTCTATTTCATGTGAAATTTACGTGATAACATAATACAATACATATCTGGGTCTTTATATGATTTTGACGACCCATTTGAAGCAAATGCCGTCTGTCAAATAGAGGGTCTTGTGTTTGATCCCCGGCACAGTTAACATTTGTCAAAATGACAAAATGTCTATGTAAGTTTTTATTAGTAGTATAACATTGTCTTTTATTAACATAACGGTTACTCATTTAAAGTAAATAATTAATAAATTTAATATTGCAAAAATACACAACTTAAATCCGTTCATAAAGTGTTTTTTTTTATTAGTAGTGTTAGTCATTATATAATTTGTAAATAGCTTAGCCTGGCCCTAACCGACTTTGGTGTGGCCTATTGTAGCTTATTTGATTACCGGAGAGGAAATGCTATCAGTGGATTGTCCATAACTCAAAGGCGGATTCAATATGTGGAACTCCCCGCTATTGAGAGAGCTCAGTTAGCAATACCCACTAAAACGCATCACGTTTTGTCAAACCCAATCATGTAATGATACTCCTGGAGGTACTTTTAACTCAAACGGGACATCTATGCCTGAGACAAATCTAGCTTTTCCTATATCTTCACAGTCTTTTGTTCTTTCGTTCTACTATGCTAATATTGCTTCTTTTAATTTGACTTAGGTTGACGTAAAGTAAAGATAAAGTTTGAATAAGGGAGATTTCACTATAAAATATACTAATTTACGGTAAGTCAATACAAATTATAATGTATTAAGTACACGTTTATGTCTTTGCTTTTAATAGTTCCTCAATTATAGCAACCGTAAAGTGCTGACTCGGTTTTGTCACATCTATTAACGACTAACGGTTCGTTTTATGAATAAAATAGCATTAACACTTTGTATTGGAAGTCAATACATCGTACAATAAGGGGCCATAAATGATTATGTGGAGGCTTGTTTATTGTATACTGGGAGTGTTTTATGTATAAATAACAAAACATACATAGGTAGTTTATGTACAGTTCAGAAGATTTGTTTTGTATGTATATTTGAAGAAAATTGCATTGTTTCGTAAATATATAATGATTACTTTGAGGTTTTTTGCTACACTCCTTCTTAATATTTGACTTTGGATAAAAGCTCATTAAAACTGGCGTAGTAGTTTCTTTATATAGCTATTTGGGAAAGAAATCTAAAAATCAGAAGCAGAGTTACAGTTATTGAATTAGTAATCTTAAAGTCGATCATTTGTTTCATATATCATGTCTGCGTTATCAGATTATTCGATCATGCATGATATACAATGCTCGTTAGAAGTACAAGTAGTCGGCGGCATTGTGGGAGTCAAGCAATGAACATATTTCTATTCGAAAATGTATATTCCACACCGCGTACGTGCTTTGCACATGGATGTTATTATTCCTTATACAGGTTTATAGCCTCATTTGATGAAAGCGGTGATTCCTGAAAAGTCAAAACTATGTAACAACGACATTCGCATTTCTCATACAATGAAAGAAAGGGTTATAATCCTGGCTTAAGCATAGGAATGTATTTTCGTGTGTAAATATTACAGATTGAAGTCAATATAGTCGCTATTAAGACCCTTCGGAACTAAATAGTTCGGTAATTTCTTAATTAGGTATGCGGCGTATTAGCTCTCAAGTACCACTCGCTTGATCTGGAAAACTAAGGATAATTTGCAATTTGCATCGCACAACACGTCATGTTACTTTCACTGGGTTCTTGCGTTTCTTAGAAATCGTATTACCTTCTGATAGACTTGTAAATTGAGATTAGTTTGATTCTTTAGGGAATTTAGCGATGCTCATTCGCAAGACATCGAATACATGATCCAAACAAGATTTTTGCCAGCAATCATATCTCAGACTGCCTTTGTGCTACTAACTTTTATTAATCACTGTGATGTCTTGGATACTATTACTAGAGAAACAACACAACTCAATTCCATCCTATTTTCTGTATAAATTGTAAATAATTTTTGCCATATATATAACGCAAAGACACTTTCAATTAGTTTTATGAGAGTTTCAACTTACAAAATAATTTGACATGCACCTACACACCTTAGATATTAAAATAACAGTGGGTATCCTCCACTATATTCCAACCATTTAAAATTAAGCTTTTCCAACTCCCTGCAACCAGACTTGGATAGAAACTACACATTAAACCGTAAAACAAATTAAACTCGCAATAAAATCGTCAATCTTCATTGCATCTTCGTGTTCTTGCGGAGAAATTATGATGTCAAACAACCACGATAAGTGGTTATTATGTCGTGGCCTGACAGCCAACTGAACATCGTCTCCTGTATGTGAGAATTACAAAAAATGTTTAGATTAGATGCTAATTATGGGGTATACGTATATTTGCTGCCGTTAGAGACATGCAAGGCCTATTTGCGTTTAGTTATTTTGTATTTAAGTCATAAATACAAAATAACTAAACGTTTCAATCTTGAAATGCTTCCCAGACTAAACCTCCATTTATCCACAAACATTGTCTTTCTAAATAAGCTGACTGATTGATTATAAGCAGTTTGTGTAAGTGAAAGGTATAGAAATTAGTTAGGCCACAGGGCGGGTGTTGAGATAAGTCATAATAAAAGTGTTTACAAACATTTATGAGTGAACCCGGGGTCAGTTGATGCATGTTAGTAATTAACATTCGACCGCAACGAGTAAAGTGGTACCTACTTTATTTCTGATACAACTGATTAGCGTTGATGATGTTAGTATTAATCGTTATAATTGTGTATACATACTTATAATAAAATAATATACATGTCTCAGTAGGTATGTCAATGGTGGATAAATCTCACTCTGTGGCAGCATTCACATTATCTTTCTGTTTTTATTTTTATTTTCTCATTTTTATTATGTCATTTAATTATTACTATTTTTTTTATAACTTTTCCTTACTTTTAAACTGTCAATATGAATCTAGTGTATTAAGGGAAAAATGGCTTCTCAAACACAGGTGATACCTAGCCGAGAAGCCAAGGATTCTAGTTTATGGTGTAAGTGCAAAAATAAAGAACAAAAAAATGAAAAGAAATGAATAAAGAAACTTATGAAGAGTTGGTTTGGTTGAACGTCCTAATTACAGAGACTAATGGTGATAATTACTCTTTTAGAGAAATATTATTTTTCTGTTGGATAGTCCACAGACATCTCAGACAGATCAAGCGAAGTATAAATGAAATTTTGTACAAATTATTTTGTTCGTGTACGCAGGGAACATTACAGAACAGTACATTTAAAGCCGAAAATATTTGAATTTCATAGTTTTAACGAGGATTTCAAAGAAAAGTTTGTAACCCATATCATAATGATTGAAATATTTTAGTTCGTGGTTTAGAACCTTAGCAAAGTTACTATGTAAAAAGTACCTATGTAAAGTAGCGTCACACGTGGTTGATCTCGCCTTGAAAGTCCTTCAACAAAGCGATATTCACGAACGAACTTTCCCAGGCTTGGTTACGTATAGTAATTGGCATTTGTTTGAAATAATAATTTTCTAACAACATCATAAAACTGGATACTTCTGTCGTTACTTGTTTGCTTGTGAATTTAGACATTACGAGCACTCTTTGATTTGTGTTACAATTAGACCTTTATTTTTGTCACGTGGTGTCAAAAATAAAATCAATGGTTTTTGAATAGAAAAATATGGAGTCCTAATTGAACTGAAATGCTTTTATTTATTTGTTGTGTAATTATCAATGCATGTATGGTTAGAACAATACGTTTATCGTTTCGTTATCTGTGGGTGTGGTATAGATCTGGATTTGTCATTTAATGTTCTAATAGATATTGTTTGAGACACATGCTGCATCTCACGTAGACCAATATTCTTAGTGATTTAGGATGAAAGAATTGTATAAAACATAGTTTAAATATTAAGTGACTATGCCTTATTCGCATAGCAAACTTGTAATAGATACACCATTTATTGAACACAACGCCATCTTGTGACTATTTATTCGATCATATATAAACATCTCTTTGAAATATTTTGAGATTTTTAGTACGGCAGTTGAGCCAATAGTTAATATTTATTGCATAAAAATTTTGACAAAAAGTATTAAATAATTGTCAAAATTAGACATCCATCGAGGACGGTAGAATGACAAATTGCATATCCATTTTTTCTATATGACCGCGTGGTAGAGCTTACGTTAGACCTATACTGGAAACAATTGGAACAATTTATCGTTACAATTGAATTAAAATTATTGTCACGTTAGCGACACAGAAGTTCAGTTGTCAATGAATTAACATTATAAGGGTGTAAATGCCACATTCATAGTAGGTATTGATGAATCTTAATCAGAGAACAATTACAACAATATTATAATATGGACACATTTATCGTTACAATTCTATTCATTTCCGTTAGCTGAATACATAATACCAATCAGTTCAATGTCACTAAAATATGTAAACTGAATCATAGTACAAATAAAATTAACTTAGAGATATTTTCTTATTAATTACAACAGACATTAACCTAATAGTCACAATATCTTAAAACTTTCAGTTCATTCTATAAAGTGAATAAATAAAAATATTTGATGCTAAAGTGTAAAATATATACTGATTTGAGAAGAAATAAAAAAACTACACTCATTACATTTATTTATTATTTTGCTTAAGCCTTTTAGAATAGTGGAATTTACATTATTCTAAAATTTTTCAGACGTTTAGCATATCTATAAAGCGTTAAGTAATTTATAACAATAATTGAGAACAGTAAGGTGTAAAAAAAAGATTATTAAGGAGATATAATTGAGAGTGAGAGTTTACCATATAATATATTCTGCAGACTTGTAAATTGCAATGTATTCCAATTAAGATACATTAATATCTCAAGGTTATAAATGTGAATGTTTGCGTTGAAAATGAAGATATAAATCCTAGTTATCATTTACTAAGCAATCCGTGAATTCTTATTAGTATGGTATCTCTCAAGAGAAATGAATGTAGACTTAGGTAAATTAAATGAACGCTTGATTCCGCAAGCTTCCGCGCTTAGAAGAGGGTAATTACAAAAAACTTATTTTGTATTTAACAGCCAAAACTATGGTAATTAATAAAAGTTTTTAAATACTGACACTATAGTAGACATACTGGCGAGAGCTACTCTTGTTTGCAATCATAATTGAGTTCGTATGAAAATTAATCAAACTTTGTTCAGTGCTTCGTAATATTGGATGTTCTTGTTCAGGTAAATTGTAGTGTATTTGGCAAAATATCTTATATGTTAAGATTGGTATATTAATTCAATATTTTTCTGCGTTTAAATTTTCAAACTTTCCTTCAATGTCCCTATCTGCCTGAAGCAGTGTGAACAAAAGGAAATCTGATCGAAACACCTTTGGGAAACTTCAAATACCAAGCGAAGGGCCGGTCCCTTGAGAGCTTGGGTGTAAGAGATCAAAGCGATGGGAGATATATAGCTATACAAACTATAAACGAAACGCCCGGAACTGACCGCTATGAATTATAAATCACGAAATTTTAATGCATCTGTTTAAAAGAGTGTGGTAATATTTAACATTCTTAGAAATATGAAACGTTTAGTTAGTATTGAATGTGATTTATGTTAATAGGGCAACATTTAAGCGTTTTTATTTACAGGAAAACGTATGATTTGAAATATAAACTATTGAGTCATTTGAATTATATTGTTACGATATTAGGTACAATACAACATGTTTTATTGATATTATTAAAAGTTATGATTATTACTAGTAAAATATACAGAGCACGTCAAGTCACACCACTTCATATGCTACCTTATATATAAGGTATCGCGTACATTTTTACAATACTACACTACAAACACTTTTACTACATACAAATCTGAATACGTTTTTCGCTTATCTAATAGCTATATCAATATAGTGTAGAAACAGAGAGATATATTTATTGTTATATATCAGAGATGTTTGTCATGATTATATGAGTAATAGTTAAAATTGTGGGAAGTTTTAAAAATCAACATAGAAACACCGGCAATGTGCTGCCTAGCTGACGTCACGCCCCACCATATTCAGTGGGAGTTTAATGGGGATTAGTCGAGGACACGGCAGTGCAGCGGCGTGGATATTCATTCTGGTGCATGACGGGTGAAGATAGATGCTATCTAAGATCTATGACGACTTGCTGTATGATGTAAATAAGTGTAATAACCAAGGTGTATCTATAAAAGTTTAGTAAAGGTGATTCCTGTATTCTGCAGTTTCGTTATATGTCAGAAAGGTTGATGAGAAATTAAAGTGCACCGTATCGTTTTCACCAAAAATATGCCAAAAATTTAATTAAAAAATACCCAATATGCTAAGACAGCTCACATTAATTGAAACAATAATTTAATGAATTTAATGTAACGATTCAGCAATATTGTAGGAGTCGAATGATAAACTGAGCATATTACGGTTAAAATCTAGCAAGATCCGTTAGTTTCAGTGAGTTTATCGCTACGATAATTAAGATAACGTATCACAAGTGTCTGCTACGGTTTGGAAAGTAAACGATCCTGAGGGCAACTGACAGCTCTGATATCAAATAGACAGGTTGAGGGCCTAACAGTACTGGTATTTTAGTTAAAATTAACTTCCCATATTCTTATTAATCCTCTTTACCCTCTTCCGACCGGTCTCTTGAGGTTTCACTTATCTTCTATCGCGTCCTATAGCAAGACAACAGTAATATTTTTACAAACCAAAAATTTTTCCGCTGAAATATAAAAATAACTTTGTGTAAGGTGTACTGTTACCTAAGTACGTTAATTTACAGTCACTACCTGAATCTGGGTCATTGTGAAATGGTTTAAATGCTTACCTATCACTAATATGTCGTTTCCTCAATCTAAAAATTGTGCTGAGATATTTTACCAAACAAAAATTTTTTAATGTTTTCTTATAAATAAAGTAAATCATGTGTGATTAAGTAAAAGTAAGCAAACTTGTTCCAAATAAGCTGAGAAAACTAACTTTCCGATCGCACTCAATCACCGATCGAAGTAAAAAGGTGTTCGATATAATCAATATCCATTCCACTTTCCTTGACCTTCCTGTAGAACTTTAGACGGTTTATTAAGAAATGTATGTTCCTTAAGAACAGAGAGGTCAAGTTATACTGGACTACAATCCGGTCAATCATGTAGTTTTTGAACATTTCGTTTTGAGGATGTCGATGCGTCAACTGGCCTTAATACTCTCGACATAAAATTAAATTTAGAGTATATTTGACTTTCATAATTTGATCATCGGATTGGGGTTAATTTTAAATAACGATACTGTAAACAATATAAGTGACACAAAAGTATGTGAAAATACTAAACAAACTATTGTAATGTCTCCTTAAAGTCAAATTTCTTGAAACTTACCGTTATTACGAACATAATTAATTCTGTTTTTTAGTTACTAAAAAGCTTATGTTGTACAAACGTGGCGAATAAAGAAAGCTTTGTACTAAGAAGTACTAGTGTTTCAATTTTGTATTAGTTTTGAGCGCGAATCTGTGAAAATGGTCGAACAAGAAGCGTCTTGTTTCCGTCACTGCGGCTGAAAGTTTGACTTGCCTTTGAAAACTTCTCAGACTGCGTTGACGGATTTCCAAACTTTTATAAGTATTTTGTTACCTTACACTGTAACGCCAAGTAAAGAAGCAATTTGGCTCCTTTATTGGATGCGCATTAAGTTAATTACTTAAAAATAAAAGTTCACAGTTCATATCCGACCGAGTTGCCTTTAAAGGACTGTCAGCATTTTTGTTCGCGAGAGAAAGTTTTTGTATTCAAGACGAAGTCTTGGACATCCCCGAGCTTTTAAATATTTGCATTTCTGCAAGAGCGTGCGCTTTCTTTGAATTCTATGCCGGTGACATGAACAAAGTATACACTCTTATTAATTTTAGCTATGAGAGAACTTTGAACAATACTCGTTTTGGTAATGCGCCAGAAAATTTTAATATATTATGCATTGGAAGTTTTACAAAGCGTGGTAGAGTTTCCTTATAACGAGTTGCCTGAATTTTTTATGAACAACGGCCTATATCAAGCTAACTAGACCTGCTTTTGACAACAATTTCAATGAATATTAACGATTTGGTTCCATTCATTTTGCGATACACAGAAATAATAAATCCGTTCTATAGTATTATCTCAAGAGTGACCCAAATCATGTGGGTTACCTGACGGCGACATGATTAAAACTCATCCAATTAATGTACCCTACTTAATTCTATTGTGAACTAGATATACAGGTTAGTCGTCAAAGATAATTAGGTAATTTGAGAAGCTTTGTTTGCAAATATTGTATTGTCACTATATGTAGCTACACTCTATGGTTATGTATAAAATATGTCGATGCGCGTGACTCTGGTCGCAATTGCTTTGCAAAATGAGATTTTCATGAATTAAATCCACCAAAAGACATATTTCTATATCCGGTTCTATTGTTGGTAATTTCTATATTTATATTCAATATTTTTTCACCTTGGCGAACTTCAGGCAACCCGCCTAAGCTATAAAATCAAATCAAATAAGAAATCTTAATACTACCATTAAAACTATATGAAAATGTATAAACTCAATTTACAGATTTTTGCGGGTATAATGCGTAAAAAGTGGTACAAAAATATCTCATAGGGAACGTTTACGAGTGAATGCAACCTTAACTGCTACATTGACCTTTGTACAGATAACGATTCGCAGTACCACAGACTAATGAACATGTAGATTAATAATATTTTAGCTTGCCTGTTCAAAGAAGTTTGTTTACCCACTAGGGACTTACGTTATAATACAGCCCTATATAAAAGGCGGCTGACATCTGATTTTTTCATCAAATCAGCATTTCATAATGAAAAGTAACATTCACATTTTTTTTTATTCCAAAATTATGCTTAAAATTAATAATTTAAGAAGAATTGTGTATATACGTTAAGATTTGTAAAATGTTTTACCGTTTATTCCGTACAAGATTAATCGATATTTTCAATCGATTATACGCACGTAACAAGTCAGATGATGTGATATCATTGGTTATTGGCTAATCGTGTCAAATCGTTTACTAATAACTTTGTTCATCATAAACTTATCAATTTTTAACTCAATGCAATGTGGTTCTCTTTCCATGAAGTATTTTCCCTGCCCCATTCAATGCTTACAAACAGTGTATTTGACGGAATGTATGCCCAACAAAAAAAAACACAGAAAAATTGTCTCATTGTTAATTACCCAATATTTTCACATCCCATATTTTGTAAGAGTAGATATTTCTTAGCCAATATAGGAAACAACATCCAAGAAACAAGAAGACGTAGATAGAGTTCTTATGTTTATAGATCGGTTCAATATTCGCGTGAGATCGGATGTAGCTGAATTAATTAGCATGTGAATGAACTAATTAGGTTGCCATTTCACTATCTTGTTGACACATGACGGCATTCTTGATCGTGATTTTTTTACGCTTTGTTTTACAACTACGGTTTTATGTTACCATGCCAAAGAAGCCGCGCGAGCAGCTATTATTAATTTATGTATTTACATACTAGGTAGAAATAACTTGTTATACATCACGTACATTACTAAGTGTTAGAAGGGGACTCAATTTACTCCTGCGACTCCCACACGGGGTTCAGGGACCCAGGTGAGCAACGCCACGATTACATCATGTCGCATTCATTGTTTTAAACATTTGATTTCACTTCTAGTAGAAGACGAGCGAATCTCAAGACGTCTGTGTGACGTATAACGTACACAATATATGGAAGAGAAATTTGCCCTATTAATTATTTGCTTAATTAGATTATTGTACCAAGAACCGACTATCCTTTGAAAGCTGTGAAGTCTAAAGAAAAACACTTTTTTAACGGATTAAGCTATGTATTAGGTAGACGGTTTACCGTGACCATGTTCACTGTAAAGTACGCGAATCGTCGGGAAAATTTAAAATAATGTAAAATATATTTAAATTTTGTAAAAATCCTTATCCTTAATCCGTTAGTAAAGTGTTCATCATTAATGGTAATAGTTATGTTAATAAAAGACAATATTAACTGTGAAGTCTGAAGTATCTCATGATTGGAGCATTTTTTCAGTTACATTTACTTCCAAAACCAGTTATTTTCGATTTTAAACTAACGTGGTTTATTTCTAAACTGGTTTTGTACGGTCGAACCATATAAAATAAATTCTAAAAAGATCAGCAGGGCGTCATTATAAATTCAAAATGCAAGTAGCAAACTAGTAGTAATACTTATTATACATAATGCGACATAATTTAAGCGCCTACTGAGTAAAGTTCATCGTTCGAGCCAAAGTCAAGTTTGCACGCCATAACCACATAGCTGAGTGTCATCCCGGTCAGTATAGTTATTATACCAGTTTAGAAATTGTTTCCATACATTTAAATTTATAAACGCGAATGTATATCCTCGCCTCCTGTCTGTGTCGTTCCCCAACAATCAGATAAACCACGCAGAAATCATATCAATATCTTGTTTTACTGTTAATGGTTGTACTTAGTAATAGAAAATCGAATCTCTTAGGATTACATAAACCAAAAGAAAGCCTTAAGTTACAGAGTCGATTTTTAACCAATTTTAAACACAACATATTTCAACCCTGAGGTCGTATGTTGGAATGCTGTCTATGTACCAATGACTTATTTATTATATACATGGAAGGAAGTAGACATTTATATAATGATCTATAATTTTTTATATAAGTTTTTTGCTACTTACAAGTTATAATTTTATATCAATATTTTTTCCAAAGTAAAGTTTAGTTTTTTAGGTTCATCGAATGAAAGATTTCACACACGGTAGTCGGTTCCAAAATAAGCTATTTACAGTTTGTATTAAGAGTACTAACACAACTGGTAAACATATACTTACATATACTTTTTGTGTATATTTATTAGATTATATTATTATTTAACAATTTTAAATGTGCATCTATATATAAATAACCGAATTAAAACCAAGTTTTAACGAAGCATTGATAGGATCATGATCACCATCTGCTGCCCTAATAATGTTACAAACTTAAATATGTCGGAGTTATTTGGAAAAATATCAAAATAACACGACACCGTCATTTGAAGCTGTATAAAATATCCTTTGTGGCAAGTGAAGCTTACGGCCGCGTCAAACTGGCATTGATTTTCTCCTGGCTTCAGTCCAATTCCTTTGCTTAATTTATTACTGAATAATGTCTAGAACTATGTTTTGCGAGAGAAAAATAACCGTTTGCGTCAGTTCCACGTCCTTCAATACCAGCCGAACGGTGATTTCTTTTATTCGTGAAGAAATATTGTGAGAGCACTTTTGCAAATTGTTTTTTTTATTTATTGTAACATTTTTTATTCGAATTTCTCACAGATACTACAAGATAAATGGATTCTAGCTTTCTATGTCTTCTAATAGAATATAAATTTAGTACATAGACTTCAACAAGATTCTTAAATATGTGTAGATTTACGCAGTTTCCGAGACAATTTTCGCTAATACTTGCTTGCAGATTTTTAAAATAATATCGCCGTGTCGTTTAGCTGACAATAATTCGAAATCTAAACGGTTGAGGTCTATGCTTGATGAACGTCAGCTCTTACAAGTTCCGGAACGTTGGTTTCAAACTAAGCTGGGGTTATTCGTGCCTTGTGAGCAGTTGTAATGGAAAGCTCCTGCTGGAAAGTCCTCGGTATATTTTTAGAGATTTTTTTCTCTACATGATTCTTGTATAGTGTATTTGATATCTTGATACATGTTGGCTGAATTTTTCACAAAAATGTAGTTTTGTGACTCCTTGATAAGATATGCCCCACCAAACCAACACCGACGAAGTATGGTGAGCACGTTGTACTTTTCCGATTATTTGAGCAGCTTCTTGAGATCTCTTTATGATTTCGCTTATTGTACTCCGTAATTTCATTGGTGAACACATGGATGAACACGAGAATATGAAATTGCGCGAAAATTGAAAAAGTTTTTGATATTATATACGTGTTCCAATTTCAAAATAAATAATTAAAAACATGAATTAAGAACTTTGAAGTTTTTACGTAACAGTATTTATGGCCAGATGTAGTTGCATACTCTTAGAACGAAATATCCATTGCTGCATTAGTAACAGGGTTAACAAGCGCACGCATTTATTTTTTTGTACCTAGGGTTACTATTTTTTTAAAATAAACACTTTCTTTTCTGACGAAAACAAATTTTGGCAGAACCAGACTGAACAGAATTTTACTTTAATTCTGTCAATAATCTCTTTAACTCTGCTCTTACTTACATTTTAGTTTTAAGGTGACCTAAAATTGAGAAGTCTGGATCTTTGCAAATGGTATTTCGTATGAGTGTTATTAGTATGCATGTCTACACATTGATGACATGCAATATTCATTCAAGGAATTTTTTACCGATGACAGAATACGCGAATATATTTAATTCAAAGAAATAGAGTCCATAATGGTTTGGAATACGCCGAAATAACTAACACCTTTAAATTCCGTATAAGGCGGCGTCTGATTGTAAAAGATAATGGTAAACCGTACAACCGCGCTTCTGTCTGTTTCACAGTGTGCTGTCGAGAGATTAATGTGGAACCCTCGTCTTAAGATGACGGTTCGTAGTAGGGATGTCAAAACATATAAGTTATTAGGCGAAAATTATTCGATAGAGCTGATAATTTCACCGCCAATAACTTTTTCCGATAGAATAGAAATTCTGAAATTTCAAATATATGACATCACATACCAGGTATCTTTATATTTATTTAATAAACTTATGTTTAATTAAACTTAATTTTAAAATGAAGAGAATCTATTTTTTTGCCATCTAATTTTATAAATAGCTTTCCGGGATTGAATTGAATTCTTTAATTATATTTTGTTTATTTAATTTATTTCTCAATAAATGCGAAAGTGTGTTTATTTTGAAATTTATTGTGATTTCGAACCCTATTTAGTTTTCTTTTGCCGCAGCCCTACAGACTTATATTCAGTAATTATTGGAGCGTCCAATTAAGTACGACGCCTTATAACCGGTTATACAATTCTGCATTCCTGAAACTTGGATTGAAATATGGGAAACGGTACATATCTTTGACGACATCACGTAAATGTTGCGGCCATAATTGACGAATATATTCATGAAATTATCATGCACTCGATAAGTGCACCTATAATCCCAAGCCCCAAATGAATTTGGTACTTATAAAGGCAACATTTATATTTTATGTGTTAGTTCAGAAACGCCTTTGTGGCCTTTTTGGAAAGTAAAGGAATTTTCCAAATATTTGCAGCTTATAGGATTTTATCACGTTTAAGTCAAAAGAGTGTGTAGTGGTACACAGTGGTGGTATCAAGTATTCATTGTCATCTAATTACTTACTTTACAATTCGGCAAATATATGACGTATACGGTCTTAACAAATTATACTTTCGCATGATATCTAAACAATGTCATAAAATCAAGAAGTTTTATTTAATAATTTATTAGTCGTTAAACAATACTTAATATTATTGAACAACGAACCAACCTTAGCATTAATTTATGCCTTTCTTTGGTACCGTGTTTCATTTCTTAAAAGCTTGCATACTCAATGCAAATATCCTGTTATAACTCAGGTGAGTCCCGTTTCCAAAATAACCTACACAATTTATTAGTGTCTCATCAAATTTTGAAGTGGATATTCACTCTCAGTTATTTTGAGAGGACCCTCGCCTCACTTTAAGTGGCTGTTGATTTTTAATTCTGACGCATTTTGCGTTGACAAAAAATCAGAAAAGTCTTACGAATTATTAAAGAAATTTGAAGTTTTAAGGTGTTATTTTAATGATTTAGCTTTTAATTTATTTTTATCACGTGTTGTTGAAAGTACTTGAAGCCAGTATTGGCTCGAAATTTAAAAGTATTGGAAGTTCAACAATAAGCTAAAGATTTGAAGCTGCATGCGCCTCGATCGGATAAAAACTTTTTATTAACGTAATTAATTTTACTATAGAAATAAATCCATATGAAAAATGTTTTTGTTTCAGGTAAGGAGAATGTATGTCGCTCTTACCAGTCTCCGGTAACTAAGATTACATCTGTGTGGTTTATACGAGTATGCCCTTGTCTTATCTACTTCTCTTTAATCTTAATTCGGTACCAGGAAAATTATATCACTAGATAATCGTTGGCGTCACCCGAGTTCATCAAGAGACCTGTGGACGCCATTCTATTCACATATTATAGATAGTATGTAAAATATCTTATATATCAGATATGAGTATATAAATAGCAGTGAAAGTCTCTTTTTTTATGTCGATCAAATTATTACTACTAAATTTGGAATTTGAAATAAATTTTAAATTTTTTTTGTAGTTAAGGTTCACTGGTTTGGTTATAATGGCATATCATAAGTACGTGTGAAACAATACATTGGTCGTCGACTACGATAGTTAAAGTTACGAGTAGTTAAAAACTGTTTGATTATAGCTTAGAGAAATAATGTTTTATAATGCGATAAAGTTAAATGAATACTGCATTACCGCTAGCGACTATGTCCCAAATAATATTTTCAATTGTTTTGCTGTTGCAACGTTTATTAGAAAAGAAAAGTATTCTTGTGCAGAAATGTAGGTTTCGTCGTCTTCTCGTTTTAGAAAATGCAATAAGAATTCTTTTATTTGTTGTCATTTTAAACATAAGAATATAAAACTATTGAATCGGTATTCAAAATACCTATCGATACCTCATAAAAGCGTATAAAAGACTCCGAAATAGAATTTTCTTTGTCAAAAGATTACAATTTAATTGAGTGATAAAACGTTCAGTTGGTAATGGAATGTGTCGATATCTTTATAGCGTTGGAACGAACAGGCAATTGTCCAAAGACGCGTACCTTTTTTATAAAAAAATATACATTTAAGAGTTTTAATATTTTTTACCAGTACTGCAAAACATACGGTTTGAAATATCATCATCACTCATCAGTATTACTTAGTCATATAAATAATATCGCTTACCGATTAGAAATACCTAAAATGTTATCTTACTATCTCTCAAATAAATCGCTATAAACCTTGAATAATTTAATAAGATATTAAAAAGTATATTTAATATTAAGCTTAGTCAATGTGGCCAGTTCTAGGTCTATTTACTAAAAAAATTTGAAAATTGTGGACCTGGTGGCAGAGTGCCCCTAATACTGTTGGAATTTACCATAAGCGAGATAGACAGTATTGGTGACCCATGCTATGTTCACCAGTACCTCTAGCGCCAAGAGACTACTCCAAAAGAAACAAAGTAATAGTTGGTCTCCAACATTTTTGTATGTTGACATTTATTTATTTTCCGCCCATTCTGCGTCTCCGCACTAATTGTCCAGGAGGTGAGACGGGGCTGCAGTGTCTAAACAATTAACATCCTATACTAAACCTCTACCCAGCCTCCAAAAGAACAAAATTTTAAAATGTAGAGTGTGCTATAGATAAACAATTTATTTATGTGATTTCTGTTGATTGATTTCGTCACCTTCAATCTTAATGTTAGTTAGATTCAAGGATTCCCTTCATCCCCCTTTCAATTCACTAATTGCTCTCTAAAATCCACTACATATATCTGGGTGTCTTCTACAAATTAACTTGTTCCTTATTTTTCACAAGCTCTAATATACTATTTAAACTACTCCACCTTAAATTATACTTCCCTTCCCAATCATTTTGATGTACTTATTAATCATGCCATTAAAACCCATCTTCTTACACTAGAAAAACCCAAAACACTCTTAAAGTATAAATTTAGCCATTTACTATCCACCTTTTACACTAATCATATTATAACTACTCATTATTTATACTCATATCATACTGTCTCAACACCAAAAAATCCTCAAATCTAACTATCCACTCCCATAAAATAGGTCTTCCCACTTACTTTTCAAATCACTTTCATTCAAAAATTTCAATGTTGCGTTGCCCAACACTTTATACAAAATAAACAAACTCTAAATATTTATCATCTTAACTCCACAATGTAAAAAAACACTAATAAAATGGTTAAAAACACTAAATTATAATGAAACAGAAAACTTGTTAATACATATGCAATGACATAATTCGTACTTTCCTCTAATTTTAAATAAATAAACTTAACATTAAATATAAATAAAATATAGCTATCCTACTCACATATATACATTTTCTTTACATATTTAAATATTTATTGAACAAAAAATCTCGAGGTTTATAGTTTACGTGGTCTAACCACACAACACTTCATTAATTAAGTAGCGAACTGAGCCTACCCTCAGTTTGAATTGTATTAATTTAGTCTTTAAGCAAATATCAAGTTTGTAGATTGTTTATGTCACTGAAGAACTAGCGCCTAAGAAACGGTCGGCCTAGTTTAGGTGCTAGGAGTATTAGTATCTTCCTGTCTATTATTATTATTAGTATTATTATATAGTAGTATTATTAGTAAGTTTTTGGTTGTCTTTGTAAGTCCTTTTGTTAAGAAGTGATTAGATCAAATGTAAACCTCTTTGATGACAATAAACGTTATTATTATTATTATTAGTAAGACCATTGTAACTTGTAATGCACGAAAAGAGCTTGTCTACTATCCACGGCACTAACTCTTAAGTAGCGATAAATAATATTGGAAATGATGTGAACATCAAATTTGATGGAAACGATTCTATTTGATCTTTGCCCATAACTCCTAAGGTCACGACCTGACGCGATCGTCGGGTTTCTTCAATGGCACCTATTAATATTGAAATTTGTTAAGCTTAAATTACTTCGTATTAGATTCTTTTATATGAAAATCGAATTTTAAAACTCAATTTGTAAGTAAATTGTGTATGCGCATTAAATTCACTCAATCCAAAGGTGGAGTGGGGTGATTACGATAATAATATTTATATGTACTAGCATATTTTAGCATATATTATTAAGAGCTCATTTACCTAAGAATGTTTAGTGAAACCAGAATGAAACCAAATTCAACAATAATATGACAACGTTAAATTGATTTTCCTAATTTTTACTGGACCAAGAGAATCTTAGTTCGATTCTCAGTACAAAGAGAAAGTACTTAAAACTCAACAACACATGCCTTAAGATGTATCTTGTTGGCTCTAATAATGAGCGACGAAAACCTTTTCAAACATTAACGTAAAAATTCACATAATAAATGTCAAAATAACAACGAAACCCATGCAGTAAGTAAACAAATAAAACCAAATTAAATTCTTTAATTCTGTTTAGTTATGTAAGATGGTAATCAAAAGAAACAAGCGAGACACAGTTAATGCTCTTTTTACATTGCGATCTCGCGCTCGCTTGTTGGATTACTTTTTTACAATAATTTGCATAACATATTGACAAATTACATGTCAAGAGCTTACGAATTTCTTTACGTTCACTCATACGAAGTTTAGCCAAATGCTATTAGTATTTTGCCATACATTTTGTTACGGCATAGTTGACTAGAATGATGCGAATTCGATTTAACGTTACCTATTCCTATCCACCTAAATTCATGAAATTGACAACAAGATGTTTCAGAAAGTTTCTTCTTCATTTAAAGCAAATTCCTCGTGTAGACCATAGACCATACTTTATGCTGTTCAATGAAAGAAAATTGCATATACTTCATAAATCAAATGTACCAGAGGCTAACTTCTTATAATCTGCCACATAATTCCTTCTATTATCGTCAGTATACGCAGCCATAAAGTATGGTAAAGTACTTAATCCCTTAAACGGTAAGCCTTCCTCATTCGTTCCTGTCAAAACCTGTGCCAAGATCTGTACACAAACTAAATCGTGGCTTGTTCGATGTATATCAAAGTAGTGGCAATACTTTCAATTCCCAAGGAAAAAAAAAAGGATAATGACTAATGAAATCTGACGATTCATGTACCAAAAGACTACAGGTTTTAGATAGAAATCTAAAAATTAATTTTATAATAACGATTTATGGTAGAAATCAAATTGTCCAACACTACTGGACCTGACGCTCCCTTACATTCATACCATAAAATTACTATTTTATATTCGAGGTGGTTATTAAGGCATCGGATGTTTTAATTGCTCCTCTATTTAATATAGTTGTAGTCTTAAAGATGACTATAACTTGATCGCAATTGAACGGAGAATTGATGGTGGAGGAGTTATTAATGACTTAGTAATAATGAATACTAGAATTAGCTTAGGTTTGTTATATTGGATAACTTTATGTATAAGTAGTGTTTCAGGTTTTCATATTGGGATAAAGACATGGTTACAGACAGTTGCAACAACAATTGCGATTTTATTATTACAGATAATGCGAATTGAATTACATATGACATATGATTTGAGTCATTTAAGACCCAACAGAATTATAATTATTATAATAATACGTTTCTTTAATTTCCATCACATATTATGTATATATTATGTGTACATTTTTTTTTTACACAGAAGAAAAAAAAGTTAATATTTAATGTGCAGACAACCCTAATTAATTAGAAACAAAAAAAAGAATTTAACGTAGTTGATCGAGAAAAACCCACCCACAAAAAATCGTCAATTACAGGCTTACATTTTTTGTGTTTTTTTAAAACAAGAAGGCACATGAGAGTCTTGGTGTTCGATAGATCATGTATAAGAATTGAGTCAGTCTTTGGATGTATGGTATTTTTATAAATACGATAGAAAATTTATAAATGAAACAGATGCAAAATTAGGAGCTTATGAGTTTATATAAGGTCCTAATTTTTTATAAGTAGGTATCCTATTTGGGTTACAAATATAATCAAAGTTATAATAGGTAGCCAGCCCTAATATAGAAATGTTGATTATGCGATAAACTCTGTCGTAGCTGAATAAATTCAAAGAATAAGCAAAGGTATATAAAATAACATCGTAACACATTAATGTTAGTGATAATAGTGGTTCCTGAGATTAGAGGGTGTCTTAATTTCTCTGCTAAATGTATCTATGGAATAGTCGTGTAGTTTTAAAGGCTAGGCCTAAGAATGTATAAGGATGTAACTGGGGATATAACAATTTTCGTAGGTAGTTTTGTGTTTATCATAAATGGCAACTAGGGCAAACTCTTTAAATACTTGGTAGGCTTATAGATTATAAGTCTTTTTTCGATTTACTTGATACGAAAAGGGTCAATTTAATACAAACTGGCTAATTTGGATTAGTAAGCAAACTATATGATTGAATAATGGTTTCTGTTTGTTTAAAAATATTTCGAGTATTCGCTTGTAGTATTTTTCTGATGGGATAAAAATCAAATTTTAATCGCAAATGTCACGATTTTGCGATAGGACGCGGATAGGAGAAAGTTTCAGTTGTTTCTTACAATCATATTTAACAGAAATATTTTTCGCGTATCAAATTTAGTATTTGCTAGTACCTTCTTCGATATGTCATTCACAATAGAAAACTTACTAACAATCTTCATAACGACAGGTATTTTATTTATATCCGAAAAGTATTAATTAAAGTGGTATTTAAAATTTTGAAAACTATATAGTATGTATTATCAGTGATGTGCATAATTTGATACACCCTTTATACTATGCAATCAGGACTTACAGAGCAAACTATAAACTGTAGAAAGCCAAGCTAATAAATGAAGTCGTCTCGTTAGAGTCGTTTGCATACAATAAAGAAATGCAAAATGGATTAGCTGAGAACACTGTAACTCTACTTCATTGCTCTACAACTTTGTAACATGAATTGATTCTGTTAAGTGATAAGCTAATTTGCTTAACACAATGTTGTCTTGTTTGGAAAACAATGTTACTTTAATAAACTTTAGTATACTCCTTTTGTAAGTTTAGAATTGGAAAAGGCGATTTAGTTTATATTCTATTATATTTAATGAATATATATAACTCTTACCTAAACCTAACCTAAAAATTTGTATACTGTATGTATGTCGTCTCTTGTATTTTAAATTATCATCATAGGTTTTATTACGTTGCGTTGAATTTATTTCAATGAACGCTCTTCATAGAGGCAACATTCTGAGGATGCTCCGGTGTCGGGGCGAAACGTGTGTCAAGTGTTTGTGGAATATTGCAATTAAAGAATACATCTGATCACTTTTAGGGTATATTTTCTAAACTAACAGTCTTGCTTTTTATTTTGGTATGTGTATTATTCAGTAAGAAAATCTAAAAATACATAGCACAATCAGGTACATAGCGATTTTTCATAAATACCTCAATGAGCATTGCCTATACTATGTTCTGCTTCCGTAATAAAACTGAGAAGCAAAATAATTAACTCCAGACTTCTATGGAAGTTCTTCAATAATGAAAGTCAAAGTTTCTCAATGATATTAAGCTCTAAATAAGCAAAGGATTTTCGCCCTTTTACATTCTGCAGAGAACTGTTTTACTGCCGACCACTTACCAAAGAGTTAAAAGATTCAGTGAAATGTACACATAAATGTGTCTGGACCACGCCTGATGTTTTCTTGCATTTCGAGTAATTAAATCCGTTGGCTGAACTTGCCTTTGTAAATTTGTATGAAATAGAAAGTTTTAACTGGAGACAAGAAATTAAAAAGCTAACATTTAATAATCTTCTTATGGATATAACTTATCTGTGGAATTTTAAGCAAATATGATTTGACATAAATTAAAAAAAACGTAAATTATCTTATAAGATATGCAAGATTAAATTTGTTTTGTTCCTTTTTCAAGTTTCCATTTCTTGAAATTTCCCATAAAACTTTTAACGATTTTGAATATCCTGGAAGAGATCAATCGTTTGGTCAAAGTAGCCGTGATGATCGCCATCCTGAAAAGAAGACGGCACCAAAGAAGCAGGAAAAGATCGATTGTCAAGGATAACTCCGCCCATTGGATTAATTACAATTGGTTTTTTGGAATGCAACATGATGTTAGTAAGTGAACCAGAGGTTATTGGTAAAGTCTTCTACGTTTTCTATGATAATATATTCGTGCGTTGGATACGAAAGCGATCTATGGTTAATTGAAAATCACCTGATAGGCCAGATTTATTGCAAAATATCTCGCTTTCATATCTATGTAAATAGCTTGTAACTAGACCTCTCTCTTTTAACCAATAATAACATCTCTCACGTAATTTGTCAGTTGCTGCCTTAAAAGATTATTTTATAAAGTCTTAGAGATATGTAAACTATTGTGTAAAATATCCGTTTATGAAATTGAATGAAAATATGTAAAACAATATAAAAATAGAACAAATTACACAAAAAAAAATAAAGAGGGAAAAATCAGAATTGACAGTGAAAATAAAATTTACAGAGTACATTTTAATTTCTCCAATCGTCTACATTTTCTGTGAACTTAATTTAGGTATAAAAAATTTGTAACTGCTATGCCTGTATGGAATTTTAAATCATCTTAATACACCTTTCACAATATCACTAAGAATTAGCATTTATCTGCGTGTACACTTTGTATACGTTACCTTTATCATAATTTAATCTATTATCCCACAGAATCAATGACGCATAAATAATTCATGTGTTCTTCTCGCGGACTTTCCTCTCAACGACTCTAATTTTAGCGTATTTAGCATTTAGCTTGCGTTTTACAGAGCAATTGATCAACACTGCCAGCTGGCCCTTGCAATTTATGTTAACATGTGATTAAGTTATAGAATGACAGCGGATTACTTAGCTCTTGTGTGGCGTATAAATCATATCAATTCTAAATTTTTAGTTTTTTAAACGTGTATATCCTCTGTCAGATATAGTATTATGCATACAATCTCAAGTGTATGTTGATTAACTGTTCAATTTATTTATGTTCGCTCTATATAATAAGAATTAAATGCGGGGTTTTAAAACTCAAATGAAGGTTCTCAATGATTCGGGAAATATGTATCGAACGAGGATTAAAAAGTAAAGGGTTTCAGATTGAATATATATTAAAATTAGTAAGTAAGTATTAATTTTTGGTATGTTTGGTCGCATAACATTAATCTGATATTTATAAGAAATATGAGAAATATGAGACGTTATAATAAGATTGAATTTATAGAAAATTTGTTACAAAGGGTTCTTTATAAATACACATTTTATCGACCAGCCGTACAAAATATCTGAGAAATCACTCTCTTAACGATCTTGTCTTGTTAAAAACTAAGTAATATTATTTTTATTTTGTTATATTTTTTATTACTAAAGCTTAATGATTATGAATTCATTTCTACAAATGCATCAATTATCAATTTAAACTTGCGGTTGTATTTGGCAATTGGTTATGTAAATTTGACAGCTGTCAGATAAACTAACATGGCGCCAAACTCATGGCAACAATGCGATGCTTCAAGTTAATTATTTGTCTAATTACGTAATGACCAATGAGTTGACAAAATCGAACTGCTATGGATTTATTTATAATCTGAACTGCGTTTAAAATAAGAAAGTAAACAAAGAATAGTTCTTATGGTTTTTTTATGTTATAATCCTGTTAATATTTGGTATCTGTTATTTGCTATTTATAGCCTGTTGTGAAGTATCGGCCGTGTGTTCATCATAAAATTGATAAAGAGTGGTTAGACAAGCACTGTTTGCCGATGTGTCGACGCATTATGATAAAAGTTCAGTGATCTTAGTACAAGCGTGCTTTGTCAGAATACGCTTAACATAAGGAACCCTGTACTAATTCCTAGTTTTAGAAAATGTTAAAGAGTAACGTCTCAGTAAATTTGAACGTATCTTGAATAGACACAGTAAATTTGTATATTCTCAATTAATAATAAAATTGTCATTATTGTTCAATTAAAATTAAAAAGCAACCGCTAAACTACATACGAGATGAAAAAGTTAATTTAATACCAGCAACCTTCACAGATAATATATTGCTTTAGACAAGTTACACAACGGTCAGTAGCTATTCTGTGGTTTTAACCACTAAATGCTATCACGAACATTCCGTGAAAACATAGTATTGCGTGACAAAACCGCAATTTCATTCGTCAGCATTAGTACAGTAGCGTTAAGGACCTTTCTCTGGTCGTCGCACTGCGCTGAGATCTTTACAATTACCCTTGACAAGTCTATGCATGGTTCCGGTTGGCGTCGGAAAAATTGGCTCTAATACGAACTTTTTAAACAGATTTCATTCCAAATGAACTTCGCTCTGGCTGTCGGAATACGATAACAACGGAATTAATTTTATCACGTCTTCCCTATAGATCCATGAGGAAAATTTAGTTGCATTTAGTATCTTAAACATTATACCTTCTTTTAATTAAGGAGGAACCTATTTTTGGCCTGTCCAACTACCAGACTCAGTCTTAGATGGTCTCCCGTGACAAGCGAGTTAGAATAAGTGATACCACAAATTACATTTGTCTATTTCCACTTTTTAACTAAACTATACTTATTTCTCTTTCTACCAGAGTGTTTACATAGTCTGAAAAAGGGCCAGATAATATTAGTTAAAACGGTACAATTTAATTTTTATCACCCGTAAATTAAGATATTCTAATATTTTTACTATAAATAATTAAAGCACTGATATGCTTCCACCACAGCGCAAATATATAATACTGGCAGAGATAACAATAATTAAAATCTGAGGCGACATTTAATTTGAACCAAATAGGTGACAAAAACCACCTCTTCGAAGGAGACGACAAAACTGCAAAATTGTGCAAAATGATGTATCCGGTTTCATTAAATTTATATTACTTAAGTATGCGCAAGCTATCATCAGGATACAAAGCTCTCAGCTATGAGACCAGTCCATTTGAATGATTAATGAGTCCCCCAACAAAGAAACATTAATTGGTTCAAAACTTAAACACTCTGAGCGACTTGGGAAGTTCATACTCGATTCAATTTCGGTGAGATGCAGGCTTGAGTGCACGAACTTGCGTCAAATTAGCATATTTTATGAAGAGCACTGGTTCTGCACTTGAGACGCTGTTGTTTCAAGTGTGATATTTATTATGGTAATGAGAATCTGACTGCTCAGGCGAGAGAGATTGTTAGATTTATGCGACCCAACTCCCTTGCAATGTGATTTATAATGCCAATAAAGTGAGACTGATATTTACGACAGTTTTAAAACTGTTATTGAGATGTATTCACTTTTGTAGTATTGTTCGTTTTGTGCACTGCCAGAGTGTCACTTGTCGGTGGCAAAATGTTTATATGAGAATGCTTATTTCCTCGATGTAATTTTAAAATTTTGAATTATCGTCATGTTTTAGCAAACAAAAATGCCTGTTATTGACTGTATGGAGGTATACACTTAAGTGTCCGCATTTTTGTGATGACAAAAAATTTGAGCCGCTCAAGAAACACTTCAAAGGCGTGGAATTACTTTTCTCCCCAGTGCGCGACACAATATGATGGAGCCACTCTATTCGAATTTGTCGGGAAAGAAAAATCGTAGGCACCTGCACCTAAATGCATTCGAGGGTGGAATGTTAGGGTGTTTCAACACTGTACCTACAAATAAACATCACATCTGATATTGTAATAGTAATTTATAGTTGAGTACTGAAAATAGTTTTCAGTAGCGTTTACGTTAAATTAACGATATGATGATTTAAATATTATATAAAAAATATGTATATTAATATTACAATTATATATATAAAAATAAAAATATTAACTTTCGGAAAGTGCATAATAAAGTATTGTGTAAATGTGCAGGATTACAAAATTAACCACAAATCTACCGAAAGAAGTGTATATACCTTTAGGCTAGTTCGTTTTAAGTGCGCCATTCCGCCCACGCCACGTTGACATGTATCATTACGTACATGTGTCGGGGGCGGGCGGGAAATTTGGAGGACTGCGCACCGTTAGTCCTTAATGATGCTGAGACGAAATGTTTTCCTATACGTTAAAATGTTTATCTTCAGTTACGTCTGTGTTAATGCAATATCTTTCTTGTCCCTTAAGTGGAACTTTCCGGAGATATTTCAAGTTTAACGAGATATTACTTCGAAGAGCAAAGTGGTTTACATAATATTTAATAATTAATATTATTAAATAAAGTATGTTGTACTACTAATTATGAGGATATAATTACGTAAAAATTCTTGAATTTGTCGCATGATTTTGGGATCTACAGAATTTGTTAAATTGGATAACATGTGATTTTATTTCTACATCTAATATCGACTTATCTTCTATAATTCTTGCTTATATACTGTACTGATTGACGTATTAAATACTTTACATATGTAATATTCTTTATGAAAATTCTTCATCACACTCAGGTTAACGTTCTCTACTATATTTTTGGGTACATACCAGAGAGTATAGAGCAATTGTATATGGTTGTCTACCTATTGTCATGTACATTTACGAGGGTACTTTGAGGGTTGTCACTCTTCCCTTAAAGAGTACAATTGTTATTGTCATTTTTCCCGCTTTTCGTTACACGTATGTTGAGCATATCTCGTTGTTAAGGAATGTACTCATAAACCCTTACATCGGAAACATAAAAATATCAATAAAAAAATAATTGCATGTCGATTTTTTGCTAATTACTTTGATTTGTTGGAGCATCTTTAAGTGCCCAATTTATATGTAATTTGTAAAGTAATTTTTGCAACTTCAGATCCTTATCTTTATGTTTTTTATGAACAGGAAATGAGTTTAAGAATTGCTTAATAAAGCTTACAACACTTTTAAATTCGCTTACTTTCACGATACTTCGATTCGTTCTGACACGTAGATAGGAACTATATAATTTTTGTAGTGTAGCTATTCATCACTAACGACACATATGGAACGCATATAATTATTATTTTTGTAAGTAGACTCTTATTATTTTTTGTTGTCAAAATATAGTTTATATAGTAAGCGTTTTAGCAATGTGGAGTCTAATAAGTTTAGAATATGCGTTTCCCGGAGAGTATTAAAACATGGTGTGGCGTGTTTCAGACCACTTTCACTTGATCTAATTTGAATTACTGGCTAATATTCAATGCACTTTATGATATAGAACTCCAGTTTATTGGGTATGTAAATGAAAGTTCTGTTCTCGAGTTCCGTAATAAAGCTCTAGTTATTTTATTGAGTGAACAAGCGACATGTACTTGCTTCACGTCAGACTTATGTGAACATACATTCTAGAATGTAGAGAATCACAAACGGTGACGAACACTATTAAGGCTGTTAAATGTAAGGTTATATGTTTAATCTCACAGTTATTTCAAAATATTCCCAAAATTTAATAATCACCGATTAGAAATGTAATTATAAAAATATGAAAATTAAGAAAGGTATCATTTTAAATGAATGTACGATATTGGTAATATTAATTACATATGTAATGAGCTTATCTTTTCATCGAAGCTATTTAATTTACATAAAATTCAAATAGGTGTTGGAAGTGTACTAATTTCACGGCGAATTCCTCTCGGATCGAAAGATAAAACGAAAGTTACTTAAATCATTACAATATTATGAAATGTCGCTATATTCGTATCTTAAATAACTAAATAAAGGATCTTGTATACGGGCGGTAATATAGCAGCTGTAAATATTACAAAGACGAACGTTGTACCTTTCATTCGGTTGATTTGAGGACGTATCATAGTTTAAAAATAACTAGCGCAAGAGGCATCACTAAAAAATAAAGTTAATCATTTAAGGTTTATTTGACTGTTGTATAAAATTTTATTACATATTTTTAGGTAATATTAAATTTGAATTATATATGAAATTAAATATAGCGATTATTCTATGTCATAATTCCATATCTCAACACGTCTTACATACATAGCGTGTCAAAACAACATGAGTTTCGAATAACATAATTAATTTCAGTAATAGGAATGTTAGAAATTACCTTATTTGTCATGATACGATTCGGATTGACTAAACTTTATTTTGTCCATTCAAAATACATAAAACACTGGTTTATTATTAATATTGATATTATAGACGTTATATAGCATGAGAGCGAAATATTCTTGTAGGTTAAGATCTTTTTAAAGATAAACCTATCAGGCTTCAATAGTTAGTGTGTTTCGTTTATAATTCTAAATTCTATATGATACTAGCTGATCCAGCAAACGTTGTTTTGCCATACATGTGACTTAAATTTTCAATTAATAAATAAAAATTAAGGGTTGATCGTAGAAGGGTGAAAATTTAGGATTGTATTTATGTTGTATCGTAAAAAAATAGAAACTAAAAATTTTGTCAAAAAAATAATATAAAAAATTTAGGGGTGGACTACCCTTAACATTTAGGGGGATGAAAAATAGATGTTGGCCGATTCTCAGACCTACTCAATACGCTCACAAAGTTTCATGAGTATGGTAACGAAAACTGTGACACGAGATTTTTATATACAAGATGTTATTCTCGATAAAACCGCAGTAATATGCTCTTCAGCAATTATACTCGTACTAAGAAATAAAAAGATAAACACTGAATTCCGGAATCGTATTAGACACTAACTTCTATGAGTGGCGTAAACTTTGCAATTCCATCCGAATCGACCCCAATTAGTTTTTGAACAGCTGTACCGCTATTTTCATTAACAACAAGGGAATGTTGTGCTATTGCCGTTTTACTGGCTCTTTTCACCGATGTTTCCCATTTGGCGAGATCAATTTTATCATCAGTTCACGATTTAAACAACGTTTGGAACTCGAAGTTTCAATGTTCTAACTTCGCTAAAGCGTTATGTGGGCTTTTGCGGTTTTGTTCTTTTGAATTTTTAAGCAGATGTAAATGTTACACAGATTTTGAGGTAATGATTATGTTTTCACAAATAATAGCGATTTTAAGTGTGTCGGGAATGAAGATTTTCTGATTACTTTAAGTAAATAATATATTTATAATATATAAATCATATTTTTATTTCTACTCACGACCGTAGCATCGCCAATAATTGAATTATAAAAACAAATGAATGTATATAACATTGATACAATCATAAATTATTTTTATTGTTTGTGTAATATTCAGTATCTTAATTGTTATAGAGGAACATCTGAACTGAGCAGAGAAGCTTATTCGGTCATTACACAAATACGATACAAAAATTCCTTCCAATAAATATGGATTGTTTTCCGTTGACCTGAACATGACAGGTCACATACCGGTAAATGAAAAACGTTTTTGTTTAATCAAATTACGGAAGTCAACAGAGTCCATTATTACGTCCGCCGATCCCCGAGGGACCTTATTGTTTAATAGACCAAATTCGATCGTGGCGAGTACGTGTCCATCAAACGTTCTTTTCCTTTGTTTATACACGGTTTAAGTACCTATTTGAGAATTAGTTACACAACTTTTCGGATATATTCCTTTGACTTGTCAAAACTTTTCATTTTGTATTTGCTGCAAATAAAGAGGTAGAACAAATTCAATATATTTTAAGATTTTTTCGCGATGGCTTCCTCTACGATATAAGCAATAGGCAATTGGAGCTATGTAAAAAATCTTAATTTATATCACTGCGCTGGCCCGCGAGATGACGGTTTCAGAGACCATAATATCTATGAATTGGGGAAAAATTCCCTAAAAGTTGGAAAAATTGTGAACAGTTTAAATGCTTTCACATACTGATTCGAATGCTTTCTCCCGGCTTATTGCTTATTGAGGTTGCTGGGCCTCAGGCAGCCCTAGGAACGTGTCTATAAGGTGCAGCATACTCAAAAGTGGTTCGAATGGGGCGTTCCGCGAAAAATAAAAACATACTATAGCATATCATTTTTCTCAAAAGTCTCAAAACGTCATTAATCAAAAACCAGCCCACGTTTCTGGCCTTTTTACACTCATACACTCATACATTAACACTACCATTCCAAATACAGAATACTCTGGACTCAAAATACCCTGAATTCAAAATACCCTGGACTTGGCTATAACTTTCCTCTACTCACTTTTATTGTCTCTCTGGGAAAAAAAAACAATCCCCCTACTCCCCTCGAAATTAAGGTAAAGTGTTAATTAAACTGTATATACACATAAACTATTTTATACTACACATACACATACGCTATTTGATTATATATGTAAGCTACACAATCAAATAGTGCACTGACAGAGCTCAAACAACCTCACAACTAGATTGTTCCTTTCAGAAGTAGTCGGTAGTATTACTTCAATTTAAACACAATTTTTAGTTACATTAATTCTTAAGATCATAAGGTATTGTTACTACAATACAATAAAATTTAATTGGAAAGCTTAAATCCTTGAATCTTCAATACCTATCAGGACAAAGGAAAGGTTCGAAAGGGTAGTGCTGAGCGTATGTTGATAGAAAAATGTGATTCAATAACTCTTTTATGTTGGAGCTCATTCGATTTATGTAGCGAGCGGACGGTCGGGCCGGCGATTGCCGCTACGTAAATCATTTCGCCGTGGTAACGCTGAGTCTACAATTTGGCAATTGTACGGGCACTGTACAGAATTTCCTGTACGTAACTTCCCTGCCCCCTCTGCGTATGTTTCATATGTAGCCTTTTAACCTAAATATATCCAGTTACCAAATATTTAGTGAATACTATATGATATGTTACAAATGTATGTAATGTATTTTCAAATTCTTGTATGGTTCTTAATGAATTGAGATTCACGATACTAAGCATAAACTACACCAAAGCAAATTTGAGCTACAACTAACAAACTGTTACTTTTATCAAAATGTTATTGATTTACTTAACAGCATATTCGCTGAAACGTACGAACACTTCAGACGATGTTTGCCAATTTGCAGTGTGTCTAGAGCTCAAGCGATTTGTTTTCATAAGAATTGAGAAATAACTACACTGTTTTGTTTTTATAAAATCTTGTTTGTAGTTTATCCAATTCACTGAATTTTTGAGACAGTTTGAATTGGTTAAAATATTTAAAAGTAACCTGACCGGATACTATACTACTATAGGTTAGTAGTAATGGTAATTTTCACACATTGTGCTATGCCTTTAAGGTTACCTAATGCCGTTGTGGGTTTTTCGGGGAGTATTGCTTGTATATTGGTTTATTGGGATTTTGTACTATGCCTTAAAGTTTAAGGAACTATTACTTCAGCAAAAGTAATTTAGAGTTAAATAAAAGATAAAGAAACATAAATTGCTCTTAATTAACCAACGTCGATCACATCTGGCACAGACGGATCAAACTTCTAATTAAATTTTAATTAATATTTCCCAATCTATTGCATTCTGTTTCATCGCTGTCTGTTCCATTGTTCGTTTCAGTTTTGAAACAGTCAAAGCATTAAGCCTCTGTTGGTTTTGGAATCGCGTGGAAACAATAAGTTAATGGCCATCGACGTCACACTGAATATTTTTGTTACATTATATGTTAATATATGTATTATATATTACATAGTTAACATATACATACAATTAAGTAGTCTAGACATGCAACTTCACTAAGTGCATGTAAAATTATCTTTACACCACAATATTAAAACTTTATAGGCAACAACCGTTATTTCAAAGTTGCGGTTTTGGAAACAAGTGAGCGATTAAAACAGCCATACATTGAACGTATAGTGGTTATTCGTAATTTATTTTTAATTGCAAATTGTCTTTATTTATAAAGACTTTAATGGGTTGTTAAATCATTAGGAAATACATCCAATGGATCTTCTACGCCAGTGTTTTTCAACCTTTTTCATGATGCGACCCCCCTGGTATAAAAAAATATTTCGCGACCCCCTTGACCTTCGGTTTTTTTATCATGTATGTCTTTAATTTTGTTTTTTTTACTAAAGTACCCATTTTTTTCGACCTCTGGCGACCCCCCTACAGAAGCTTACGATCACAGGTTGAAAAACAATGTTCTACGCAATATGAGTTCGGTTCATTTTTTTTCTGACACGTCCGTTACCTTTCGATGTACTTCAACGTACCAAGTAAATTATACATAGTATTTTTAATGCTGACTAATATCATAGGTGTTATAGTTATAGTTTATATTTTACTCTGTTTTCATCGACTCGTGGTCCATAAAATAAATCATTACACCAAAATACATCCATTTTGTGTAGTGGTATTGTCATGTAAATATAATTTTGACAAAAACGAGACTCGCGAAATGTTTAAAAATCTTGACGAGTCGTAGATGTTATAAAATAATGATTTATAAATGAATATGAATAAAATGTATGTATTAGGTAAAAAAATATATCTTGTAATATATAGACAATCATGTCATTAAGAAATAGAAGTGACAGTCGGGCCTTTTTGGCTCAGTTTCCATTTTAGTAATAATGTATATGAGCTTTTATGTATGTTATTGTATCATTTAATTTATAAATAAATATTTGTCGAAATTACATTATGTTTTGAATCCTTATAATTCATACATTCGTCTACCCGCGCCCTCGTTAGCTTATTAATCTGAGGTCTATGACACTGTAGCAAAGAAACATACGTTTAAAAATATTTAATATAGATAAAAAGTGGTTAGCAGTTACTCCGTTAAGTGTAATAGATATTTAAATCGGGAATTAACTGTTACTACAATAAACAATTTCAAGTTTAGTGTTGCAGGATATTTCAAAACATATATGCTTGAAAATTTAAACAAATTTGGGGTAATGGTTTTCTATTTCTATATAACCTATCTAGAAATGTATTCTCTGTTGTAACTTAATGTCTCGCTCCGTGCGCATAGCCCTGAAGATCCAAGATACGCATATCAGTGAAACCACAAGTAATTGTTACTCTATAAAATATCTTACACCAACACGTAAATAAAAAATTGACAATTATTATTCATCCCATCAAAATATTATTTGCATATAACATGAGTGTAAATAATTGATTCTGTAATCAATAATTTAAGCTGTTAATTTTATTCAGTTCGTAAAGATATCCACTGATAAATTGCCCTCGCTAAATATGATTTGTATTATATAATGGATTGAAATGAGTCGTTATAGCCATATTCGTCAGCGAAAGTCCTCCGATGTTCAGAGGTTGTGCGCGCATCGTAATTTTATATCGCAATATTCTGATGATTAAAGATTATCTCCCATTACAATTAAGTTCATATTTTGTAATACAAACAATTAATTTATTTCGTTCTGCGCGGTTTCACTCGTTATAATTAATTGTGCTCCTATTATATAGCTTTTTAAATGGACAACCTTAAAATAATATCACGAAACAAGCTCTTCGGCTATAAGGGAAGCAAGAAAAAAAAATGTTGACAATAAATAAAGAGAAAATTTAATTTGAATACATTAAAAAATTAAGTGCATTATAATAATACACGTTTAATTATTAATTATTTCTCGTTTTATTATATTTGAATTGAATTAAGTTATTTAATGTAAACTTTTCCCGATTACATTATATTTCTGTTCTTATCGGAAAGATTTTGTTCATAAGATACCTACTTAGTAATTTGAAGCCACGCCTTAAACAATGGCGTCAAATTAATTTTACGTAAAGTGGACCAGTTTCTATTAAAAGCTTGGATATTAAATCATGTTACTCTCCATGTACAAGGGAGAATTATTAAACGGGAAATCTCAACTTTCCCGTCGTTTCCTCGCGTTGGAAACGTGTTTTTTGTATTGACACATTTCAAGTTATGCTATATCTATTTAATCCTGATATTTTTGTTTTTGATAAATTTGGTCTACTCTGTAGAGAAATATACTTATAAACACACACAACTGTCTTAAATTTAAATTATCCAATACTAAAGGAAATTTTTGAAAGTAGGTCCTGATATGTGCGCGTTTAACCTCACAATCGGTCTTCGGATTTTTTAAAACTCTTAAAAAAAGTTTAAATTTATAAAATATTATAATCTTAACCTCAAAAAAATATTAGTCTCTATTGTTTTCTAAGTCAACTAAAATTTGAAAAAAGTTGTATCTACTACTTTAACAAATCCACGAGCATCAGACTTTTAATAGGTGTTATATAAAGCTTCCTGAAGTCGCATGAAAAACGTTAGTGCGGCTTTTTCATAGGCAAGCTCTTGACCGTAAACCCTCTTGATGGAAAGTGGCGCGGTCACGAACCTTAGAAAACCTATTCTTATATCGCCGCGTGTAAAAGTGGAATTATATTAAGTAGATAGGCTTATAGCTTATATCTGCACACCTTTCTTAATTTACATTATAAGTTTTTTATGTCGACCAAAATATTAGTTTTCAATAAATATTAAAGTACATTGTATTAACAGTCCATTTGCAAAGACTATTTATAGCTATTAACGCAATTGATAGACAGAAACCTGTTTATATTATTTTTGCAGATTTAACAACGAATAGACGTATCACACATCGACTGAATCGAACCCGGGAACAGTCCAGTGTGGTTGTGCGATGGGTCGTCAACAGCGTTTTCTTATATTTTATAGCCGTGGATCGTATTGTCAAATCGCCCTACATATTTACTAGGACCCAGGTGCATTCTTATTACGCATTTGTGTGCGCATGCTTTTTTCAACTGTGGACTGAATAAACAGGCGACTGGGCGCGACGAGTGGCTCTTTGATTTATTTATACTCGCTGAGAGGGGAACAGCTTCCTGATTCAATTATTGTAATTGTGCTCTTCGTTGTGAGATGTGGGCTGATGACGGATACTCTATAATTTTTATGATTTTGGTCACCGTATATATAGTACTTTCGACACGAATCGTCGTTTATATGATTAGTGAACTAAGAACTGATCGGCCGTTGTATTTAAGTAATATTTTTTTGTAAGTATGAATTAAATTGTAACAATTATTCTTTCTACGAATTTTGACAACATACATTTATAAATTTAAACCAATTTCGTTGGTATATCATAAATCAATAAAGTATATATTCATTTGGTTCTTGTATATAATTCCTTAAATACAGTTAACACTAAGGTCACATATTTTTTCAGCTTATATTCCTACTTAAATTACCCAGTGTACGGATTGCACTGGCAATACGCGTGTGTGATGGAGTCGAGATTTATTTATAGAACTTGGTATTAGTTTATTATTCTTTTTCGTTATATTTTTTAATCATAGAAATGTTGTTAAATGTTTAGTTGCCTTATCTTATTTTAGATACCCACCTATCTCACCGGGACACACTCACAGACACTTTAGTCCTTTCCCAACTGTTATGGTTTATATGATATTTTGTTTATTATTTATTTATGTATATACATTATTAATAAATTTTCTCTCACTATAGGATTTTGATATGTTATTATATTTCGTGGCCATTATATCAAAATTTATCATAGTTAGAATCGATTTTTCTTTCGATTTCGCTTAGAAAAAAACAATTGAAACGATTATACTGAGACGAAACGATTACTAAACATGAAAGTCAATGTGAGCCGTATTGAATAGTAACATTCTCCTTGCTAAGGTTGATGCACTGTGTAAAAAACTCTCCCGACTAAGCCCTGCAAATTGCCAGCTCTTCGCTCCCCAGAACCTGGGGTAAATTTTCGTAGTTTAAATAAAAGCTTGATTACTTGATTATTGCATCCCCATTTCATATATGAGGTAAAATAATTTAGAATAAATTAGTAAAAACGTCTGTGAAGCCAAGTTTATACTTGTACTTGATTGGAAGGTACACAATAACTATAATAATTGTGTATATAAAATTAATATAAAATTTCAATCGTCTTATTTACCACTTACATTTTAAACATACATAAATGGCAACACCAGTTTTCCTGTTAAGCTATTTGTTCACAATGAGCGGTCAATTTAGTCGGTTAAAGAGCGAGCGACAACTGAATGACATTAAACGAAAATAACTTCGCTGTTGTTAGGGTTTTTTAATGATACGTGAGAAAGTACGGTGGGTGATGGGAATTAAAATTTTATTTAAATATTTCCAATATTCGTCCATGTAGAGGGTAAAGAATGGCGCAATTTAAATGACAAACATATTTTAAACATACTAAATACTTTTGTGTCTACTCAAGCTATTTAAGATTAAACAAATATATTTAGGTGGGACATAAGTATTTAATAGAGACTACGAGTTCCTTTTCATAAAGAATGTTCTAATTATACAATGTTCATAACATTTATGACGACTAATTTATTTCCGCCAATCAGCGTATTATCGCCCACTCGTATCTATTCGAGTTTTATTCTAGTTTACATGCTGAAGAGCCTGCCACCCCGACATTTACATTACAAAGACGGCGGAAAATTAACTATGTAGGGATGCCAGATTTTACCATATTTTTAGGAAATTGACTAATTTAAAATTTCATTAAATACTATACCAACAATATTTATGTATACTAAGTATTATGGTAGCGTCTCAACTGCGAAATATCTCCAAAAATAAACAAGGTATATTTATTCATTTTAATTAGTTAAATCAAATGTGTATTGTGTTGTGTTCCCTTCTACGGATTGCGTTTTGAGGGCACTCCAGCTCGTCTATTCACCGCGGTATAAAAATCTAAATCTTTAGCATAGTCGAACTAATCCTTATGAAACTTCCGCCGCAGTTCGCTTTAAATGTTTCCGCTTGGTTTATTTTAATTTAAACTTGGTCTTGCGTCTAGATTGAGTACGCGATTATAAGCGTAGGAGAGGTTAATCATTGAAAGATTACTCGTATCGCTGCTGAACATTCAACGCATTTTTAATATCCTTTCTTACATATAGCCCAAGTAATAACGAAATTAGTAATTTTATTATAACCAATTGATTTGTTTAGAAAAATATTTTAGAGACACAAGGGCTGAAATCAACGTGATGTTTAGATCAAGTGAGAGGAAATGACGTTTAAAAAATCACATATTTTTAATAGTCTTGACTCATCTTGATAAATTTTTCACCTTTCTGAATATACAATATACACATATGATTATGCGTCTATATACGTAAAATGGATAATTAAAAGAACTATTAAACTATATTGTAATTATTGGAACGGTATGTTATAGGTACGCTATTAGTAATACCCGGGTATATTCAAAGCACAAAATGTCCGGTCTAGACCGGATTTACCCGGATGCATGGTGACCCTAGAGATAAGTGCTTACGGGCACAGAGGCGCTAGCAGTAACGACCCCTCTCACCTTGGACTTAATCACCTTTTATATTTTACCTGGATTATATTAAATCTGCATTTTGAGTGGTCACTATCTACCGCGAATCACTGCTAGATTATACAGGCTTTAAGTCCAGGTATGTACCTATTATGGATATATCTCATTCTTTATGAAACTGTTACAAGTTTTTTAACTAAACAAAAATTATACGAGTATAATGTAGTATTTTATGAAAAATTAAAGAAAACTATTATTATTATTATTATTATAGTATTTATAATATTGGTGGCGATTCTGATGTACACCTCTAAAACTAAAAATCTCTAAATTTAGGTTTAGACCTGTCAAAAGTGTGTAACCTATTCTATATATTTCTACATTGACAATTTAAACCTTATTGCTATAAAATTAGAGATATACAGAATAGGTTATGCTCTCTAAAACTGTTTGACAGGTCTAAAGATAAATTTTGAGATTTTTAGTTTAAGAAATGTTTGTAAAAACTGTCAGAATCGCCACCATTGTGTAATTCTTGAAGTTTACAGTACTCACACACATAAACTACTTTGTATAAGTACCACGAAATATTATTTATATTTTTGTGACATTTTATGTACGTTTTGGTCACTGTTGCAGCAAATTGTCGCCGCGATAAACGTAGGACTTAATGCGTACTAGCGCCATCTTTTACCAAATTATGATTTAGGAGACTATTTATTTATTTACTCACCCATATAGCGTTGGAGAAAATATAATTTTTTAAACATTCATTGTCAGTTATTGTTATTGATAGTGACAATATACTATCATACTAAACCTTACGCTATTATTATGTCTGTCTTTATAAGCAGAAAATTAGACGTGAAAGACTCAACTCAATATTTAACTTACTTTATGCGTATTTTTCGGAAAAGCCTTCGGCTTACGCAATTTTCTTTGATCTACGTTGAGGTTTTACTTATGGGTTTTAGACAAATCACATTTACATTCACAACAAGATCTTATTATGAATATACAAATGATGGCATTTCTACTTGTTTTTTTTTCTTATTCATTCACATTGCTAAATTTGTAATTTTTCTCAAAAGATTGAAATTATTAATATTGATCCTAATTAGCACGTTTTGCACTGGCTAAAAGCCAAGGTCAATGAACCCGCCATACCCAACCCCCATATTTGCAGCACAACTGATTTTAGAACCAAAGTCAATGTTATTTAAACATAATTTCGCGTACCCAGTCGACTTAGAAGGGCTGTATCCTAAGCAAATATACGACATGTCATTCGGAAGCTGCATTTTACGCTACTCTTGGATGATCCTCGTCCGTGTTGCGCTTGTTCGACAATTCAAAACAAACATATAGTAAATTTTGAGTACAATGGGTCTACATACAGTGGTACCTCAATAAGGGATTAGGGTTTTTAAACACGGTTTTTTAATTTGGCTCATGTTTATCAAATGTACAACGTATTTTAATTTACAATGTCCGTATGGATTATGTTGCAATGTTTTGTTTCTCAATTCCAACACTTTTTGTTATGTAATGGTTCCAGGAAAAGGAATTTAGTACATACAACTCATTCCTTGCTTACATGCATTATTTCGTATATTTATTTTCTTTCGCTGAAAGTCGTCATATATTATATAATGGTTGTAAAACGCGAATACAGATCCAGTCTTGTACAAGGTTTCGTCTAAGGTTTCAGCTAGTTTGTTACATCACTATCATTAGTCATTATCTTATATTTCAAGCGATATTTGATATCAGTTACCATAGCAACGCTTCAGAAAGCTTTTTTTTTTTTTTTTTCCCCCCCCCCCCCCCCCCCCCCCCCCCCCCCCCCCCCCCCCCCCCCCCCCCCCCCCCCCCCCCACAAACCCCCCCCCCCCCCCCCCCCCCCCCCCCCCCCCCCCCCTACCCCATTTCCCCCCTTACCAACCAAACAGGTTAAGGGGGGGGGGGGGGGGGGGACGCTTCAGAAGGCCTATGCCAGAATAAGAATTCTAAAAAAATAATAATCTGCTTTCGTTTTTAGTTCATCACTTCATAAGAACTATAAATATTTCAAAAAATCAAATTGGAAAATCCAAAATAACGATAAAAAATCTAATCATGTTGACATTCTATGATAGATACAATTATTATTTGTAGGTATTAAAGTTGTGAATTTATTTAAAGAATAGTAAATAACAACTTTTGGTAACAGCCTCTTCAAATTTGAGAATCACAAGGGGAACATCAAATACAGGTAGTATAGATGATTTATTAAAGTCTGATGGCTTATCTTAATCTGTTGTGAGCATATTTGGTGTTAAGATAAAGATGTACCAATATTTCAATCGAATGTTATTTTTAGAATGTACCATAAAGGATCCTTAATTAACTATATTATTATATGTAATGTTATACAATGCAATTTTTTATGTAAACTTTTTTTTGAGTTCATCACAAGAAAAAGGGAATTTATGTCTAAAGGTGTATTTGTCTGTCCGTGTCAACTAGTGACCATTACAAAAAGTCGATGAAAGCATGGGTCAGGCACAAGGAGGCTGACTTGCTTATAAATTGATCATGTAACAGACATGGAATATGGATGATTTTTTTATTTATAATAAATAATATAATAAATATAAATTTATTAGATTTTATAAATGAACATAGTTTTATAAGTGCATACCATGATAATAACATAACACAACCAAATTACGGCAAGGCAAATTATTTATTTATTCAGGCAACTGGGGCAAACGAGCTAACTCTTAATCTATATTACAACATATACTTTCATTTTATTATAATATACGTTAATTTACGAGGATAAAATATCATAATCATATGACGACAAACAGAAGACACCTCTATAAGTTACATCTGATTTATAAATTAACTGATCTGTCTAAAAATTGCTATTCCATTCTATTTTAAGGCTACACTTTTACAGGTTTAGGCTAGTTTAACTTTGCTTAATACAAAGAACAATATTTAATGAAGCTAAAATATGCGAGTCATGTGGCGAATCTCAGCAGCATTATATCCAATTCTTAAGGGAATTCATTGTCTAGTATTTTTCTGAAAAACATTGGTATTCCTCGAGTATCATTGCTATCATAGATAAACGGGAAAGCTTAGACAATCAAGGCATTATTTACCTTTATGCAAAATAGGTAAATAATCAGAATCCACCATATAACAAAACGTACTTGATTGGAATAGAAAGTAACGTCTCAGTTTAGTTTTCTATTTCGTGTCTAGATTCAGATATGAGGCTGGAAGCTTTTTCTTATTGCAGCTTATCTTGTATCATTCTTACCCGTTAACCGCATTTGGACCCAGCTGAATTATACATATATATGTATAATACTATATACATACTTTATAATGAAAGTGAGTGATATTTGATCTGATGTTTTAGAATAAATATTTAGACCGTCACAGCAAGTCCTGTACTTTTGAATTATATCCTGTTTTATTCAGTGCTCTTTCTCTAAATCTATGTTTCAAGCTTTCGTTACTTAGCGGCGGTGTCTATGGTTTTGAAACATGCATATGATTTTGACCACCCCACATGAAAAGTTAACTACTACATTTTTTTCAATAAAAAAAAGTTTAACGATGCTATTTTTGATGTCTATTTGGCAATTATTCTAATGTAAAATATATAATTACGTAAATCATTAGTTTAAAAAACCTTTAGTTTTGCAGCTGTTTCTGAAAAAAAAAACTTAATAGGAAAATATGTGACGTTGTTTACATGATATACGTCGAAGATTAGTGGGACTAAGGCCTCTTCCACCACTCTCTAGAGTTTTAAAGTAAGTCTAGTAAACTAGGCTACACATCAGTGAAATAGTCATTATCTTCGATTTAACAAGATTTTAGCGTATGTTTTCAAATGATAGTCCCTTTTATTTTTTCAAATTTTCCCTACAGAACGTCTAAACGTACTTGAATGACGTACAACTAACAAACAAGGGTCGAGAAATGGGCCACCGTCGACCGCACGCATCACTAAACTGTATTTGCTTATCTGTCGATAACCAATAGATTTGTAACAGTAATCTCATCTACTGGGACTCATTGGTTTTAAGGATTGGCAACACGGTAAACTATAAAATTTTGACACAATTGTTTTTCGGCTCGGGAAGATTTCCCATTGAGATAAATCGCAAGATCCACGTTATTGGCTAGTAAAATGAATTTTTGGTCACCCCAAAAGCCTTACTTTTAAGTTGTTAAGTAAAGCTGTCCGCCCGTCCATCTGTCAACAGGCTGTATCTCTTGGACCGTGAAGTTTTTATCTCTCATTTCTTCAAATGTTTGTTGCCGTTATAAGAAGAAAATATAAACAAACGTTATTAGTATTTTGATTAATACATACTAATTAGTTTCCTAAAAAAGTGCCTATGATGAATTAGGTAAAAGCACTATAAAAGTGGATATCGCGCTTTGATATCCTTTTAAGGATATACAAAGTTGGACGGGCGTTTAAGCCGTGTGTATCGTTTGAACATTCGTCAGGCCGAACCCAAACTGCGTTGATTAATGATGTCGACCTCTCCATAGACGTATCGTCTATCTTGGCTAGCCTTGATTAGCGTACTGTTTTTGCCCGTGCTGATTGTGTGATGTTCGGGGCATTCGTAAATCACGTATTAGTCTGTGGGTGACGTACTTAGAATGCAGGAGAGTGATATGAATGGAAAGAATATGCTGGATATTAGGTTTATTTGTGCTTTTATTTCGCTCTTGAATGAATGAGGATATCAAAAATCGATTCTATGATGTGTGAATCGTAGCAAAGGTAACTAAATTTTATTCATTCTTCGATTAATTACATACGTATAGCAGGAAACTACCTAGTATTTATTAGAGAAGCCTATTTTTTCCTAAATATCTAGCCCAATATACTCAAGCAGTTTTATTTTAATCTTAATAATCAAGATTAAAATGCCACATTCTTGTTCGCTTTCAAATCGAAGCTCGGAGAAAATCTATGAATATAGTCAGTCTATAGGAAACGGATTAATGATTGCATTTAATTCAATGTTTCTTGAAACTAGTAATTTCCCGACGTTGTTTACAATAATTACAATCTATTGCTCTTAAGTACTTTAAAGTGACATTAATATGAAAACACCTCTCATTTATGATTGGACGCGTTTATAGCTGCAATTTACTTGTAATTTCTGTTCCTGGCTGGAATTGTTTCCATAGTTTATGGTATAGACCCAAAGAGAAAATCCAATCCATCCATCCAGACCTCCGATATATGTATTTGTTTTTGCCACATGGTGCCTTATACACATGCATATTGCAATATACTCATGCATATAAACGTATAAAATACGGCCTAATTTTTTTTGATCCGATGATCAAATGAAATTTATGTTTTTGTAATTTTTTTTATTATTTGTAAATCTCGCGAATATACGCGAAATGTCACGGGTGAAACTTCGCATACAGTATCAAAAAACGGCTGCTTTTAAAACATATTGACTATGTAGTCTTTCCAAATGCCATGGACATGCTCTTTATGAACATAAACTTAGGTCCTCTCATAATACATCGCTTGCTAACAAGCCAATGTCTAGGTCAACCATACCTTCAAAACTGCCAATTCAAAATTATTATGAAGAATCCACAAACCATTTACGGGAACATAGTCCTAGTAACAATGTACACAAGACGTATAGTTGTATATAACGCCTGTTAGAAAGGTAGTGCAACCTATTGACATTATTCAGGGTCATGAACTCGCGACAATCGATCACGATTAACCGGCTGCCGTATTTTAAGCGGCGCAGCGCTGACAAACTAACTATTGTTTAGTCATGTACATTGATGGATCGCTGTTTCGCTGAATTTACAAAAGGTTACATGTTATCCGTGTAAAGCTGGGAGCGTTTAGTAGCTTCTCTTGGGCTATCTCCTTTAGATCAGCATGAATCCGCTACGTCAATAAAACGTTATAGCTATAACATATGCCTTGGGATGAAATGTGAAAATTGAAAATTAATTTTCTCTTATTGTCTTTAATAAACTGAAAAAGGAAATAATACAGTACAATATTTAGCATATTATGATCACTTTCTACTCGTATAGAGTATTGAATTATCGTCCTACGAATTTGAAATGATTATCATAAAATTGTTCCCCCATTTTTATGCAATATGGATGTTTAAAAATCGCAAATGTAATTTATGAGGGAGCTTGAAAAAAATAGTAATTACCTCGAAGGGTTTTAAGCACACACGTGGCAGGGCGTGGAGACTCCCATTAAGGGCCGCTCCTAAATCCGTACATTATTTTAATCACACGACGCAGTCCAGTCGCCTTTTCTCTACACTTTATTACAATGTCATAGGGCACAAATTACATTCTATGAATCCCTGAAATATCGTGTACGGTTGATTTTTTTATACACTGAAACATCCTTTGTTGCTGCTTTATTTTCTCTTGTTTGTTTTCTACTATTTTTAAGATTCATAAACTGCAATATCACGCAAGGAAGGATAAAATACTATATAGTCATAGTAATTATAAACAATAACATTTGTGTCTTATGTGTATCAGATGTTTATTAACTAACTTACTTACGCTATTACTTATAAACTGTTAAAAAGCTACTTAATTTATACACAATAAACTAAACAAACGGAAATAATAGAGGTTACAATTACTATATAATTAACAATACCAAAATTGCAAAGCCTCAATTTGAATTTAGAACACTAACAAATTTGATGTTTAATATTTGCATGGTATTTTGATTTGAGAACGCAACCTTCGTTAACTAATAAATTTCTCTAACGAAGGCACCAAAAATTCCGTAGGACAAAAATTGGTTGAAACAGCAGGGTAAATGTTTGTGGGTCATTTGTTTTGGTGGCCATAAAGAAACGCCGTTACCACCCGCTGTGCGGATTTCGACTAGCAAATGGTTACCACTCTTCAGGGTGTTGCATATTCATAGATTTTTTTGTTAAAACGACACCCTTTGAGCCATTGCACCAAACGGATAACTTGCTATTTTTGTTTGGACGTGAACGTAGAGAATTTACCAAATCTTATCAGACTTCAATGTTTTATGAACTTGGTTTTCTTGAAAATTACGCTTATTGAAAGTTGAAGTTCTTTAGGTAAAAAGGTGTATATAACTTTTATTCCGTTGATTCACATGCGTATTGTTATTAAACTAGTCCTTGGACAAAATTTTACTCTAATGTATAAACGCTGCCACTAAAGTAACGTTTTAACTAAATTCTCAGTCGCATCATCACAGTCTAAATATAAATTATTTTAAAGGTTATTAAAAAAAGATTCGTATTTTATATGAAACTATAATTAATTAAATAAGATAATTCTAAAGACAAATATTTAAAAATTAATATAAGAAAACTAATAGTAATTTAATTAATTAAATTCTAAAGTATATATAATATAAGAATATTCCACTAAACTTTTACAGTCTCTAATAAAGGTCTAACTTTTTTAATGTGTACTTAAAATGTTTAAATATAATATAAATCTAATACACTAGATAAAAACTAATAAGGTTTTCTTTTAATCTTTATAGACCGGTGTGTTAGAAGCTGATAGCCTCAAATTAATATGGTGAAGTCTTGGTTACAATTTCTTAATAACACTAGTGAGTCCTCTATATAAGGTCCGATAAGGTGTCTTTTAATATACAAGGAGATTGAAATTCTCTAGTACTTTGTTTTGGAAGCTTGGATAATTTGTATGTTGTTCTTGTTGTAAGCCCAGGTGGTACCATAATCTACGGATGAGGACTTGTTTGTAAAAAGTAACTTGTTTTGCACTGATAGTGTGGAATGCCTTCGAGCAACAGTAATATTAAATCAATCTTCGTTTTTTTGATGAATTTCCATCGGAGTTGTATTAGGTATACCTAGATACTTTGCCGAATTATGGAATGGTACTTTTACTTTTTCAAAAATATGGTTTTGATGAGGTTTTATTAGTAAAGTCTATTAATTGATTTTGATTATTTAATTTTATCCTCCACTTTTTGTCCACATAGTTATATGAGGGATTTTTGAAGTTTTATTGCCGCCTCTTTTGATAGTGCTGTAGCCATATAGATATCATCAGCAAAGGTGGCAATAATGTTATCTTCTAGTCTTGGAATATCACAGGTGTATAATAGGTACAGGACATATAACTTCCTTGGGGTACCCAGCTTTTATTTCTTTAAGATTCGAATATTCATCATCTTGTCGTACTCTAAAATTCTCTGTGTTATGTATGATCATTAAATTTGAGAATTGCCTTGGCAGTAACTTTCTTAATTTTTGGATAAGGCCTTTGTGCCAGACTTTATCAAAGGCTTGAGCCACATCAAGAAACACTGTGGGAAAATTCTTTTCTTAATTGTGCATAATTAATAAATAATTTCAAAGATTCTACTGATTTCATTATGTAAGTTATTCAATGCCAGGTTACTATATAATTAACTCAATGAAAAAAGTATTTAGAATATATTGTTTTGAGTAACTCACATCACAGTGATCTGATTTCTTATGGCCATTCGTTGATTTTTTAATCTCTCCGCTTGGTCAGTTATTTCGAAGCCTATATTCTTTTAGTGAAATAAGTTTGATGAGATTGCATGTTTATAGTGTCGTAAATCTGCTTACAAGCAAGATTTATCGTTATAGGACGCGAGGGCTACAAATTATGTTCGACACAACTCCCTTTGTCTGATCGGCCGATTTTCTGTTTAATCTCGTGGATTTTCGGGTGAATAGCTTCGGGAATGTATTGTGAAACAATGAGATGTGTATCTTGCATTTTTGTAGGAGCTAACAGGAAATATGACAGTTTTTCATGCGTCTTAACTGATCAAGTTTACATTATCGATATTTAAGTACTAATATTTTTAAAATTGGTTAAAATAGAGAGGATTGCGATATACTTATGGATACTTTAATTGATAAAACTGTAGATCGTTACAGTGTTATATTAACGAAAGGGTTACCAGTGGGTGGTTCTATAATGTCGTCGCTTTCACAGGAGTGTATCGGGTATCGAGTGGGCTCGCAGTACAACGCTAGTGGGAAGATCTGTAATTGACGTGATTCATTCCGCGAGAGTGCTTCATTACTCATTGGGCGCTTAGAAAAGTGCCTTTGAGCATGTAGGCTGTGTATTAAATATGCATTATTAATCTGTGCTATCAAACTGTGTAGGTTCGTTGACAACTATTGACTTATATCTTAAACATGCAAATATGAAATCTTTGATGCAGGGCAAGTATGAATATGTAACATTCAACGTGGTTACTGCAGTTTTAATGAATAAAAAATACTGTAATTTTTAAAGTTTATTATAAAAACGTCATATTTCTCTTAGATCAGCTTTAAGCGTTGTGCTCGCCAGCGATACATTGAAATAGCACAACACATTGGCAGTACAACAGTCGTGGCCTCTTCAGATTGTAGTTGTATTCTTTGTAAGCATCTTGAGGCTTCTTACTCCTTGCTTTACGTGTGAGCAAAACTAGTTTCTAATGTACTTGATACCACGGCACGACCGGGAATGCCTAGTCATTGGACAATAGTAAAAAAACATATTTAATATTATACAATCGCCTCACAAGTAAAAAATTCTAGAAACATATAGCGACAATCTTGTGACGTTCAGTTCTGTTTTTGTTATTTATGAAATTTCCAACATTTTAACGCTGTCAAGCATGAAGCCGTAATGATCCTTTTTTCGATCAGGATCATTACACAGGACGGTGTAAATGAGGCGATTCTTAAAATTGGTACCCTACAAAATCATAACAATGAAAAGCGGTATTCATTACTCCAAATATGGTATTTTATTCACGTGAACCTCCTCCACACACCTCAGACTGACTGAACAAGTACTTAATTTGGTAGAGCTGTTTTTAACGGTATATACAAGTCAAAGAAAACAAACTATTCAAATATTTATTCTTGTATACAATGGAAAATCGCAATCGAAATGACTTACCTATGATGACGACTGGATTCGATTTATAATTTCGTATTCCATGATAGAGGCAGCGTGGCCGAGTGGTCTAAGGCGCTGGTTTTAGGCACCAGTCCGAAAGGGCGTGGGTTCGAATCCCACCGCTGTCAGATCTTTTTATATATTTTCACAAACATATATTTTTACAACATAAACCTAATATTTATTTCTCTTTCCAGGTAATACATAATTTAAATATGATGACACACGTGTGACCAAATTTACTTTTAACGAAAGGTATTGTGTATGTTAAGTTCTTTTTATGTCTTAAAACCGATTTTGTTTAAAATCTTCTAAATAAAAATTTAATATTAATTTAAATAATATTGCCTTTTATTGACATTACTATTATTCATTTAAAGAAAAATACTTTATTAACGGATTAAACTATGTAGTGCGTGGTAGACCGTCCACCGTGACCACGCACGCTGTACAGTACGCGAAACGTCGGGAAAATTTAAATTAATGTAAAATATGCTTAAATTTTGTAAAAATACTTAGCTTAATCCGTTAATATAGTGTTTTTCTTTAAATAATTAAAATACGTTATTGCTGTATGAATTGTATTATTTATTATGTTACATCATCAATTTTGATCAATAATCAGCTCTCTCAGTAACAAAAAATTTGACAATACACTGAAGTTACGACATCCAGTAATAGAACGTTGTACGTCTTTCAGTCACGTACGTGGCCTATTAATACATACAACTAAGAGATCGCGTTAACAATTAACATACAATGAAACAAAATACATACTTTGTAATTTACCACTCATTTGGTTTGACTTAAGGCATCCGACAAACTAATATTAATTTATTTCATTTTGTAGTGACGAATACCAAATTTGTTTTGTCTCCAAGTTTCAAGGCCTAGTATGTGTGTATAATGTACTTAAAGCTCTCAGTTGCTAGTTCATTAGTGTGTGTATGTGTAACACTCCCCGTGTACTTAATTATCTGTTAATAAATGTTTGAGTATAGTTCTAATTTCACACAAATCGCAGCTGTGTTTAAGACGCATAATGCGGCAGATATAGAGACAACAGCCAAGCGTAAAATTATATAAAACCTAAGCTGTCCGAGATTGACATTATCGTATTGACGCACATTTGATAAAACTCCGATATATCGCCATAGTTTCAAGCTTAAAATGAATAATTACTTGCGACCATACAGCGCCGATAAAACCACTTAAGAGTATAAAAAGATAACATTTTATAGTGAACACACATAAACAGTTCAACATTAACTAGGTACATATTCGCGTTGTGTATTGATCGTGTGAACGGCAATCACTGTCACACTGGAAAGGCTAAACAGATGCGTCAATGGCGACCTTCGGCACATGTGTTAGTACGGTTGCAAATTGTCACACATGTTCTGCTCGTATCTTATGTATCTTTTGGAAATTCAATGCCAATCGACTGGTATGACTGAGTTTGTATGATAATTCAAGTGTGGTCGGGTGACGAGTGATCAATCTACTAGTTCCACAAAATAAACTATTTTCTCTTAATTGCTCTGTTATCAATTAATAATACAGTGTAGCTTTAAATGGTTCTATATCTTGTAGTAAATTAAAAATAGAAACAATAATTGTTCGTTAATATCTGTTTTGGTTTTCCTGTAATAAAAGTGCAGTATTAATTTGAACTTTTTATTTTATTATAAATACGATGTTCTAATAATATTGATTTTCTGGTTTTGATCCAACGTTAGATTAAAAATATTGCTTAATTTAAAATCGTATTGTTACATATAATTTAATCTATTACAAAACCTAAACTAAATAAGATAATCGTATAATTAAACATATATTGAAATGTATGCACACATTTCAGTTAAAAATATTGGGTTGCAGTTACACGTGCCATATCCGAAATAGTTTTATGACCGGATTTATCACTCTACCCCGAAGATGGGTCAGTGTTGAAGGAATTAGACGTATTAGACGACCAATAAAATTAACCTAAAGAGTTCTCGTTCCAAGAAACAGTAGTCATGTGAGTAATACTAGAACTTATGTATCTTCTAAGGCATTGAAATTTTAAGGAGTTCATTGAGACGGTGAATTAAGTTTAAAATTACTTTTGACGTGCACGTTATATGTAACGGCGTACACGCGTCTTTTGAGTTTTTCTCTTCCGTAATTATCAAGTCTGTAATAGAAAATATCTATTACAGATCCTAAAATAGGCCTACGCCACATCGGCGACTAACACTAATAAACAATAATAAAAGGGAAAAAGACAAATAAGAAAGTTAGTTCATAGTTTCATATAAATGATTTAATGTTTAGTTTTAAGTTAAAAATGTATAAATTAGTATAGTTAATATAATATATAAATTAGTTAGTGTTAGAATAAAGGCTATTTTTATTTTATTTTATAATAGAAAATATCTGTTATTAAATTTTCCAACACCAAGGAAGTATTGCCTATTACTCAATATAAATATATTTATAAACAGTCATAATTTTACATGGCTTTAAGATGCTCTACCTTCAAAAAACACCGCACGATATATTATAATTGGTAGTCGATGAGGTTACTTTGCCAAGCCATTACACAAATTGATCATCCTCTATTAATTGAGCGTTAAAATATGTAAATAAAATTGTCGGAAATGATAGTGCGATCGCGGTATGTCGTACGCTATTGTGACCATGCCTCAATAAGTTTCACTAATTGATAATATTAGAACTTTTTGATTCTTAATAAGTAAAGGGTCGTTTAGAGGAGATTTCAAGAATTAATCATAGCGTTTCACTTGTATGTCAGTCATAACAATAGCCAAAGATAAATTAGCTCTTCACCAAATAACCGTATGTGAATACTGAACGTTTTACATCTGAAATGTTCCAACTATTGGATAGGAACATTGTTGTTAAACCTGTGAATTTACAAGCAATATATCAACAGCGTGGATGATGCAGCGATATTTTCCACATCACTTAGATCGCTTAGAAGATGACAGGTTGCGATTTGCACGCGTATTCCGACTGTCACTCTAGTTCACAGTATTAATGGTAAATGGACGACGTGTGCGGGCTTAACGTTTATTTGCGATTACATTGTAGTACTCTATTTATGTACCAATTAAAGAATTTAAATTTGCAAATTTGTATTATTATTTTAGTATCAATTGTCATTTAATCTGTAGAGCACACAATAATGTTTTCATACCAGTTTAAAAGAAGCTCATCTGTGCTAAAACATATTTACGCATGTGTACATTTGAAAAAATTGTCTGCACACCACTATCGTCGTAATTTTGTTATTACTAAAACAGGTAATTGATTTCTATATTTTATTTATTTATAAAAGTCACGCCTGTATCCCAATGGGGTAGGCAGAGACCACAGACCTCCACTTGATCCTTACATACCTCTCTCGCTTCTTCCACACTCATTAATTCTATATTACAGGGAAAAATTCGTCGACTACGAGACGAGATAGTACGATATTGGATCGAAAGTGTTGTTACCACTTAGTAACCCTACCAGGGGAAGCGACGGCCAATTAGTTTTTAGCGCCGGGAAATATCGAATTACAGTTTTTGTATGAGACGGTTCAGTTTAACCCGTGAGTTTTAACTGGGATGTTACAAATGCGACTAAACAATAAGTTTCCGGGCTCACAAAATTGTGATGCTTGACTGTGATGGATGTGTTCTAATGAATTACAGTTTTATATTTCCAGGAACTTTATGGAATTGCGCCTAATTAGTGAAATGTTATTTGGAAGCAGATGAAATAAGATAATATATTAATGACAATAATGATCTTAATCAAGTGGTACAATGTTCTCGTTGCAGGGTTCGATTCTCGGTGCAGTCAACAATTTAACCAACAGTATGTAATATGTTAAAGCGATTACTTTCGAAAAGCCGACCTGAAACTTTCACATAATCAATGCAAACGTATAGGGATAAAGCAAAAAGATTTCTCTCTCATGTCTAGACTGCGAACAATTTCAATAAAACGTTTCAAATTCACAGTCCAGTAGATGCACGAATAAACCGATATGAAACACACTTTGTTCCTATATTGTTGGATCTGTCCAGCCTTTTTGCGGAGATCAGCGTTTTGATACTTTAATGAACATCTATCGATCACGGCATTTCACTAATCGTAGATTGGATTACATAACAAAGAAATTTAAATTTGTATATAAATAACGATATATTTTGTATATGCTTTGTACTATGTAGACTAAAATACTCCGCACAAAATGCAATTATATAATTGTTAGTGTAATTAGTTTAAATAAAGTCGAGTAGTCTGAACTACTTCGCATAGATCTATATGATAAAACTCTTTGTTCGTTGCTTTGCAAATATTATAGGTCTTGTTAATTAAGGTTTGGATAAAATAATATTGGCATTTAGATATAGATTGCTAGGCGTTCAGCTATGTTTGAGTACCAATATTATGAGTTTACAATGCAGCTGCGTCATTTGAACCTAGTACCAAAATTGTGAGATCTTAATCTGTAATACACAAACTCCATAACAGCTCCATAACATAACGTAGCATGTGATTTTACATGGGAAAGGAAATATTAATCAAAAGCAAATATTTTTTGTCTATGTAATTTAAGTATGATATAGAATTCTTCCGGTACAATAATTATTCCAGTGTTTAAACCACTTCCGAAGATTTCTTTTTACACAAAATTTACTATATGATTAAAAAAATAATAATTAAAGAATCTACAAATAGCTATTACATTATTTTCTCAACTCATATTTATATCTACGTAGCCCACTATTAGACTACCAATAAGAATTGAACAGTGAGTATCTTAGCCACAGGAGTCACATATAAAACAGAAAATATTTCGATGTTTAAAAAAGGGAACGCAATCGATCAAATTATTATCGTTATCATATCACAGATAAGGTTTTGTTATGACTTATATTGAAAACAAAAAGGCTCGCAGACACTGCGGCGACAAAGTTATCGATTGCTTTGTATTCCACGTGCAATTTATTGCATTTGCACTTCGAGAATGCAGATAATACAAATGATTTATTTATCTGTCACCTCGTAAACTTCATTTGTTTGTAACGGTAATTGTGTATTAATGTAATATATCGAGAATTATAATTGATTTTATCAATAATAATATTATCTATGGTAAAATAGGTCTAATGATGATTTATTATTTATCTAGTTCAATTTTAACGTGTCACATAATCGTAAAAAGCAAATTAAAAATAATAAGATTGATATTTCTATTATATCGACATTTTATTAAACTTCATGTGCTGGTCAAACAAAGGAAATATTCATTTATTCACAAGATGACATCTTAGTCTAGAGCTTATCAAGATGAAGGTAACAATTTGAATGAACTATGTGAATAAACAAAAAACGTATTGAATGAATTCAATATTATACGCTTCTACGTATACTCATTCGGCTTGACATTTACAGGTATGTTAAAGTAAAAATCGAGATCTCGATAAGCAATAGCAACATGAGATAAAGCAAAGACTTTTAAACATGACGCCATACTTTAAGTAGGCGCCATTAGCAGGGTATCAGCTCGAATCGGTCCTTTAGGTAAAATGTTGGTGTCTTGCAGATAAACAAGTGCTAACGTATAACAACGCATTAGCCCAGTAATGAGACGCATTTCATACTATACGGCGATCTAGGATGATAATAAAAAATAATTAATCTATATATGGACACTCCAGACATTAATATTGTTACTATGCATATTATATTCTATTGAATGGTAATAATTATAGCCTATACTTGATGGAAAGTGATACAGGACTCAAAAGATTAAAATAATAGAAAGGATTAATAAAGATTGGCTTATATAGTAGCTGGCGTTTTAATTATGATTACAGCGACTCGTACCCACAAAATCGTACAAATTCTTAAATTCACAGTAGTCTTATGTGTTGATATAAAAACCAGAAGAACACATCGCACACCGGGAACGAGAGCAGACTTCTCCGAGGAGTATCATCGAGGATGTGGGGACGCAAATAGGGTACGACTCGTATCACTTTCCTACTTGCGACGACTGACAAGACTCAATACACTAGACACCTGGAATGAACGCTATGTAGGTGGCGAAACAGCCACAGTCACAAAAATGTTTTTTTAAAGATGCAAAATCCGCATACAAACAGATCCAGACAAGGCGCTTCGCACCCCACATGGCGCAAATCCTGAGCCAGGCTGACATACTTAACAATTTAAATGAAAAACCTTAGCGACGAAACATACGGTTACATTACTTTTGATGTCCAACGTTCGCAAGGGCCAGGTGCGATCTGGAGCTCGAACTTATAGCAATCGATTATCTCTACTCGACACAGATCGCACTTGAACAGTTCTGTGACAGAATTGTAAAGTACTAAAAAAAGAAATAGTAGAAAACACGGAGAGAGGTGCGTCCCGCTGCCCGGCTGCGACCCCCATAGATATCTAATATATCTCCAGTAGTTTGGTCGGCTCGCGAGAGAGAATATATACAAGGTCCTATTGAAGGGGAGGTCGTTGTTTTTCAATTTAAAAAAAAAAAAAAAAAAACCAGAAGAAAGCCATACACGATACAATATGACGCAAATAGCAGATGTAAGGAAGTGCTAACCGAGTGTGTAGGCCGTCATGTGTGTAGGCGCAAAACCGTTCAACCATGAAGAGATAGAACGCGAGTTACATTATCAAAATAATGGTGTCTCGTTACGTGAAATATTCTTTTATGTGAATTATATTATATAAAGCACAGAGTGTGCACACAATTTTAAGCATAACTTAGTTCCAAATCAACGTACTCTTGAAATATCAACCACAAACATATTGAGAAATATAAACTGCTTATTGTTAGCACGTGGAACGTGTTTTTGCATAAAGGATATTTATCAATATATACCAGAAATTTTAAATCATTATTTCGTCGATTTGCATAAAAACACCAAAGATTCTCTTCGAGTTAATGAGTGCAATGGACTCAATTGGTTGTTTTATTAACAAATTTTACGAACGCAGTTTAATTGTTTCGAACTCGACGATGGGGACTTACCACTTTATCTACCGCTTACATAGTTTTTTTTAACTCCTTATTAGCGCCTGTGTACTATGACAATTCATCGGACGTGTACTCCGCTGATGTAATCATTTATGTCTACTGTGTGTTTAGCCATAGTTTAGTTAGTATTGTTTATAATGTTTATCTTTTTGAATGGGTGTTCTTATTGTTTAAAGGAATATGTTACACAATTTCCATGCTCCATGTTCTATATCAATTTAGAGGAATGTTACGTCGAGTGTCAGAAGTATTAGTAAGGATTCATTTAAGAATTTGACCGGATTTTTATCAATAGAATTTATCTTAATCCCATCTGTTAAAGTGACCTTGCTTCTTTAAACCCGGCCTTCCAAGAAACAACAAAAAATCTCACCAAATCGAAATGGACGGAAACTTCGACTGGTTCACAATTAATCATGAAGGGTGACTTTTTTCTAAAAGTTATTGATTTTAACTAGGAGTTATGGTAATCTTCATTTTCAATCACTTACAGCCTATACTAATGAGAGTTTGTTTAGAGAAACCATAAACGTTAATTATAATATTAACAAACTTAATAACACCCCTGTTCTGATTGATTGATTAAACTTTGTAAGGCGCTCCTAACAAGATTTATTATGGACTTTAGTCAAAGCTGACTTCCTTTGATAAATCATTTCGAAAATAAATATAAACTCTTTTTAGTTTACCATCATCATCTGTCTTTTTCGATATATTATCACATGTAGTATATATTTAACAATGTAGAAGTATCTATACTGTCGTGCATTATCCAATATGTAAAAATTGATAAAATATAGATGCAAACTACTAATCATAAGAAAGTTCACCAAAAAGCATCTAAAATCTATCGTCGAGTCACGTCAATTCTTCTATAGAGCAGTCGCGGTCGCCCGATCTGTCAGGTACCAAGCGGTTGGGAGGGGAAGGGTCGCTACCGCGTTTGTACGACGCGGGGCGCTAGGGTTCTCGACTCGCCGCCAGACGACGCCGGCCGCCGCCGGCTCCGAGCTCAGTGTGTTGCCGTCGGTCACATAGATTACATGTACGTTCATCATTCGACCGGTTTTATTCGAACTTGTGAAAAACTCAGTGTAAATATCATTAAGGATCGTATTCGCAGTGTTGTGACTTTGTAACCCATGTGGATTGTTAGTGAACATACATCCGGATACAAGCTCTGATGGTTCTCTTTAATAATAATATGAAAATACATGGTAAAGATTTTTGCACGTATTCAAAATTTAAGTCGTATAAATATCTGATGATTTTGGCTTGCACGTTGCACGATAGACTATTACAGCTATTTCTGTGTATATATAAAATATAAGAAGTTATATTTTAAGAAGGGATTCTAAATAATCAACTTAACATCGCATTGTCTCACCCTGACCACTGAAATAGCCAAAACAATAAGGGACCTTGCGTCTTGGGTGACATTGACTCTCGAAATGTAAATTTTAGTAAGCGTGAACATTCAAGCACCTTAGGCTTAGAAGAGTAAAGGCTGTGTGTGACCCTGTTGCGCCTACGGGACAAGCTGCAGTGGGTGGACGGCATAGTTCCGATCCGCCTAGAAAACGACAGTGGGTGTTTGAATGGAGCCAGTTAATAATAATGGTGAGATAAAATCACCGCCATAGAGGTTACACAATAAAGCTACAAAGCATGCTCGCGGTACGAACTGTAGAACCTACCTATTTAAAAGGAAATAACCTATTTCTGTATTAATATAGCTTCAACGCAAAGTATTTTAGACAAGTAGGTAGATACTAATATTATTAACAAAACATTGGCGGATGACATCTTGACGCCGGAAAACGTAAAGAATCCTTATAAGCTCGTTCTACGATGAGGTATAACAAAAAGCAGACGCTTAAGCCGCACATGTTGCGGATCAAATTTAGGGCAATTCTATCATACATCTCTTAGGTCTCTGGCCGGTCAAGATCTACTCGACCTCTATAAAAATAGAGCTGACGCGAACCAAATGTTTATTCAGAAAAATAAAAGCAAAATTACGAATGAATGTTATGTAAATAATGTCCAATCTATAACAAAAGACTCATCTGGTAAAATGATGAATGTGTTTTCTGAAAATAAAAAAATATTTATTAGAGAAACTTGCACGGTCGCGGGCGGCACGTGGGATGGCAGATGTGCGCCAGCGCATCGCGTACTGCATCACAAAAGCCGAGCTTTTTATCTTGCAATCTCCTCAGCTTGCGGCAGAATTTAACATTTCTTTATATGGTTTCTTGAATATTTAAAGTATATGACAGTATGCTATGCATGAAATATGTGTACAACATGTATGACTATAATTCTTTAAAAATTTAAGACATATCTCTATAGTTTATATAGCGTTAAAGAATTTTTAGAGATTGTTGTATTCATTCTACGGGGTCAAGTCCGGCATGAAAGGGTTTTTCTATAGATTTTATCGCTAGAACCCGCAGATACCATTTATGGCAACCTGCGCCCGTTCTGATACGGCATTGACAACTGTGAGATATTTTACATCAACGATAGCCTCTTTGCGATAGCCATCTACCTACTCTCTACAATTGTACTCATTGTCAATTCCATCCTTAATCAACTTTTATTACTAAAATTTCTAAGCTGTCATTGCAGTTAGACACGTTTTAAAACAACATGAGACAAATTTAAAATACGACATTGTTCAAATATTAGTAGAAATTAATTTTATATAGCCGTTGGTCATTCTTCTTTAAAGTAACTACCCCATGATTATTTATAAGGCTAAAAAATATCCCAATCACAAACTAAGGCACGTTCCCGCCACCTGCCTGACAGCTGCGGGGATTTATATCTGTCAGATACAAAATTTCCCCTTAAGGATACCACAATGAGCAGCTGAGCTGAGTTGTATTAAGGAAGTGAAGTTGGTGATTGTAAAAACTTAAATACAAAAGGCTTACTTAATCCACTATATATATAATAAGATGTGATTCGACGTAAAATTCACTAAAATGGATTCATTTTTAGTTTCAATGTTCAATCGTTTTGCTGTTTCTTTTTCTACAAATAAAATTTAGGAAAGACCATTCATATTTCAATCCATATTTTGTGAATGATTCATGTTCCATTTTTAATTGTGGTGATAAAACATTATACTTTCAGAGCTTCGAAACCATAACATTTAATTTATAGTTATTCCCAACAAGTGGATGTGATTTAACGGTCTCGACAGTGTCTCGTAGGAAATATGGCTGAAATTATATCGCCCTTACCCTAAACTTGTACTAAAATAGTAAAGCTACGCCTTCCATTTCTCTAGGACCGTTACGACATCCTGTATTCAGTGTTTGTTGTGAGTGTCCATTGTATTTTTGTAATTTAACCATTTCATATAACTATATAGGTATTTACGAGTTTCATCTAAATTCTAGTATGTTCAAATCTATAATTTGTTAATATTATATAATCGTTTCTTCTATTGTTCTTGTTTAAGGAAACTTAAGTCTTCATCCTCAGTTGCTGTTGGTGTAAATAACTGTTAACCTTGAAACGTTTATTTTATATAAAGTACAATATATTGTTGCAAATTGTACATATTTATGTATTTATTTCCGATCAAAACGATGATATTGTGGGGAAATCGTTAATTACATCAGAAAGTAATTTGGTTAGCACCGAATACAATATGGCTATTATATCGCATGACTTGCATTGTCGCTCGATTGGGGGCGCTCCGGGTGACATGACATCGTTAATCAAGCTTTTCTTCCCAAACTTGATTTTCAATTCTGGTGTTAGAAATGATTTCAAAATCTAATTCTATGGCTAGACTAGAAAAATTGTAATGATGAATGAAACGGGTTAATAACTTGGACGTGACGGATATCAATGGAAACATTTCCGTTCTACCTGATATATCTCCCTCATATCCAGGGAGGATGTTAAACGCTTGAATTTTGAACTTTCTCATCCATTGCTGTTTTTGTTGCTATTTGTTTGGAGTTAATTAGTTTTTGACGGGATGCGCGGCAGATGCTGTATTTTTTAACTTCCTCAAGGGTTTTTTTATCGATTGTGTATTGATCAGATGCCCTAAAAATGCTCACCAGAATTATCACATTTTTGACAAGTGTTATCATATCAAATTTATCAATCTTGTGTGTCAATAAAATGGGTTGACACTCCGTTACTTTAACAAATACAATGTATTTTATATGAAACGAGATGAGAACTGCGGCTCCGCTCCTTAGTTCATGCTTTTAATTTAAATATTCCTTGAAGAATGGAATTTCGAAAATTGTTGTTTTAAGTGTGGAAATAATTGATTCCATTTTCCAAATTTAAATTTGATGATTCATAAAACGTATTATATAGCTATAAATTTTGTCCTTCATTGAAACGGAACTTACTTTCTGAAGACGCTTGTGTTTCGTGCCTTTTCGTTAAGAATGTAAAAAAAGTAAGTAGATGAGCCTTCGATGATTTAAAACCAGGTTTCCAATTATTGGCGCTAATACATACGACATTAAGAAATAAATTATATAAATCCTTAATTATTTATGAAATTAAAATTTTGTATAATGGTTGATAAGTCATAATTTACGTCAGTATAACTGTCGCTTATATCTTTCGTGTTGATATTAATGACAGGTGACGTGCAGGAATGTATTGTATTTTATTAGTTGTCAAAGATATTGACAGTGTAGTGTCAATATAGTAACCATCGTGTAGTGTACAATTCAGTATTTATAATTTTAATCATAAATAATTGCTACAGAGCATTTATGATTTTATGTTAAAATTAAAAGTACGTTTTACATTTCAATTACACTGCTTCTACGGTCGGTTTGATATTTGATTTTAAAAGCAACAAACGAATTCCAAGGTTCCAAATCACAATTTTCATGAACCATGCGGAAAGTATTGAACAAAGTTTTCTACTTATAATTTCATCACTAGGCACGAAGTCGACCTATATCTATGCATTAGTACTCCCATTTCTGTACCAACATCTAACCATATACGTATGCCATGATTAACTGTCATACATTTCGTACTGTGACTGTTTAATTGTACGTCTTTTGTTAGATGCGCCGTTAAATGCTTGACGTATTGGGAACTTGAGAGTTTTAGCTAACAAAGACTTAGACATATTTGCAATGAGTGTGTGTATTAATTGTTAGTGTATGTGTCTTGGTAATACGTATATTACTCTGTTAGTTTCTATTTGTTCCTCGTGTGTCGTTTAATTTCTTTGTTAGATATATAGAGATAGATAGATTTGAAGTTAATCTAATTAGTAAGATTTTTGAGTGGTTGTGGGTTTTTCGCGGAGTATTGCTTGTATATTGGTCTATTGGGATTGTGTAAGATTTTTTGACTTCGTATTTAACATCTGTAGACATTTTTTCCAATCAAATCCAGTATCGAGATCAATTTACCCATCATATTAATGAGCATTTTATGCTAACCGTTACACCAGGTGATGCAGAATCTTCATTCATTCATCAGACATAACAATAAATCAGCCAGGGGTTAATTTAAATGCGAAAACGTTTACATGTATCTTTACAGAAGCAGTGAATGTTTGTAATTTTTTATAGCCTGCTAATTATTATAATGTATCATCATTACGTATTTTTGTAATATAAAAACATCGACCAATGTCAATGACCTCCGAATGATGCAACATTTTATATACAATTAAAAGGCCATACATGATACATAAAAAATAAATAGTATAGAATATAATCAAGTATATGTAATATAACAAAGCTTGCATTAAGTATCTAATATATATCAACCGTTTAAAAAGATCATCTTTTAAAAATATTCAAATAAAATGGTTACGTTGAGATTTAAAACTTTACGTTCACACACACACATATATGATATATATATCTGTGACACCTACCATATAAAGGTTTTTAATTAGATCCTTACCATCACGTAATGCAAATTTATAGACGTAGATAGTCTCGCTATCGTAGAAACATGATAGTATCAAGCTATCTATCATCAATGCTCGAGTGCACGTGTATGCCTGGATGTACACGCTTAATTGAGATATTGTTTGTATAGATGAATCAATACGTCGGAGGTTGAATGGATATGTAATTAATGTTCAGTGGCGCTGTCGTTTTTCGCCTCACTTTGTTCCTCGGAAAGTCTCAGAACGGTCTCAGAGCATCTGTGCCTGTTTATAGTTCTAAAATCGGTCGGGAAACTTAATGATAACTTCGCTATTATACTTATATATGACTTATACGATAACATAGATTTTTTCGTTTCTAGACCGACTTTTGAGTCGGTTCAAAACTTGGATCGTTGAAACTTGGAGATAATAATGAATTAGAAAATCGACTATTCGACAATACAACAGATACAAGTCTACACTGTACGTACAAAGTGAACGTAATTTTGAGATTACATAAACGCAGCAGAAATCGCTAAACTAAATGATACGACAATAAAGATTATGAATGTTTCACATTAACATTACATTTTATTATAAGACATAGTTACAGTTATAAACTACCTTTGCTACTAGAAAGTAAAACGTTAATAGTATCACGTACCACCCAATAAAGACCATAAAATTCATCGTCGATTTATTAATTTGAGTACGCTATTTTATACCTATAATTAGATAGCGTCATGTAATTTGTTTAAGAGAGAAAACGGCCTAATCGCCGATTCACAATATAACATCGTTAAGAATAATTGTGAAAGCCACGAAGAAATTAATTTAGACAAACCTATTACTCAAAATTATAATCTACTTTAAAGGTTAATACAATAGTGACGTGACTAAGCCGGTTCAAGCAGACATACGATAGATACAGTTAACTCTCTGCCCAATCAAGGTTTTTGTTTAATGTCAACGTCCGCTTGATAATCAACCAAATCAGCTGATTGAACATTCGCCTGGTAGGCGTACAATCAAAGCAAATAAAAATCATATTAATCACAGCGCTGTATCGAATTTGTTAGTGAAAGTTTTTGCCCGTCTGATCTTTTATCATTATACGCAATTACATCTAACGACTCTTATACGGGTTCAATACAATTTGTACCTGACATAACTATATTGAACATGGTCCGGATGTTAACGGTACAATTGCTTAGCTTTCTAAATCGATTCAGTGTCGCATTTTTAAAGAACACACACGATAATACTTATCTGATTGGCAAAACAATAATTACACTGAACTGAAACGTGAAAGTCGCAAATTATTTCTTTCAATTCTCACGCGCTTTCATACGAACAATAATAGTTGTGTTGTCTTCTTATGACCAAATCTATTTATTTAAGAAAATGATGCGTCTTCAGTACCCCTTTAATTAAATATTTCCAAAATCTCTTTGAAAAATCAAGTCGAGTACGACCAAATGTACGTCAATAAGACAAAGGAAACTTCTCGGAAGAACAAGAGAATATTTAAACAACTGTCAAAGCTATCATCCTTTTGTGAGTGAAAAATCTCGTTAAAAATTGCGATGAATGCACGAAAAAGAATAACTGACATTCACTTTAAAACTGTCCGTAAGATAAAATAAAGGATCTTTGGACTCGAAATGCAAACGAGTCGGGTGAGATTGGCAAAATTCTGACAAACTGTGTCGCTGTGTGCCAGATGAGTATAAGAATTAAATCGAAATTGTTTTACGTGTCGATTTTGGTCGCGGTTTCCAAACCTGTGTGAACGGTTTTTATTGCTCCACTACATTTTGAAACACGGAAGAAAATGTAAGTACACCGATAAGCTTTTATGGGGAATTGACATCTACCATTTCTGTAAAACAGATTATAAAATGCATGTATTCAGTGAAACTTCAAGGTCATAGCCTCGTTTGTTAGTTTAATCTTCCAGACTGTGTAGACATCAACGCCAACACATAAAACGACCAACGTTTCACAAATACAATACAGTGACGCAGATATTTAATGTAAGAAACGATCCAACTTCAGTCGTAAGAACTATCAGCACGCTTTCCCTTCTGACGAATGACCTAAGTTTTCATCATTCGTGACATGACATCGACCTACACAAATCTTTTCCCTTTCATCGCTCTCTCTGTCTTTATTTACATGAAATTTCATATAAAACCCTCTCGTTAAAGTGTCAGCGTAATGGTTGGTGATCACGATGTGTCTGAATTTACGGCTCATGACGGTAACTTGTTAAAATTGATGTCCTTGAATTTTAAAATGTAAATTTAATTAAGTTTAGTATAAATATTTTATTACCCCATTAGTTAGTCGTTTAACCATACTTAGTTTCTAGTGTATGGTTTATTTATTATTATGAAATGAATCGATATATTTAAAGCCCTTTGGTGAATGTGGTAACACTTTGCCTGTTTTTCATTTAAAGTGAAACTAAATCAGTTAAGGTCATTGTTTGGTCGGCAATGATGAAAATCGGTGTTAATTTAGATATGTTGGCGACACATTTCCAGTTGATATATGGCCTTTGATAGCGCTTGTCTCATTAGTGTTTGCCGATTACGACCAATTGCAAAAAGTCGACACACTTGAACAAAACGTTATCACGCCTTATTAACAACTTGAGCCTTCGATGTTATCAGCTGAAGAATCTATGTAGAAGGGTTATTATTAGCTGACTATGACTATAGCAATTGTATTTGACCATAATTGTAATCGTTTTTTGTTCCAATTGTTTTTTCTTAGTGATAATTAGGACATTACGAATCTGGAACAAATTGAAGTGAATATATGTGTATGACGAGGTCCTGCTGCGATTGATATTACACAATAGACAGATGAACAAGAAAAATGTGTTTTGAATAGGCGTGGATAAAACTACAGACTGGTTGTCACAGGGCAAGAAAATAAAATATACAATTTTGAGAGGCATGTTGTATTCCTGAGCTATTCTCATAAGTGCTATACTTGTGTTATTTCATTCGTAAGCAAACTTTTAATTGGCTTTTAGCTACTCCAGCGAGGCACGGTAATTAGTTGAATGCATGAACTGTGACTTTTTTGCTACTTAATTTTGTAGCCTTTTGCCGTAACATAGTACTTTATGTAACGCAATAACTATGCTGAAGAATGATTATTTTGGCGATGTTGTATGTATGGATTAATTATTTTTTCATTTTTAATTAGTTATTTTGTGTTCTTTGTAATTCAAATTATATAAATGTAGATGAGGTGCTTTAATTATTTTACATGATCATGTAAATTTTCGTATATAATAGTTATGTATACAAGTCACTTGCCATATATGGTTCGCCGTACATCGCAATACATTTCTTCATCTTGACCATTACAGCGGGCAACTTTATAAAATTCACATTTATCTTAATCATTTAAACGATCTTTTGAGGTTTCAACCCAAAATAATTTAAATTGTATGAAGTAAATCAGTATACAGGCTGTTGTATAGAACATAAACAAAAGTTTCAATTAATAACATAAAATGTATATTTCTCACCGATTGTCGTTCTACAATTTTATAAAAGAATCCCGTGTGAAAACAGTAGGAATAGTTTACTATCGAATTCTGTTTAATAACTTCTATTTGTTTAACTATTTTGTGGGCACTGACGCGTACTATTTGTGCTTTCATTTGACGTACGTGTTTACTAGGGTTGTCAGCCCTCAGTTTTTGAACGTTCAACTGTTTAAACAATACAGAAACTAAATTACGTATTGAACGTTCTGCAATTTAATTATGAAATTTTTCAACTCTCCTTATTTCCATGGGCTCACATTTTCATTTTGATTTACTCCATTCTTTTTATGTTCCCCAGCCCTTTGTTTACTCTCGCTAACACATTTTGTGTGACGTGTAAACATTCATAAAGATTTCCAAACCAATGCTTTACCATTGGTAAATCCGAATACTTCCTGTTTCTTTAATTCTTAGTCAAACACGTCCTCCAATTTGGAGTTGTTTAGTCTCAGTTCAAGAGCTACTAATTTTAGCTAATACTGTATGTTCCATTTATTCATGTTTGAATTGGGAATGTGACGGAATTTGTTAAGTAACTTTACATATTTTGTTTTAGAACCAATTACTGAAAGACTTTTTACTTTGATCAAACTAAGCCGCTATTAAACAAGATAAACTTTAGTATGCAATTCAATTATGTATTTGCTGAATTGAACATGAGATGATTTTATGGAAACGTAGAAAGCTTGATTGATAGCAACATTTCCTGGTCCATTCTTGTATTGTTTTCGTAATAGTAATGATGTGTATTTGCTGATGCAATACCCATGCTATCGTTATGTCGACGCAAATTTTCTGCACAATACACAACCTTATTTATTTAATGAATATACTATACGTAACTAGAATATACATTGGTGATCTTCATAAGATGGACTACAACGCAATTAACGCGGAGGCGCTTTTGATTTCATGTATGAAATAGTTTAAAGCATAGAAGTAAAAAGCTTAGTCCTGTTCAGGCCATAACCTTACTAACAAGATATTCATTTCTAACCCTATTACAAGGTACTTCACTGTAAGTCGAGAAGGCTTTTATAGAAAATTAGCCCACTGAGTGAACAGGTGATTAGGGTCATGCACTCCTATTAGTTGAAGACCGTGTAAATCTATGGAGAAAACCTTTATTCTGTACATATTTTTAAAGGCATCTCACATATGAGACTAAACTCTTATGAACAGACTTATTTTGATACATAAGTTCTCTCTTTTATGTGATTCAGTGAAGTGTATCGATCTAGAAAATATTAAATTACATATGAAAGAAAATTCAAATAGGTAACGTAATAAATTCCGTTTTAGACTTGGTATCTGAGTTATTTGGCTTCGGTTTTCGAGAAATTTATCGCTATGATTTCTAAGGGTAATAAATTATCATTAAGTAGAAATAAGTAAATCATAACAGCACTAAACAGTGATGTCAAATTTATCATGAATTTACCTTTGCAAGGAAATTTGGATATTCAAAGGCTACATTTCAATTAAATTATATTGAATAGGCTTTTCGTAAACTTATATTAATTCTTTTTATACTAAGACAAAAGTAGCATTGGAATTCCAACACTATACAAAAACCCTATAATAAAGTTTCGGATTTGTAAGAAATAGGCAAGGAAAACCTCGCTAAATGATAAAATTCTGTATATCCCTGTTTTATGAGTAGTATGTCAAATGTATTTTGCTAAATTATTTGAAACCACATCGAGAAAATAATTTTTGAATAGTAAAAACTGTGTCGACAGGTTCTTTTCTCTCGCCGCGTGCACTTTCCACGTCCTCTATCTACCCTTTTCACAAAATCCGAGGTGACATTTAAACACTTTATCCGATAAACGAAACGTGGGGTCCGTGGAAAGTGGCGGAACAATAATTGTAATTCCGACAATGTCCATATCACCGAATGCCAATGTTTTTCGGGTTTGATAATTTTGTGAAAATTCCACTATTGAATCGCGTCATAATGCGGTGGACGTGCCTATGTTTTTTATATGCTCTACATAATATCTGGCCTACCTAGCCTTATCGCTATGAAGCGGCAACCCTCAAAAGAAAAATAAATATCAGTAAAAAGCAAGAAGTGCAACTACAAAAAAAAGAAAACCGTTATTATATAATACAACACAAAGAATAAAAAAACAAAACACAAATGTAGAACATGAAACAAATAAAGCATACCGATAAACAAAATTGAAAAGAATAAATTGAAATCACGATATATATAATATTTATATACCTAATCCAATAATACAAATACAACCTTAATTAAAAAAGATGTTAAAATTTACAGGAATAAATGCGAAAACTCTCTGTCTACGTAGACGAGTATATAGTATTATTACCATTACAGTCTTATTTTAAAAATTATATATAATATAATTATATATATAATATTATTTATAAATAAATACAGCAAATAAAATTTTAAAAGGCCCAAAGTTGTGCTCAATGCACAACTTAATTACTTACGTATAATTAACGTGTACGTGACGTGCATTTAAATATTTTTATTAGAAACGAAATGAGTAACGGTGATGATATGAGATGAAACTTCTTTGATTACATAATAAATTTGTTTATAATATTAATTAATGTTGTTTTTTCTGATGGCCTCAGCAATTTTCCATAAGCTTTAAATACAGTATCTACAAGAAGTCCACCGTAAGTAGTAGTAGTACTATTTTTACTTCACCACGTTTAATACTCGTTAATCGTTATCCTGTTATAACAATCACTTTGACTATCTTTGATAAATAATTATGTTGGCAAATTCTTAACAATGACAAGTCACGATATTGCTATATTTAACGACAGTGTTCCACGCAAATGCAACAATAACAGACTATTATAACTACTGTACCTTTCAAGGACTAAACCACTTTTAATGAATTATATATTACGCGCAAGCCAGGATCATCCAAACATAAACAAGGAGGTATTTTAACAAAATCATTAATTGTTTAATAGGTGGTCCCTTAGTTGAAAATTAAGATGACAATCGATAGAGCTGGTAGGCCTCCAGCGCCAAGAAGAAGCTCAACATATAGAAGCTACGATGAACTCGGTCTTATCGATAAAGCCAAACCACTTCGATATCGTCACGGTGGTATTGAAGATCTTACTGGATTGGAATCCAGACTACAACGATCATACAATGCACACGATTTAGACAGTATAACTGTTTTAAGCTCAGAACAAATACCACGACCAAAAAGAAAAACAATTGAAGGTCTGGCAAGTGGATTTAGAAGAACATTCTCTGTTAGAAGTAGAAGGGATGGCTCTGAAGCGATTCCAATGGATACATTTAGTGTGACCGGTGAAAATTTCGCTACGGTAAGAGGAGCGCCGTATGGAAGACGTAGATCACTTTCTAGAGATCGAGGATCATCGCTTTTAGGTAGAAGTTCGTCCGAAGGAGACGTCCGAATGCCACCTTCAAGTGCTCCACCAGCCAATCCCACCCCGCGTCTGCATCGATGTCTTCGCGTTCTTGGGGGAAGCTGGAAGAACCTTTTACTATGTGAGTCTTCGCGGCTAATCACAGCTTTCCTAATCACATCATTTATTAATTGCTAGAGAAAGTGCGCTATTTAACACAAAAATGCGTCGCAAACATAACACCTAATATTTAGAAATCCAAACTCGTCTCATTATTCTACAATTCAAACGGCACTTAGCTATTTAACCGCGGTGGCCCCGTCTGTGTTAATTATTAGTACGACGGGTACAAATGACCGAAAGAGTTTAATTCAGTTGCTACCCGCTAAACTAAACAAACGCTTTCTTCTTATAATTTATATTTTAAATGGTGATTAATTACTATTTCGTAATGCATTTGATTTATTATAACGTCATAAATTTTCTCATGAACATGATCAAATAACAATCGAGTTGAACATTACATTCCTTGTGCCTTATTTTAAATAAGAAAACGTTTTTTTATTGTTTCAATTTCAATGTAAAACAATCCGTCCATTAAGAAACATCTGTTCGTTGAGAAGGTCATGCCCACGGCCAATAAACAGAGAATAACCTGTAACACTATATGTCACTAAACGCTTAGAAACCTTACCCTTGAAAGAATTGACGTAAATTACATGTAGGTAGAGGAATAAACCTACGTGAATTGCGTTGTAGTTGATGTTAGTATGTTTGCCTTAGAGACATAGGTTTCAGTTAGACTTATATCGACACAACTTCTTATGTACTTTAAAAACTATTCCTGAATACAAACAGTAAGTAAAAGTAGAACATAAAATGGGGTGTAATGCAAAGCTTATCTCTCGTGTCGAGCTGTACGAAGTGGTCTCACTTAGAAAATTGCCTTTTTAATTTTCCGTTACACTGATTTCAGCCTCCAAGCACATAAAGATGCGAGTTAGTGTTCTTACTCCTCTGCCTTAACTCAGAATTTTTGTAGCTTAAGATAATTTCAAAATAAATAAGCTTTTTCGTACTCTTATTTGGAAACATTCATTGTTATGTTATTACATTATTTACGGATATAACCACGAATCGTTTCTGCTTACTCTAATTCAATTTGTGTATCTGACATAACATGTCTAATGTCCGAGGGTCGATGCGGTCTGTCAGCATTTATTCAATATTCGCCAGTAGCGGGATGACAACCTCTCTCTCTTAGATAAATTGCTTTCTTTATGTAGATAAATTTATGGACCTTGACATTTTATTTTTTTTGTAATTTCTGTAACTGTATATTTTTTTGAGCCTAAATTAAATACAAAGATAGGAGCACTATGCAAATCATTTAGATTACACCTCTAAGTCTGAGTTATGACGTTTCAAGTTGATAGTAAAAGGTTTAACAGGTTCTTTTAAAAATTAAAATATTTTACCTGAGATCTTATCTGTTTTTAATGGACTTATTGCCTTACTTTTGTTGCAAAATGTGTTTATATTTCATGTTGCAAACTGTCATGATATTCACCGTATGTGATGAGCAGGGCTTATTACCGTGTATATGCGCGATATGGCCAATGGCTGCCGCACACAGATATTATTATCTCCTAATAACAAGTACAGCTATAATTCTTATCAATTTTTGCACGACGAAGGTCATTTTCGCCACCTCACGTAGTCGCGGGTTATCTGCTCGGTGCACGTATCCCATGAACGGGATATATCTTTATGTTGTCTGTTTGGACGAATAGACATCCTCTTTGTGTCTTCTATTTATTTATTGCAATTAGTTAAAGTGACCTCGTCAATTTAAATTTATTTTAAGTTTACTATAGTTATTTTTTTGCTACATTAAAAAAAACTTATTTACGCCAATATCGCCTGTGTATCTGTAATTCATAAACGAATTTGTATGTAATGGTTTATTCACAAATCTGACAGATAGAATTAGCTAAGCATTACCGTCGTCTTAATTAATTTTCCACAATAACAATTAAGGTGAACAATAGAGAACCGTCTCCGTAGATCTTTGTAAGACCTCTAATTCTACTTAAGCCGAGGGATGATTGTATTACGTTATATGTTTTGATATTGTTCTATTAAAGATTACAAAAGAATATAATGCCAATATAGGATGGAAATATACCGTTCGCTTTATCTTAATCTAAGCGTCAATTATACATATGAAAGAGTCAATTCTACATAATTTGTTATATTATTTTTGTTAAATCTTTTTTTCTGAATTGCATATATTATTTTTGTCTAAGGTTTCAAATTTTGAGTCTAGTAAGATTACAAGTGATGACATACTTAGCGCTAAATTGCATTCTGATTATGAAAAGTCCAATCATTAATAACAAATCAAAATATCATTAATTTGTAACAAAAGAATTGCCGTAACGTATTCTTCGAGAAAATTTCTAATATTTCTCATAAAATATTAGTAAAATGGACTGCCATTAGACCGGCTTCTTTAACAAAATACCCGCCTGTAAGTGGCCATTGTTTCCGAAGATATTTATCGTAATCCAAATGGCACATCTGAAGTTTTAATATATTATACTTTACTGCATTGTTATAAGACTAAATATTCGATAACGAAGTATTTTAAATGCGGTATTGTCCATGCTATGTATAATTTTTAAGCTAATTGACACATACGTGGCAGTTACCGTAATGAACTATAATAGATAGGGAAACTGCTAAAACATTCATCGATAGTCAGTGATTGTGGCTGCCTATTTCTTTTTCTGAGGCACAGCTAATTTACAAAATCCGTCCTTCATTTTTCGTGTAGGTTGTTTCACTTACAGATGCATTATTATTTCTTATTTTATTTTTCGTGTAAGTTATTACTTGACCTCTATTTTCACTAAATCACCTTTTTCTTCACCCGTGAGCGTAAGGAAAATAATTTTCTTTTGTTCTGTTAAAAATGCGTCCATGGTCTTTGTTTCGTGAAGATTACACACTTCCCCAGCGAAGTCTCATTTGCGAACACCTTAATTTCAGTGACAACGTCTGTAAAATCCCTGCCGTTATTCATCAAAACAACAATAGCTTTATAAAATGTTGACAGGGTTTTAATAAACCGGGATAAAGTCTTTGTTACTTAAGAATCCGTTCCTTTTTTGGCCAATACCTTTGTAAACATTTTCAAATACATTTTTCAATTATTAAATTCGAGTTTCTTAGTTATTAGATAGTTAAAGATATGGGTGACATGCATGAACCGTACGAATAAGTAAAAGTCAACTTTCGAAACTTTACCTTACCAAGCTATTTTGGAATCATAAAACAATGCTCTCATCAACTGTTGTCACTATTTAGTTGTACAATTCAATTATATCAATATCGAAAGGTATAATGCGTAGTTCCCAACTGAATTCAAGGCTACAAATAGCGTAAAAAGAGTCCCCCTCGAATTCTTAAGGCCCGTCAGGTTGGATCCTATTGACTATTATTCGAAAGCACCATGTGCCCTTTGTGAAATTTTCAATACCCTACATTGTTCGGCCTGCGCCGCTTTATTTCGATTTTACCCTTCTGAGGGCACACATTTCTATCCTGATCTCGAAAGGAAAAAAAATGTAGTTTTGACAAAAATATTGCTGTGTTAAAAATTCGTTGGTGACATCTACTACACACTTTACAGTTAAAAGTTAATTCGGTCACATTGTGTTGTCATAATAGAGATCGATTATACCGTCAATTATTATTAAACGCATAAAAATCTTTCATAGTTTCTTCCTCTACAACATATATTATATTACATCTCCGAATATTTAAAAATGATAAAGTAAATTATCATCGATTTTATTGATTTAAATTTCGTCGATTTATTTTAAGTTGTATAGACGTATTTTAGCCTCAACACAAATTGGTCACACTGTGTTGCATCATTTCATTACTGACCCTATCGATGCGTTCGGATTACAATGGATCAAGGAGTGCGTCGTTGATAGTAATTTGATCAATTCATGCTCTTTGTTTATCTCGAATCCGATTTGTTCCCCTTCGATCAGTAAGAGCTTATTTTTAAAGGCACTCTCATGTCATATTTAATGTATCATTTGAATCTTCATGTGTACCGTTACGTCGTTGAAAGCTTCCTATACATGTTTAGTTTTTGTTAGTTGCATTATTTAAACCATTTTTTGTTGTTGTGTATTCACCTTTTAGTTAGCACAAACTTTATTTGCTACTACTTTTACTAAATACGGTAACTGAATATTGACGATTCAAATTCATTATATTTAAGATTTACTTGTATTGTCCTTCGAAAGCTTTTCTATTTTATCGCTATGTTATGCAATATTAACTTTTCTTTAAAACTGCCACATTTGATCGTTTCTCGACAATTACCAGTTTTTGGCTGTACTGCGCCTACGATAGTCACGATTCACTACTTACACGAATCGTTGCCCAATCTATATGTAAACCACTTATGTAAAGGGAACCGTTGAACCATATTTAAGTCCGACCACGTGTATATTTGACAAGCGGTTGCTAAGACTAAATTTTCTGAACATCTATATCAATGAGATACCTAATTATACTAATAAATACTATTACGAGCTAACTTTCATTTTATTAATAATTCTATTAATTTGTTTCAGGTAAGTGCGAGTATGAATACAGTTCGTCCAGGTATTTTGATGTATTCAGTTAAGAGTACATAATCCTCGCAGACATTACTTGAAAACTATTTAATTAAATCTGATAACCGTTGATAAATAAACGCTTGAGGTAATTACAGCCTGTCCACTCTACTGAAGTGACTTCATCTTAGACATGTAAAAAAATAATTCACTTTACCGGTATATTAGTTACTGGTAGTATTTTGTTTATTTGTGTGTAGTAAAAGATATTTGTGCTATAAGTTTATAAAGTATACATTTATGTAGGTATTTTAAAATAAACTGTAGGTGCTGTAAATGTGTGATAAGTAACAATAAAAACTTATTGATTTCTCCCACTGAAGTCACGGAATGTCGTTATTACATTGTTGGCACCAAGCTGTCTGTAACTATAACTATAAATCGATATAATATTATCACAGTTGGATTAATTCCTATACATTCATTTTTTTATCTTATCAATTATTAACAACCGGATTCAATTGTAACTTATCGATTCATACGTAATGAATGGTATTTGTACTAAGGCCGAAAATGATAATAAGAAAATTTACACTGACACACTAATATTGTGTTATTTGATAAAATTAACACTTATAATACGATGTTGAAATATACGAGTGCGTATGTTGAGTTTAACATGAAAATACAACTATGTAATTAGGGTTTAATGTTTGAATAAAATTGAAGTGATTATAACGAATCTCTGCCACAAGTCGCCCCCAGGAAACGCAATATTGACGGGAAACCAAAAAATATATATTGAATCTTAGATAAAGATATGTTGATAGCTCATTAAGTAGACCCAAGTCGTATTATGGGGTATTAAGGCAGTGTCACGTATTCAGCTCACGACACAATGTTCCCTTCACGATCGAGCAGAATCAAATAGACAAATATTAAAGGCTATCAAAATCGCAGGTGCCGATTTGATCAAACAATATTTTTGATATTTCGTTGCGATGTGAAACAGAAAGGTATTTTTATCGTTTAATTTTTAGGTTTTTTGGGTTATAAGTTTTACGAATAATATTTTTAATGTCAAAAATGCTACTCCGTAACTCACAATAATGGACTTTATAATTGGTTGAACTTAATACCGTATCAATCTTGGATTGCTTTCAAGTTTTACAAATTAAACAAGAAACGCCTATATGTGTCAGGTAGGATAGATTGTTGTTCGTTTTAATGATCGACCTTCTTATGTAATTTAGAAAACATTACTGTTTTTTAATTATTCTTTAGGAATCCTTAGATATATGTTTATCAAATGTGTTTACACCCGTAAAATAAGCTTAAAAATAGTACAACATGGGGTACACCGTCTGTGTTATGTCCAAATATTATTATTATGTCCTTTTCGATAAAAAATGGGCACCATTTTAGGTCTCGTCCTACCGACCGTATTTTATATAGAAATGCTTGAATAAAGACGATTCCTAACGCTTCACATGTGTGTCTATGGGTGCTTAACAATATCGCAGAGGGCTGCAGCTAAAACTATCGATTTACCCTTTGCCCCAGGGAAATCTAGTTGCCACCGATTTTGCGCTGTCGTAAAATGCAAACCCGTGACGTGTTGTATGATGCGGACATATTTCTGTGTCACTGTGTATTTCATTAATTATATATAAACAAACGCAGATAACTAAGTGCGTTATATAATATTATATGTATTATTATAACAAAACATCAAATGAGTCACTTTTTACGGATATTTAATCTTAATTTGTATTGATTGAGGTTGGAAAAGGGATCATAAATAATTATTATATAATATACTTTATAAACCCGAATACATTGATAAAGAAATATGTATTAAGATATAACTTTGATTAAATAAAAATCTCACGGGCCTCAATCTGATACCTACTCATTTTGGTAAGAGGCATTCTGAGGATAATCAAAGAAAGCCTTAATTTTTTCGTCATTTCGGTAAGGACGAGGATCCCCTAGAGTTTACCTTAGATAACCTCAGCATAAACAAGCTTTAAATTCTAAATTAATGTTTTTATTCACAAAATTCCTTTAGACCAATTAAAAATACTTTCTTTACAAAATCTTAATTAAATTAAAGTTTCGATTGTCTCTTTCTAATATTATCTAAGTACATATATTAATTGTATGTTTCATGTTTCCTATAAATAATTATACATGACATTTCCACACAATACCCGTCATTATGCAAAATATTGTATTACACAAAAAAACTTCTCCAAAAATACAAGTACGAAAATTATGCTAATTAAATATTCGTGACGATGGTGGAATCGTCTTTGTTTGAATATTAAAGAAAAATATGAGAAATTTTCCTTGAATATTTTTCCTTTATAAGGGCTGATTTTATATTAATTCACTATTTGCGAATTCAAGGGCTTTATGAGTATTTGACAGTCTCTTTTTAGCGAAATATATACCCAAAATTTTTTTATTCCCCGCCCCCCGGGGGGGGGGGCGGCCCCTTTTTTTTTTTTTTTTTTTTTTTTTTTTTTTTTTAAGTGCAGGATGTTCTTCGGAAAATATTAAGAAAATCTTTCAGGAATATTAAAAAATATACATTTAATATTGATTAAAAAACCCCCAAAACGAATCCCCCCCCCATGAGTATTAGAGAGTCGTGGCTTTTTCTATCTCTTACTCTTTTTTAGCGTAATGGATATATTCGAAAACGTATTTTTTATAAAATAGGAGGCGCTCATCTGATCTGCCTGCAGAATCTCACTGCCAGCGTTGTCGTGGGTGCGATTTCAAGAATCTGTTCGCTTTATTCTATAAGAAAATTGTCGAATTCCTCTAATATATATTTAAATATTGCGAATAGTTTGCGTATATAATAATTTATTTTCATTTATGGCAATAATGTTTAAGACGCAAAATTTTTCTAAATTCCTGCTAAAATCTGATACATGGCTCCGTAACATGGTATTTCTAATAAATTAGATAAAATATGGTACTTAAATATGCATTAATTAAACCATTATACTATCTAGCCTAACTGAAATGAAAAATCTACTTCAAATGTGTTTAACAAACTTCTGAATTAAAAACGTATAATTTCAGAAATCGGTCAATAAAATAGTCTACTCTTCGAAATACTCTCAAATTTCAACTCCCACGCATACTAAACGTAATCCAACACACCATTTATCAAAGATCTCTGCAAAATGGAAATTTTGGTTTGAGTGTGCAGGGTAATAAAATGTTTATAGATCATGTTACATTGGTTTTAAAAGATATGCGAAATGTATTGTTTGGGGGTCTATAAACGCCCACTCCACATCACAGAATATGGCTTTATTGCGATTTCATTCAGAAAAATCTTTTATTTTTACGAGGCACTTGGTTTTTGGCCTTTTTTGTCATGTTATTGATGTAAATAAAGTAATTTGCTTTTAACGTGACAACGTGAGTGGTTAAATGTGAGTATCCTTGAGTTTATGTCAATAACTCGACAATTTATTTTGTTTAACAAGCCTTTGCGTAATTTTGGTCACTTCCGTCGTCCCAATTTGTTCGAAGTTAAGAATCCCTCAAGCTGCTGACTTGCAATGAAATCCTGTGGTAAGACTCTAACGCACCTTTTCGTAGGTTTTGGGTAGATCAAACTTTAATTATAAAATAAAAATACCTGCTTTATTATGTACAATTACGCGAGAAATTAAATATGTATGTGTTACCTATGTATTACTGTAAAAACGTCTGATCTTTAAATAATTTGGTCTGCTTATGCGTTTATGAATTAATCTTAAATTCATAAATTTCTTAAAACAAAACTTCATATGGTTAGCCAAATTGCATGGACCGACTAAAAACTAAGCCATGATTGCAGTATCGAATTAACAGCACCGATACAAATCGCTAAATTGAAAATCGATTTTCATTAATTGAGTCTACAAAAGTGCTGATAACATCGCAGATATTGATAAATTAACATTTTGCTTGACATTGCAGAACTTGGCATTTAATTAAATCGGATCGGTATTGGAAAATAAACAATTATGTCCATACTTACAGTCACTAGATAAGAGATAAGTAATCGATAAATATGTATGTCATGTGTTAATCAATCCGTTGCGCAATCTTAAGCGTATTTTATAATTTTTCATAACAACACAAAGCTCTAATTACTTTAAAATAATGACCGCTATATATAATAGCGATTATATTTATAAATAAAATAATAATTACATACAAATACATCACATATACATCCTTCTGTATTCTACCCATATATTTTAAACTATGGCTGACGAAAATCAAATTTTGAACAATACAACAGTTCCGACTCCAATAAACGATTAGTCACACAAAATTGTTATCGATTGATTAGCAGGATTCGATTTGATGGAAATGTGGTATGTGTAGCGAATATTTCACGATTGTAAGGTCGGGCATTGACTTCTGATAGATTAAATTTTGTCTCTACTCATGATGATTTCTTTCTAAAATTTTGGATTTTGTTATTGAACCTTTTATAGTTTAGATGTTTTAAAAAAAAATGTCGAACACGAGTTATTTTTTATATTTCTCCTTGTGCGGCATATCACATTTTGTATGTGGGTCGTCACATAATACCCAATTGTTTGTGTTGAGAACGGTCGTAAAAATCTATACCCTTGGCCTCAGCAATGCGTAGACTTAAGCTTAATAAAAACGAGTACAAAATAGTCTTGCAGACACAGGGTGGTATTAACTTTATGTGACATGTATCGCTCAAAAATGCTGCTAATTTTGTAACCATTTGTTTTAAATAAAGGCTTACAAAACGCTATGCTGTGCTGCGTTGTACGGTGTAATTGTGTTTTTTATCGTTATTAAAGTACAAACAATGGAATCCTCTTGTGAGAAACGTGTACGGTTCAAAGGAATATCGTTTATTTTATATTCGGTCATGACTATTTGAGTAACGTTTAAAAAAGTAAAGCTAGCTTCATAGCTTCATAGTGCTGCTATGAGACGATATTGGTCTGATAACTGCAACAGGATATTACTTACGAGGCTTCCTAAAAAACTCACTTTCACTTGCTAGTTCCAAGGTCGTATGACTAAGGACATTCAGACGTAACTCTTAGTTATTGAACGTAAATACATAAACGTGTTGAATTAATGACTTCCTACTTATACGACGACATCTGTAATTGAGATAAAGACCTATGCTTTTTAAGACGCAAAGACCACTGTTGGCAACATTTTCAAAAGAGTCTTTATTAAGTTATGAAGGTTATAAACATATTTTTAATAGTATACACATCGTAAAGAAAATTTTGGTAGACCATTAGACATGAACGAATTATCTGATTTATTATTACGGCTGAACTAACAAGCTTCAAATACTTTTCTTGTCCTTATCAATCGTTGCAAATAAATAAACGCGACAAAACACTAAAAGCTTCCATTACGTTTATGTGAAAGGGACAAATGTCAATGTATTTTTTAGCCACAAAGCTTTATCGCCTGTAATACAATGTACATATGTAGTTTTTGAGAATGTTATAAAGCACTAGTTGTTTGTGATGGCATTTACAATAGAATCAAACCCGCCGTGGTTTTGTGAAAAGAAAAAGCGATATATCGAAATTTTCGATTCAGTTTCGCGTTGGTTTATTTACTTTGTGAAAGCTAACGAGATCGCCGCCGTGTTTGCGGAGCTGGGCAAAAATATGGATCCAATTTTAGACCAAAAAGCTTAAAGATTACGTTGGATAGAATGCGCTTTCAAAATTTTTCATGTGAAGAATTGTTTGGTCTCTCTTTTCTTTGGGTCCCTTGATGTAACAAGAAGATTGTTGGAAAGATAATCGCAATCTGTCATAAAAATAATTATGTGCGAAGTTAAAAAATATCTTGCAATTCTACAATTGGTGAACATAAGGTTTATATAATAAGGAAGCTTTCATTAAAACGTTTTCCGTTTATGGTAATACCGCACGTATGACATTAATCATAGGGCGCATACTGATCATCGGCCAGTGGCTATAATTGACCACCGCCTTATAATTGGCACCTTTTTACGTAACAATAATCAGTGATATGTAGATGCTGTAATGACGTTAAATTGACAGTTATCTCAGTAATATCGACAGTTAGCCTCAAGAAAGACTGTGGAAGGAGCTTTATCTACTCTTACCCTGCATGTATGTATGGCCGCCTAATACTCGTAGTATTAGGCGGCCTAAAGATGCTTCTTCTTTGATAGAATGCAAAATTGACGAGGCTCTTTGAATTGTCAGTCCGATTGATTGGTAGTAACAGATATTTTATTCAGATATATCTCGTGGTTCTCGGTAGCAGAAGATAGACCATGTTGCGGCGTACAACACATTAAAATAAAATAAAAATAACTCTACATTACCACCGTAGTACGTGGTTTTTCAAATATGGGCAATAAAGTGCGTAGAATAATAATGATTTAATGAATTTTTGAATGTTTAGAGATTATAACAATAAGTAAAGATGAGAAAGGAACGCCATAAATATAAAATGGATGGGTACAAATACAATAGATGTTATTGAGTGTTTTTATTTTACGACAAACAATAAACGTTTTCTTAGGTGCAGCTTTTACGATATACGCGTAGTATCATGTATCGGTTTAGAATTTTTTGGTTAGTGAAAGCTTAAAGAATAATGTTTGTTCAAAGGAAAAAAAACATGAATTAATGTATGTTTCGGCTTATTCATTTTAAATATTTTTATTAGTCATTAATATCCGAAAGTACAATTATTTGCAATTATTGTGACTGTTAAAAGGCTACTTTTATTTACTTTTCAAAACTGAAGTGCGTAATTTAATACCGATTCCTTGAAAGATAATGCATTGACATTGTAGTCACAGGTGACAATAGTGGCACAGAGTATAACGGAGGATTTATCGTAGACTTGATTTGTTTTGACATTGCAGAACCGCAGAGCATCATAACGTCATGAAAATGTCCGCGTTCTTGTCATATTTTATGCAGGCATAGATTTACTTATTATTATAATTTATCTGTTTTCCTTGGAAGTGTCTTCCTCATATTACTAGCCAGTTATAAAATACTGTAAATTATCGACTGTTTAATGTATGCACGTATTTCTTATAATTAAAAAATATATATGAAGCCTGTATACTACTGTTAATATTTCTATATGTGATCAAAATAATATTTCACATCCAAAATATTTGCTTCCTTTAGATAATTTCTAAGCAACCTGAAAAATAATTTGTAATAAAACTTAATATGGATTTGACTAATATATCCCCCGACGTGACAAGGAAATTCACTTTAAATACAAAATTATATAACATAAATAAAACACAACATGAACAGGTTTAGAACAAGTTCCTATCACAATGACAATAGTTGGAAGATTGATGTTCGAAACATTGGCGTAGGTTGGATGACATTCCATTCTGTGTGGGCCAAACATTTGTCCAAGTTGGCAGTAAAATACGGTGACTTCCTTACGAAATACTTTTGCAATGACATCGAATCGATACCGAAAAGGTGACCCAACTAGGATAATTTTATCACCCGTTGATAGTCGTTCAAATTGTATCATGGCTTCATTAAACGTTATTAATTTTATTACCATTTTGCTATTTTAATGACTACGTTTATAGTACGGTTGCGTTTACGTCCTTGTATTAATATTATCTTATGCTAGATACATAATTGTTTAACTTTAAAATAAATGAATTTGAAATCTTTTATGAATTGGGCCCTATTTAAAAAATACTCACATTTATTATTCCTTTAGTAGTAAGTATTTATGAAGATTGACTTTCATGTTACTGGGATGCAAATTCAAGAAATTATACGCAACGCAAATCTTGTTTATGTTTGGTTGCAGTTAAATTGTGTATTTGTATGGTCCAGCCTCAAACTGGCTATCGGGCCATCGTCTGCACTCATTGTTCTAAACAAAGAGATGCGTTTTTGGCGAGCCTTCGTTTCAGTCTGGGCTACAGAACCAGAATAGGCTTTGTTATATCTGTAGTATTTAAATGAAGCGAAATTTATGTAAACGTTTATTATCTATAGCGACTTCACAGTAGAACTACGAATGGTATGAATCTATTTATTATTTTTATATATAAAATTAATTATTGAGTGCTTTAAATTGTAAAAGTGACATATGTAATATTATATTGAGGAAAATAAACAAGTAGCGTCGCCAAAAACCCGCTCTTCTTGCTTCCTACAGAAATAGGATCCACTTGTTACGGCAACCTTTTTCTGAATTATAATTTTATTTCATCTATCTTCGCGAACTTCATCTTCCTTGAGCGTTGTGTGATTCGGCGCCATTTGGTTTTCATGAGCTCTGGTGAATATGAAATAAAACCAACGTTTGGAATTTATTAATTGTGCCTATATTATACTTGCGTTGATATGCCATTGTAATCGTTGCTTTTCGTTCAAACAAAAGTCAGTAGTATTTTTCAATACATTATTCGGATGCCCATTACAGGTCATAAGAATGTATGCGATATTCTAAAATAGCCCATGAAACAATGTATCCGAAGTGGATTTGCTATCATCATTATTTTAGGCGTATCAAACTTAAGTTGTAAATAAGAAACACCTTGTTCTAGAGCCATCAAGATAATGAAAACATATTTCTCCTTTACCCTTGCCGATCCGACACGGCCGGCTCACGTCATATCTAATTGAAGTAAATTGTTCTGGCATATTATCGCTGTGACCGTGCCTGACCATGGCGAGTCTTCGTAACCAGAATAACATGATTTGTATTTTAGAGTAGGGTTTCGACAATGGAAACATTTTAATGAATTCGCCCGATAAAATTTCAGTGTAAAACGTGACTGCAGTTTGTGAGAAATTATTTTTATTTCGAAAAAAATATTCATATTAGATTTATGATAAACGTCTGTAGTAGACTACTTTTTTAACTGTTTAGTTCTTTCTTCAGTCAAATAATGATATAAAGTATTTTTGTCAGACTTCCAAAATCCCCAAGGGATTACCTACAGTTTCATTCGTATGTTTTTTCTATAAAAATTCTTTAAAAAAGCATTATTGTCTGTATGTGTAAATAATTTTTGTGTGTGTATGATTCGAATTGTCTTCACTTTATCCCTTTTGAAGAAGATTGTTTACTTTTGAGTTTTATTAACTAATCGTCTGGCGACCCATCAAGGTCGGGAATTACATCATAAGCATCCGCGATGACGTGATATGTTTCGTGAATCGAATACTATTTTACTAAATTATAATAGCTTCTTTATTGATAAAGACGATTGCGCGTAATTTTAATAGTTAACCTCATGTTTTGCGTGGTTTATTCTCATTCAAAGTGCCCCTACATCCTCGATATAAAGAAGAAAAGGAAAAGATTTGCTGAATGTATATTAATATCAAAAACTATTATTGCAAAACTATCCACACAAAATTGAGTTTAAAATCAATTACAATAAAGTATTAAAAATTTCACAGTATTTTAAAAATGATATGGATAGCCCGAGTGTGAGATCATTCATTGTCATTACTGATTCCCTAACTGCATGCCTAATTTGTCTGCATAAATAACCTGGTCCGTTGTAATATATTCCTTATTACCAAAGTGATAAATATTGATTTAGCATAACGTAAAGAAGATAACGGTCAATTCCTGCCAAGTATGGATCGTATGATTCGTTGCCAACTGAAGATTTTACTGAACTCAAAACTCGTCTTCCTACTCAATATATCCGAAAGTTTTAATATGGAAAGTCACCTAACTTATATTATTAATAGTAAGCATAATATAATAACAAATTTTTAATGAAATGTGATCCGCTCTGATATTTCGACGAACGTTCGTGTAGTTCTGCGTACTTACTTTCTTTAATAGAAAAATATCGAATACCTGTTTTATTAAAAGCCTCCACTTCAATACATTGTTTTATATCCGTGCGTATAATTTTAAACTATAAATAGTAACATGATTTAATAATGTAAACATTTTCGTCCTTGATAAATGTCACTACGTCTAACTAAATAAAAGTTTGTTCCGGCTTTAATATTGTATAACATTAAAGTGCATACGCTAGTTGCGTAGCATACTATTGACATTCAGAATAAATTAATTGTACGTCGACCATTTTAGTCAAATCGTGGTTTACAAATATGGATGTGTCTCTTAAAGGATCGAGGCCTCTACTTTCTTGAGAAACCGGTTCACTTCTTAGAATTTATTCTTTCGTTTTTACAGTGCTATGTCAGGTGGAAACGCGAACATGCAAAAAAGAAATCAACATTTTAAAGGTATTGGATACGTTTATTGAAATAAGCGGCGTAAATAATGCGTACGATTGATCGTCAATCGCCAACGTACAATAAGTAAAACTTTACAATTCAATGCTGTTAGTCTATATTATGCTAACTGAGCATGGTACAATTTGTTCCTGTAAATTGCAATTTACAGGAGAATATCAAGTTTTACGTTACATTTATTTATGATCGGTCGCATCTAATAATAGGATGGTCAGTTTTTTTGACATCATTTCATATGTTTTAGTACAGTACTATAAATGTAATTAATCATAACCAAACACGCGAGAAACTCTCCAAAATTATAGTTAATATTTAATAGCGTACAGACTGAAAAACGAAATGAACGCGACGCGGTTTGGAATTTGACAACACCAAAATTGTAATGGAATTCATTGACAAGTGAAAAACAAAACCTGATCGCTGAAATTCTTTAAAGTAATTTCATCACAGTTCAATGACCTTTTAAATTAAAATTCCTTCCTATTTAGGAACTCTTTTTTGATCTGACCACACCGCATTACAATCGAGCTGAGAATTCGATCGAAAAAATGTGATGCAACTTGAACTCGACTCGTTCGACCTTGAATGTCTTGATGTTTTAATTATCCGTAAAAACAATTAGCGATACCGGAATCATGAAGGAATTTGTTATAAAACATCGGACATAATTGTAATAAAATTGTGAACAATTATAATTATTACGTTCACGTTATAATTATTGTTTATTTTTTTTACCTCAATTAAAACTCGTTCTAAAAACGTTAGTTACGTCTATTCGTTCTTTTAATGTATTTGACAAAATGCTTATATTATTCTCATCTGGTATCCGTTCTTTTTTCCGCCATTCAATCATCGCCTTAACATCAGGTTAGCCGGAGCCGTGAGCCCTGTTGTATACAAAAAAAAAATGCAAATTCACAACTTTTATCAATTTGGTCCGCAATAGCTTTAAAGGATGGATTTAATGTGTAATGACTAAATCACCACTATTATTGGAATGGTAACTAAACATATGATTCATACCGTCAGCCGTAATTGAAACGTATTACATTTAAGAAACTGTGTGCCTAATCAGTATTTCAGATATTTTTATTTCACAAAAATTATTACAACAATCAATTATATGAGATAACAAGTTTTTTTCGAACATATCGCTCCCCGCTTGCAGGTGCCCGTGTGTTTCGCCAAATACCTTCAAAATTTAGATTATATTGCTTAAGAAGTTTCTTAAAGGCATTCTGCGAATGCACACTTCTTATTATATTCTTTGTACGTACACAATTAATACTTGCGTAATTGATACGGCGAAAGAAATAATCGCATGGAGTCCAACATGTCTTATAATACAACTTGACTATAGCACAGAGATTTGATAACCATAGATAAATAATATATTCAGCGTAAGTATAATATATTTTACATTATAACTAATATGCAGGAAGCTGTGTAAATCCGTCAATAATTTTATACATATAGTAAACATATTTTAAATATAGGGCCGTTAGTCGTTTGATTAATTGCTATTTCCGGTCTGGCGAAAATCCTCATCTCAATTGGCCAATTTGAAAACGATTAATTATATCGATCATGTAATTTTGTTCACTTTTTAAAATCTAGTTCATATTTGATTTATTACGGTACAGTTTAATTATTATAACTGTCTTTAATGGCTGTTTTAGATCATTAATCATTTATGTAAAGATATTTGTAACTACGGCATTCCTAATATAGATAACTAAGTACTTAAATAAAGGAGAAGATATCAAAACTACAATCATAAAAATGTTACAAAATTCATAACTTATTACTGCATAATACTCCATTAATTTCACAGAACATCCCATAACAACACAATATAGGAGTATTTACTTTGTAGACTGAACCTAGACTCGTAAAGTATAGCCTCTACTAATGTAATATAGGTTCAATCTTTAGATATATAAATCTTTAAATACATGACAATCTAAAGAACAACGCTTGGGATCCGAAAACTAAAATACGATAAGGAAAATGTCAAGTGTTCGTCACCGGACAGGTATGTCCGGACTTAAACAAAAAAGCGGTGAGACATATTCTTAGCGTTTAAAAAACTTAACATAATACTTTTATTGTAAAACATACATTCACTCATCTGGTAAACAACCCAGTGGGTCTTGGACTCTTCGTCGCTACCGTAACATGTGCATAATTTTTAATAATTCTATCTATAAGGTATAATATTTTAAAATTTTATTCAATACTTTTTACTTGAAATGTAATAAAAGTATTTAAATACTCATACAAACTTTAACGTAAATAAAAAGACTTTCAGTTGCAAATACGATCTCAAAATACTTGTCCTGTCAAATTGTTATGATTAACAAAGGCTATTCTGGTAATAAAGGTTGGGGAAAAAGAAATCCATTATTTTTACTAATTAAGACTTTATTTAACTTTTTTTGTCATTTAGGTCAAATATCACCATTTTGTTCTATAATTTGTTGCCATTTTATTTCATTATCCTCTTCATAAAAGTCTTGGTCCTTATTAGCGAAAAACTCCACAAAAGGGATAACCCAAAAGGTTCTGCTTTGCGTTTGGTGGGATTGGAAAGAATCATTTATTACGAGTTGCTTCCATATGGCCAAACATTAAATTCAGACATCTATTGTCAACAACTACCTTGAAGCGAGAATTGACCAGAAACGCCAAATTGGCCAACAGAAGAGGTGTCGTTTCCATCAACAACCCACCACACACTTCTATAGTGACTCGTCAGAAACTCCAGACTGGTTGGGAAGTTTTGATCATCCATCATACAGTCCGACCCCACCAAGCATTACCATCTTTTTCTTCATTCAAAACCTTTTTAGTGATAAGAAATTGGCATCAAGGGAAGAGTGTGAAAATCAATTGTGGAGTTTTTCGCTAATAAGGACCAAGACTTTTATGAGAGAGGCATAATGAAGCTACCATTAAAATGGCAACAAATTATTGAACAAAATGGTGCATATTTGACCTAAATCGGACAATGCAAAACATGTTAAATAAAGTCTTGAAGTTCACGTAAAAATAATGGATTTCTTTTTCCCCAACCTATTATTTCCAGCCTTGCATTAGTGAAAACATTGTTTACTCATGGTATTGAAATCAAGGCACTAACAAACAATTCATTCTGAATCGTGAAGTTAGTAAATTTGATAGCCAAGTTCAACTTAAACAGCTCCTGCTTTTGTGCTACAACAATTAGACAGAGAGACTTAGTATTGTTCGTGTTTAATGTTCTTAACTTGAATACAATTATTCGCTAAGCATCTGAAACAATAGCTACAAGCCGAGGAAAATTTAATGTGGCATATAGGTTCAATTGTTTTGTTTAACGAAGTTTGTAGCGGGTAACATATAGATAAAATTGTGATTAACACATTCATATTGTAAATGTATAGTAGAATATTATAAATAAACAAAATCCTATCTACGCGATATTCAGCGACACAACAAGCTCGTTTTGGTTTAATTTATTTCGACAATTAAGACCTTTATCCGCCATTGTCTCGGATTTGCACGCAATTACTCCGAAATCGGTCACTTTGAACCGCCTATTTAATGAAGGATTTTGTGGTTTAATTATGCAAATTAATTGTGCTTTTAAATATAAGTTAGATATCGTAATGCAATTAGTAAATTGCGAAAATTGTTTTAAGTTGTCTTTAAGAAAGTAACAGTCTAGTATCAACCATTCAACCCAAAAAGTTTGGTCATGATTCGTCGAATATTTTTCGAGTAATCACAATAGTGCAATAAAATCCTTAGTTTAAAAAGTTTCCTATGCTGCCAATAGTCGTATCTGTGGAACAAAGTCAGATATCCGACAGCTTAACTTCAAAATCTTACTTAATAACCAGGATTTGAATTGTTTCTTTATTTGGGCGTGGTGAATTATTAGAATTATACCTCTCGAATCGAGAAAACGCCCACGCAATGTAAAACCATTCCAGGAACGAGTAGGATGTTTTAAATGCATTCTAATTAGGCAACATTGAAATTGGTCTGATACCTACTCAATTTAGTATAAAATTGGAAGCTTTCGGTGCTTTAGTAATACGATATTTCAGATGGTATAACGTTCTTATTCAAATCTTAAGTATATATTGTATAATACATATAATCGGCTTTTGGTCGTCTCATATCTCAGATACTCCTGTCTCTAGATCAAGACATAAGGTATTTCCATATGAATACAGAAAAATATCATTTATACATTTTTTAAAGTCAGCTTTTATCACTCTGACGGCCATTATGAGAGAATAGTCTTTAAACATAAAGTCTGTTCTAATCGCATAAATGTCAAATAACCTTCAATATATTTAAAAAAGTTTTTACGATTAATATACAGTAATTCGTATCAACACTCGTGTATTAAGGTCATAAACACAAAATTGTAACACCTACATATTTCGGTAACAGGTATCCCGCTGATGTTCATTATAATATAGTTTTCAAATTGGATACGTCAAATTAACTTATGAATTCAATTTATTTAACGAATTATGGAATATAAGATAACTTTCTCCATATTTTCAAATCGATGATTTTTATTTTAAATGCTATATAAAAAAATTGTGGGGATCTTTACGATCCATTTATATTCAATGAGACGTAAAACCTTATATTGAACTTTTTGTTGCAATTTAATTTAGTATAAATTTAAGTGAAGAAGCCTTAATAGTAACCTAATCGTTTCTGTTTATACGTAAGGGCTCTACCTACCAATACCACCGGCACAACCAGAGTTACTGTCACATTCAAGAGTTCACATTTACCATGCAAAATGGTCTTGAGATTTTAGAATCTTTTTCAGTTTTTTATTTCCAAAAGTCATACCAAACCTCTCCTTACACTTGGTGTATAGAAAATCTACCATGCCCTTCGAGAATCGAGCCCTAGAATCGTGAGCAGCCGTATATTACAACAATATCATCCAATAATAGGTAATGCAAACATTAAGTTCAAGAAGTTTCTCCGTACTAAATAAATATGCAGATCCAATATACTGGCAACACTAGTTATTAACATGACGGAGAACGGTCTGTATCTAAAATTATTCCTCGTAAACACGTATCGAGTATTGGCAATCTTTTGCAAGATTAAATTATTTTCATATTTGCATGATAATAAGTAGGTAACAATATTGTTTCGAGATGTTATTGCAATGCACAGTAATCATAGAGATAACACTTGGTGCTGTTTGCACTATCAGGGATTCGCATCATTTGAGTTTTATGTACTACTTCGCTTCGCAATTGTTCAACAGAAATGCGTACTTTAAAATCTTAAACATAGTTTAAAGACATAAGCCTCCAGACTACCGGAAGCGACGTACTTTTATACTGTGAAGATAAAACTCCCGTTTGAATAATTCACACTGGTGACTAATTTTACTATTAAAGTTGCTAAAGATATTTAAATGAATACCTATATATAGGACTCGTATAAGCTAAAAATAATATTTTCTTCCCCAATCACTCACAATCTCCTGAAAGGTGGAGCAATTGCATAGATACTAACCAAAGATTCAACAATAAAATAAGAACTCATTGATTGCGAAGCATCATATTTGCCAGCCCTACTATAGGCCATTTGCCATACCTGTTATTAGGTCGGTGTGTTTCTCGTGACCTTGCTTGCAAATGATCTTTTTCTTAATAATTAACGAATGAAGCCGTTAATTACGATTACAATTGACCACCCACGTGAGTACAAGCGTTTCTTACGATTACAAAAATAAATCGCCTTTAATTATTACCATTGTATACTTGAATTTTCACTGTCACGAAGTTTGCGTGATTAAAGCTCGGTCACGGGCTTATTGAGATGTTAAATGTCATTTCGATGTCACATCTTCTACAGGTGACATTAATTATATTGAATAAATTATATTGTACGATATTATTTCTTTTAACAATGTAAATAATGAGCGTGACAGGTAGTTTGTTTCAATGTATAAGAGTATGAAATTTAATTGATATATAGGATACTTAATTATTTATATATCTACTTAATAGAAACGTTTTCTTAATCATTTGACTTTCTTTCTTTGCTGTTACTTGTAAACAACTTTCGCTCTTGTTGCGTTTCCTTTGAATTTCTAAATTTTATTTTCCTTTATTTGTATGTAATATATAAATCATATTACTATAGAAATACTTATCATACTTATAATAAAGATAATTTCATTTATTGAAAGTTGAAACGACGCCCCATTGCGATTGGTTACTTTTTATAATTTAATGATGCAGTTGGATTATTTTTATTGTATTGTTTTAATGAAGACAGGAGATCGTTCAAGTATTATTTGATCTCATGCAGAGGCTATAGAACTGGATAATTTACCTTAAAAATATTTAACTTTGAAATAATTTTTCATTTGGAGATCTAATTCTTGAATTTGTATAGACGTGACTGCGCGAACTATGACTACCGCATATCAAAGTTCCTTCCATATACAAATGTGTGGAGGTTATATTTTCTACCTAGACAAGACTGTGAATCTTACGATTATAAGATTTTTTTGAAGATATTTAACATATCTACTATAAAAAGACTAAATAAGTTAAGATACGTACGTATGAGAAAAAATACCCACAGAATAAGTTATCAAACATTTTGCTCAACTCGAAGGCTAGTAATAAAAAAATAAACGCCTACCTTAATTATAATATTTCTTGCAATACTAGCCCCAGTTTCCCACACAACCTTGTTTTCTAAAGCCTCCAATAAGTAGGTATTACAAACCAGCTTTTGACTAATTGGTACCTGCAACTGTCTGTGCCATGTTATTAGTTTTTAATTTCTTTATTTATTTTTTGGCTGCAACAGTGCATACATAAAAACTGGCTAGTCTTTGCATCTGGATATAACTAGGGCCTTTATTACAAAAAAAACATAACAATGGGGTTAAGCTAACATATACATATTACACTATGTCTATTTATTTATAGCGAGTTACCCGTTTTCCTCCCATAAGTCTATAAGATTTTTTTATATTATTGGTGTTACAAATTTTAGTAAGCAACTTTTGTCATAAATTTGTATATTGATGCAAACATTTCAAAAATGTAATCTGTCATCTGTAAGTGAAGGTATTCGTAGCGGATGCGCCGGCGCATACCACGTTATTAGCAAAAGTGTAAAAAACACGTAACTCCTCTCCCACGCTAGCTCTCGTCCATTCGATAGTTTTGTGTGTAGTAGGCGATAACGTTTCGTTGTTTATGGTGTTTTGAGATTAGCAAACTATAATCATGAATTTGTTAATATATTGTGACCGTGGTTTTGAACGGGATTTTACTTCTAGGTGTATCTCGTATCTAGGGAGAAGCGACAATAGTTATTTCTCTTTCATGATAAGGAAATATCTTAAAACTAATTGAAAATTAAGAGAGCTACTATGAAATTGCTCTTTGACTGCTATACATGGCATATCATTGAATATAGCAAACTTTTTATGTATTAAGAGTTTCTTTAATTAATAATGTATTTGGAAGCTTTGAAATGTGTATATTAGAAATACTTATTAATTATACCTACAAAAGGTCAGTAATAAAAGCTACTGTATAGTTCCCGATATATGATTTAGCATGAATATATTTTCCGGTCGCATGCTGGGTTGTTTCATGGTTGTATGTCGCCCGCTGCGTACACTGTAAATACAGCCACTATTTTAGATCTTATTATTCTACTGTTTCACACAATTTATTACTTTAATCTATTATAAAATATTTTCCTTCATATTCAGCCAAATATTCCAGGATTAAAATATGAGTTTTAATATCGTATAATATCAAATATCATAAACAACCTTTAGCCAGGTTATAAAAGATAGTTTAAAAACACTAAAGATTATATTTAATGTTTCATACCAATAACGAACACTCATAATCTGTATTCAGTAATGCACTCTTGCGCATATTTTTATGTAAGCATCGTTATTGCGTAAAAATATACATAACGTGATAGCAGTCCGATTATAGTACGATTCGTTCATATAAAAACGACTCTTACTGCAACATTACAGGAATTTTTACACCTGATGTCGCTGTAATGTGGATACATCAGATAGTTGAATGATACGGTCTTACCGTAGTATTATTACTCAATGTAGAATAAGACTGTTGTCGAGTCCAGGTTGGTAACCAAATTAAAACAAAAATAGTTTCTGGTATATTTCTTCCCGATATAAAATTGCAATTTAACAAAATCGGCCAATAGGTTACTTTAACCTATATATGATAATCAAAGTTTGTGAAATGTGTTGTGCGAGTTCTGACGGTAAAGAATGTATATCAACAGTTTACCTACACCTAGGAATGACATACCTTAATTCTCGCAGATCCATTTAAATTCTCAAAGATGCGAAATCGAGAATAATTTGTCTAAAACACGACATCGAGGCAGAATACGAAATTTCATCCGTATCACCTCGATGTCCGCCGTTCCACAACTGAGCGCTTCAGAAGGCACTTTCTGTCGCGGCTATGTGGAACCAGCTTGCAAAAGAGGTATTTCAGAACAAATACGACTAAGGAGAAGAGCGTATAAGCATCTTTTAGGCCGGCAACGCACTAGTGAGGCCTCTGGCATCGCGAGTGTCCATGGGCGGCGGTATCACTTTACATCAGGTGAGCCTCCTGCTCGTTTGCCCCCTGTTATATATAAACAAAAAAAACACGGAAAAATAATAATTTAATAATCTCAATACAAGAAATTAACGTGTGTTCTTGATGTAGAGTTTAAATTTTTTAAAAGTATTTTTTATCATTGCTTACACATAGGTAGAACAATTAATAGGTGTGCAGCCTACCTCAATGCTAATTCACTTGTGCATGTGACCCACAAATGGTGACGTAACTTGCACCCCAGAATATGCATTTATGATGGCGGAAAATGTATAATCTCTTGCGGTGTAACGCGGTGGCAGGCATACACATGACTGGATTATGTAAATTTTATGTAAATATATCCATATACGAGTAGATATCGGCAATGTCTTCCAAGTATCACGATACCGACATTGTTTGATTTTTGAGAATATCCAATGCTGTATAATGTCTAGTACAAGTATTTCCGTTTCGTCAGTTTTAGCTCAGTGATATATATTCTAATAGTTCCCTAATTGCATTAATTTTATACAAAAATTTAGGCGTTATAAAGATTTTCGGCTTACTAACTTTTGCAGTATAGTTACAGACGCTATCTATGTATATCTGTGCTTTCTAAAACGAATAACAATCAACATTCAAGGGAATACAAACGATTCAAATATACCGTCAACTAAATAAGCGTGGTAATAGAGGCCAAACTCAACGTCTAGTTTCCAGCACTGTTAACTCTACAAGTTCTCATACTTAAAATTTTGCAGATATACGCTATTTTGCTTTGCCTTCAGCTATTTAAGTCCTGAAATTATTTCTAAGCCAATTACCACTGACAATCAAGTAATCTTAATGACATATGTGCCTTGTGCCTATGAAAGTAATCTTAATCAAATCTCATAGATAACAAAACATCTTATTAGAGCTAGGAAGTGGTCAGACACGTTAAGCCTGTCACACACGAATGACACTAAACTGACAGCGACAAGGTTTGTAGAAGCCTAATAGCCTAAGTCCGATTTGACCACCCACGATTCACGAGTGGAACTAATGAACAGGTTACGTGGATTTATGTGAACACCTTGGATTTTGGTATAGATGAGAGTATTAACTAATTAATGCTGGATTATATTGCAACTAATTAACAATAATACGTTACCCTATTGAAATGTGTTTATCAGAAAATTAATTTAATAATAAAACTTGTTATATCTGTAACATTTTAGTGGTAGTGTTTGGTTGTTTAATATCAATTAAAATATTATCCAAATTAGTGCTTTAATCCTTTTAATATTGCCTTATTTATCTTTTACAGATCGGTGTAAATTTTAACTTAAATATCTAATTCGAAGTTAATAAATCTTTAAACGTAGGTAGTCTTAAGAATACGCGTACGGGCATACGTCCGAATATGGTAACGAAGGTATTCTTCCAAGCGTACAAGGCAATTATGTGTGTTAGTCTATCTGTCGCATTGACGGCGACAAGCCGCTTCGGCTGATCAGAGAAATTCTAAGAGGAAATGTAAGCCTTTATCCAAATGCACTTCTTCGTTGAAAAATTATTTCGTTCTTGAAATCATCAAGTGATTAATAAACCTTAAAAGATCGTTGCTCTCCATTTGTTATTAAAATTTGTATTTGTAAAGCATTTATCATTACAACTATTATGCTATTTTAAATCATTAAATTGACCTATAGCCATTTATCAAACGATGTAACCTATAAATAAAATAAGTTAGAGTAATGAATTTTAAGGATAACAAAAAGTCCGAGCACGACTCTGTTAACTTACACAGACTTATCTCATGTATTAGTGTGTACATTGACCCACATTTGTTAAAAAATAAAGCTCTTTCCCACACTTTAGATACACAGTTCTCAATCTCCATAGGATTATTTTCTTAACAGATACTTAATACGAATACCATATGTTTATAATATTTTGAATGCATTTTTCTAAACAATTGTGTCGTCTATTTTCTTGAACTTAATCAAAATAAATTACTGCATCTGTTCGTCTGTTTTCGTCGAAGTGAAGTATGAAGCTTGAATTTTGATCTCTTGTCTAAATTTTTCCCCATTTGCTTTGATTTTTGAATTAAATAGCTATGTATCAACTTTACAGTTTATATTCCACTTTAAAGATACTCATTAAGACATTATTGTCGCATATTCCGCTACATTCAGAAATAATATCTTTTTACAAGTAGAATTATCAAATTTCATTATATTTTTATATTTTCATAGTAGAAATATAAATAAAATACTAGAACAGTAATTCCTCGTCTTAAGTATCACCAAAGTGAAGTTAATCACATCTTATGGGTTATGCATCACGCTGAAGGCTATCTATAGATTTTAATCTACCATTACGAATAAAATCATCCTGCATGCATTATTCAAAAAGCTATCCATGTAATTACGATGTCAAATATGTAAGCCTTAATACATAATGTAATAAGAGTCTATTATAGGTGTCTGTTTTTTATACGATTTGCTTTCTCATTATCATGCCCCCGAAAATATGGTCTTACATATATTATGGTTAATATGGTTATAGTACACCATTCTCGGTGTGATCTTGGGATTACGCCTAAAAAATGTTAGTTTATAACAATGTACATGCAAATTGTTGTGGAAAAAAGTGGTGGTGAACATTTAAGGATTTAAAAATTAAGTTATCAATATCATTACCCCTATAGTACCTCAAAAAATAAGATATGAAACATTTATTATTTATCCGCAGAAAATAAGGTTGTACTACTTATAGAAATCATACTATAATAATATGGTATATACAAAACCTAATACCTTAATATAGATATCTATCTACGGAACAAGTGGATGATGTCATAGTATGCAAAGTTCATAAATCTGCAGTTGTCCTTAACCGGGGCAGAACTGGCAGGTGATTTCCTCAGCTCCCTTCACCCAACACCCACGGGGATCGAACCGGCGCCAATGGGGCGCTAGCTGCATTCCAATATTGGTAATTACAGTCCGAATTGCAATTTTGTTGCGTTTACAGGACGAATATATAATTATCGATCAGTCTGTTATATTAGCCTACTATATATTGAGGTATTTAAATACAATTGACTTCTTATTAAAGTCGCACTTATATGATCCATGAAATAAATATGAATTCGCCTCTTAGATTGTATGGTTAATTATTATAATTTAAACACCTACAAGTTATTAAGACATTAAATTCAGTTAAAAAATAAATCCACTCTATTCGATTTATTAGACATTATTCATATTTATACCCTTAACCACAAACTACAATGTGTCTAGACGTATCGATTAACCTTGAATTAATAGTAGAACATAAATTTTCAATATTATTATTAACACCAGAAGCCTAACAGGTCATGGCTTCCGCCCACAGCGCCACCCAACCAAGCTGTGCTTAGAAATTACATATTTTACACACATCCATTATTAAATCATCTATTAAATTATATTTATTTATTATCACCTTTTTACATTTGGAAAAGGCATAATAGAAAGAGACACAGTAACAGTAATAATTAAAAAATAAAGTGCAATTATTGTAAGAATAACATTTTACGTTATTTATTTTAAGGTTAATGAATTTTTATTCTAATAATTAAGAATATTCTTTATTAATTAACTACTCGTATAATTGTAATGAGTAGGTACATTTTAACTTCTTGAGCATCTTTTATGGTGCTTGTAATTTAGCTCCTTAACTGATAGGCCTATTGTTCTGTGCAATTTTTGTGTCTTAAGTATTAGTTATTTTTTAAGTATAATAAATATGTATAAAATTTTAAAGTATGTGCAACATTTTTTTCAATATGAACAAAAAAATTTAGGATCTCTCAATATTCTGACTTCTTACTGTCCACCATTTCAATTGGCGTACGACCACTAGTTTCCACTCAATTGAAAAATCTTTGACGCCACTTAAAGGACGCAGTTAATTCAGTAAATTGGTTCGAGTGAGGCTCGGTACAAGATGGCGTCTGAGGCATTCTGCCGTTTACGAGCAATTAACTTTATTTCCACGCATCGAGAATCGCTTTATGACGTTCGCTTGGCCTCTGTTCGCAATTGTATTTTACAACTATACCTTACAACGATCCAGAAATACTATTTCGTGTTTTTGTTTTACGCATATTTGTAATTATTTATATTTCACAGCGCTATATTTTGATCCCCTACTAGTATTTAGATAGTTAATTTTGTTCTTATCACATGTAATACATAAACGTAATAAAATAATCCGTAACTTAATTAAACTAGTATGTTCTAAATCTTTTGGTTAAACATAAAAATTTAACAAGATGTAATTGTTTGTGCTAAATAAGAAAATAACCCATCGTGGACATATTTGAAATATCCATTCGAATAATTGGCGTAGTAAACAAAAGATCATACTCGTTACGATAAAAAATATATATTTTATGATCGGTAAATACACGTTGCGTACACTGCGAATTAGACCTCAATTTATAGGCTGTAAAAGTGTTATAGCATGGTTATAGGGATTTAAATTTGTCCTATAAATATATATATTTTAAAAGGGTTAACGTTAAAGTTTTATCGTAAAAAGTTTATGTAAACTATTTAAAATGGAAGAGATCTTTGTCTACCTGTAACTGTTTTAGCTCTCTTGGTGCATTGGCGCATGCAACACATTTGCATAATAATTAACTAAACTTAATATTGTTTTATTTTTTTATATAAATCTCAGACTGAACAGAATTTAGAGTATTTTGAATAGTTCAAGTGTACATATAGTCATTATTCTAGAAATCACATAGCATTACACTGTTTAGCTTCCGATCAGATGTTAAAAAAAAAATTTCAGATCAGATCCATAATAAACTTAATTATATAAAAAAATATTGGTGTGACTCATTTGACTCAATGTTTTATTCTTTTTTTTCATCCTTTTATTCATAATACAGTACAAATTGGATCGTTCAAGCGGCCTCCTATCATTATATTCACCATTTTGAATGACCTTTGAAGGTCGGGCGGTTTTGGCATTAACCAAAATTTGAACACCTGTGATATTTTTTAGTAGCATCCACGTGTCATGTAATATATAAAATTCTCGTGTTTTGAACTTGAACTCCTCCGAAACGGCTTGACCGATTCTCATGAAGCTTTGTGGGCGTATTGAGTAGGTCTGAGAATCGGCCAACCTCTATTTTTCATCCCCCTAAATTTTAAGGGTACGTTTTTTTATTATTTTTTAGACAACATTTTTAGTTTCTATTTTTTTATGATACAACATACAATCCTAAATTTTCACCCTTCTACGATCAACCCTTATTTTTTATTTATTAATTGAAAATTGAAATCACATGTATGGCAAAACAACGTTTGCTGGGTCATCTAGTATTTTATAATATAGCAAAGTCAACTCAGGTTGTTTAAATTCTAGTATTCTACATACAGTTTTTATAATTGCCTCGGTTTTGGAGAGACATGGAAGGGCGTCTATAGATGTTTAAAATAAAGATTTATTACTACTATTCGAAAGTAATTCATAAATAAAATAAATGATCATGTGTCTTGTCGTTGTGTTCATCCGCTTGTCACTTTTAGATAAAGTTATCTAACACAATTTATTTATCCAACTAGATACGAGTAATTTATCTTGACGCATTTATTAATATTTAATCAGCTTTGGTAAGATTTATTTGTTTTTAATAACGTTCAATGCTTATTTTATAACAAATATGAATACTTTTTCAATTTCTATGTTTGTGTCGCGGTCTGATTCAGTGAACGTTGATTCAGAGAATCTTACTTTTCGACATTTAATTATAAAACTGTAACTTCCAAAAACATTACCAATGTGATCTACATCTTGTAAGCACGTTTAATTTCATTCATGATAGAGGGCTTATTGACATTTAGATCTTAAGCTAGATTGAATCACAGAGATTACTATCACAAAGTGGACACAGTGGTACTACGTCAGCTAAATTATCAAGTTAGGCTACCATGAAATCAAACTATATGCTTAATAAGCAAGTTGCTGACAATTGATATTTCAGTTTGAATTTAGAACATGCTATTGGGCACTTGTTGCTGTGTTACGAATATATTTTGAACGCCGTGGTCAAGTCATACGACGAGGAACTTTTCAGCAGTGTTCCCGAGTAATGAAATGCCAAACATTAACGGTTCAAGAGTATCTTAGTTACATAGATTCTTCGAATAAACTTTAAATAAAAAAAATTATAAAAAATTGTTGTCGAGTTTTAAAACCAAAGTAATATTACTAAATCATGCATAAACCGCATAGTTAAACTAGGAAAACCGGTAAATATATACACAACACAGGATAGTTTAATTTAATAAATTGTAATTTATAGAGATTTTTCTTGTATGGCTTAGCGAATTTTAATTGCATTGATCTACGATCGGTTGCGTGTTGCGCATAGCGTCTCACTGGCGCCATCTACCGTGATCTATAGGCGCCGGCACTCATTACGAATAGGGCTGGATGTAGAGACAATGCCGTGAGTTTGTCTTGTTAATTGTAATCTCTATATATTATTTCCCTCTTTTATTAGTATCATTAGTACGAATTTTATCAAAACTTAGTTCATCAAGACTCGTGTGAACTTGAACAAACCATTATTATAATAACCTTTTTAGATATATCTCAGGAGCCAATGCATTTTACGCAGCTCAAAGACTATAGAGATATGTGGGACTCAACTCACAACAGGTGTACTCTATGCTTCTTAGACATCCGGGTAAGAAGTACGCTAAAACACTGCTCGGGCTGGAGACTCCCGTGCTCTCTTTCTCATGGAACCGGAGCGAAACTATTATAACCTAAAAAACATGAAGGGTATAACAGTGCATGTATATGAAATAAAAATAACTATGAAAAGTAGTTTTCCCATCATATGTATTTTAATTTGGCAACCCTACATTAGAACTTATCAATGCAAATCCAGTTGTTCAAATCGAAAAATGTTTTCAAGTAAACACTTCACTTGTTGGTTGGTAGGTGGCTGGCCGATTGTGAAACTGAGCTTTTTACGCGTAGGCTGGTAATTATATGTCCAGCATAACTGTCCCTTGGAGACAAACGCTCGAATAGTAAATGATTTATTTAAATAGATATACGCGTCAATTTCACTAAGCAAACGTCAGCCCCATTACTCAAAATCAATTGAATTTTGTGCTCTTGATTTTGATATAGGAATATTTTACGAAGATATTTAGCTTCGTAAATGTTCCAATTTTTGAATGGAAAAAATCCGAAACCGTTCTATAACCACAACTGTAATTACTTAGTATATGCACTTCTCAATTTATGTAACGCTTCCTTTTTTGTAACGTTTTTTTTTACGAAATTGACATTTAATGAGTCAATTATCCGTTACGACATCGGCTTTTTTATTTACTATTATATATCTGTTGCACACTATGTACGTTTGAAATAGGAACATTACCTGGCGAATGGTAATTAATTGAAATAATTCAATAGTCTTATTGGATTGACCTCAGGCCTATATCACCTAATTCATTTGGACACTAAGTTTATTGGATATTTAGATTAATTTCGACCACCTATTTAATTGAAATCCATTAATAAATATGGAAATAACATGTGAGTAATGCACGGATTAAATTGCAGCCATTTATCGCTAGATTAAAGAGCATTTGTTTTAATCAGTGTTTATATATAGTGAGTTATATATATATAATAATGTAATGTTGTCTTTTTCAGGTAAGTAGAAAAAAACGAATAATTGAGGGATCCAGTGAGTATTATGGATTAACGGAAAACTATATTTATAATATATAAAATTGGAGTGTCTGTTTTTAATATTAAAATAACCGTTTTTTACTACATGCATATGAATATTTATACGATACATACACCAAAAAGACTTTTTTTTCTGTCTGTCTGTCTGTTTGTTCCAGCTAATCTCTGGGATGGCTGGACGGATTGACGGAACTTTTTTGATATTGGTATCTGATGTTAATAAGAAGTCCTGGTACTTATGAGGGTTCCACAGTCTACGTAAGGACCCTTCGTCATGTGTTCATTGCTCTCACTCTAGACGTCAAACGGTTAGTGTTAGAAAGATGGAACTAGACGGAAAGCGTATTTACTACGCGCAATAAATAGCACACATAAAATTAGTATATAATATTTTGACTAAGGGGTAGGAGTTCCGACTAGTTGTATAAAAATCTATGAGTACGTAATGTGTCAGTTATGAATATATATAAATATATAGCATCATATCCATTTATCACTATGGCTGTGTGTAATAAAATTAACCTTTCTATTATTATCACAGCTAGAGTGGTATGTGTTTCATGTATCCTATTAATATGACAAAAACGAATATTTTTACGCCAACGAATTTTGATCCAGTTTTTGTAACTTCTGGCTGCTTTTTTAAAACATTAAATCGTCCTATTGATCGATATTTAATTCATAAAATTCTTTTCATTACTCCATAAATTAACTTCCGACGTACAGAGTTTATATAAATGCGTAATTTAAACGTATTATAATTTTGCATTTCAAACGGGTTAAATTTAACAAGAAGTCAGGCGGTTCATCACAATCGAACGTAGGTGTGTGCTAATAAGCGCTCGGGCGGGCAATAATTTTATTGCTTTTTGCCTTTTTAACAATATTTCATCGCGAGGCGGTTCTTCTGAGAAGGACGTGGGTTCACGTTACGTGCCTTTTAAAATTTCATGCCATTCACGTTTATATAAAGCATAATTCAAAGGGGCTAGAATTGCGTTATATGTTAGCGCTGATAGTGTAGTTTATTATACATTTACGACACGTTCAAGAGCATGGTAGATGCAAATTTTTTTATGAACTTCACATATTCCAATCATTTAATTATTGATAGTGGACTTACAGTGATTCGTTACGTTATAATTATGAAAGGAAAGTTTGATCTAGTAAGAGGGTCCACCCATTTTTGAATATATCAAGTCCGTGACTTACCCTCAAACCACATTATGGGGGACTACATATTATATTGTCAATTTTAAAGGCTTAACAATTTACATGTACTTATACAACTTTCACGTCTTCACGCACCATAATGTGACGAATAAAATATGAAAATCGGCCTCAAATCTGAAGCGATATTTCAGCGGCCTCAGTTCATTGAAAATTGAAATCCTTTTCAATCCGACCGCATTATATTACAGCTTTCCCTCTCATATATTATGTGCTTAAAAGGGAGGTGAATACCTTTCGGGCTCAATAAAAGCGTTTTGCGGAAAATCAACAAAACAGGCCGGGGCAATTCTTTTCGTTATATAAATTATGCAAAACCAACTTGTTTAGAGGGCAAATTCGTTTGCCTTGGGTTATTTTCTTTAAAATATTTCGCTCACGTTTCACTACACACAGATTAATAATGTATTTTACTCGAATTGTACTTTGTATGTTTATTGAAACAAATATGATATTATGAATTGTAAGAGGTCGCCGTTGTCTTTTAAATTAAGCAAGTTTCCAAAACGTAAATAAATGTTTGTCCTTATGATTCTAAAGTTTAGAATACAGAGGGCTGATGATATTACTACGGGTAAAGCTTTATCAAAATATCAATAGTATTTAATATAACTATTCATTTCAAAATATTTGTCAGTAATAACTTTGTTATCGATATAGTAATCACAGCTTACATGACATTTTTAGATAAAGATAAAAAATTTACAACAAAGTCTAAGGAGATGAGGCTTTTCTCATGTAAAGAATGGTTCCTTCATACTAATACTTACCCTGTTTAAATTCTTATATAATTCACCGATCTCGAAAACTCTTTAATTTACAGAGACATTTAAAATGTTATTAGAGCATCGGAGAGAATGCTCCATTTGCCAGAGCATTTCTTAGCAATATCGTCTAAATTGCGAGAGCGGAGCCCCGAATAATCTCTTCAACACTAAATTGTTCTAAAACAATTTGTTTTTCTCATTTCATTCCTATGACGATTTGATGTCTCTTATTTATTGGAACTGTAAATGGAACGCATTTTAATTAAAGTTTAGGTTTATTGAGAAACCTCTTAGGAGTAATTGCATAATGTATAACAATCCTATGATTGATTGGTCTTCATGAAACTGCAGATAAAATGACAGATTGTGTTTTTGCGTGTTGTTCATAAAATAGATTTTTCCACGTTAAATAAATTACATCATATTTTGACTGCGGTAATGTCTTCTGGCGCTAAGTAATGATGCAAATGTTTAGTTTAAAAGATATATATTTTTATTAGTAGGTACATCTCTTTTGCATCCGTAATTACGTCATTAAATTTAACATCGTAATATTTCGCAATCTTAGTTTTTATTTTCATGTCAAGTTTAATTAAATTTATGGAACAAGGGTTGAGAATGTCAAGCAAATCACGAGGACATTGAAATCCATAACTCGGATTCAAGGCTCTAGGAAAGTTAATTTAGTCGGAATGGCCGTCTCGATTGCTTGTAACCCCGGCATTTTCTTCATCAGACGTCAAAAAATTTCCTGACAGAGTGGCTTTCATCAAGTATACGAAGTTAAACAGTGTATAACATTGTGAAATGAACTTTTTCTTGAAATTCTTTGTTCGTTTGCTGCCCGGGGCAGAATTGTAGAACGTTTTGGCATTTGGCGATTCTTTTTGTGGATTCATACCATTTTATATATATATATATATATATATATATATAGTCGGTTTTAATGAACTAACATTATGTCGGACTACAAGTCAAAATATCTTGCTATAACAAAACTACTCATAAGTCTGGGCACAATTTGACAGAAATGTAAGATTTTCATCACCTAATTATATTTACTTAGTTTAGTACATATAATTATATATGTATAATAAGGTTCTGAATCAGAATGTAATCAAGACACTGTCTATATGGTCGAGGTGTTAAATACCTTCTGATCAGTGAGATACGTTTCTTATCACATTAATGCATAATTAAATAATTATACAACCTAGAATTGTCATTGTCCTTTACAAAATTTTCAAAAATACCTATTTTTTACGAATCAACATGTTATTAAACGGTGATCCAGCGTATTATCATATTCAACTTAATATTTGAAGTCTACTCTTCAAAAAAAAAATTCCTAAATTTTTATACATTGATGTAAAAATCAAAAGTCATATTTAATTTGTTAGATCAACTGACAATTAGAACTTAACAATAACCTATTTTATAATCCAAACTAACCGTTAATTCATTAGATGTCAATTAAGACCTCATAATACTAATGGAACTATAAAATATTTATGTCTACATAATATATCAATTTGCATCGGACTTTACCGTTACTCGTCAGGTGTGAACTGCGGCTGTCATCATCTATCAATATTATGTACTTGCTATGTCGTAATTTTGATCTGTCTTTAGAAGAAGCGGTTCTTTCAATTTAGAATTTATTTGTAACTCTGTAAACGACTTCCCAGAAATGTATAATTTTTTTGTAAATTTTCTCAAAACATAAACACGAGAAAATCAATTAATAAATTTTCGTATCGTCCTTGGATTTTTTTTAAATTAACACCTCGCAAAGAACATGAACCGTCAATGCCTTATGTATTGTTATTTCTTTAAAGTTTTGACAGTTGGCAATTGGACTGGACTCTGCCGTATAAAACTATCGGTGAATAGAAAATTTATAAAAATCTTTACCAGGAATACCTTATTAAGAATGGCGCGGTTCTTAGTCAGCAGTTAACAATGATATGCCAATTATACCCTCTAATATAAAAACCCTGTAATATAATAGTTTTAATGTTTAATGTTTCCATAACTCGACTACGAATTTCCCACTATAATCTACGCGATAACTAACGTGCAATTCTTTTTTATATCGCGATAACTATTCAAAATATACATGCTCGTACATTGTGTAAATTGTTCTGAGCAATCCGCTATAAATTGTCTTCGCCCGTCGCTATCAAAATCAAAACAAGCCCAGCTTTCGTGAGTATATCAAATGAGTTTATGTCTTAGTGATCCACGCAAGGATACCCGTGGGCGGTCGCTAGTACAATACTTGAGTATTAATAAGAGCGGGGGCGAGGGTCAAGCCGGGTCGCAAGCTTGTATTGTAAATTAACCAATGCAAGTCGTAAATGTTTATCTGATTGTTTTAATCGTATAGCTTAAGCAAAAGCTTTAAAACAGGATAAAATTACCCATAGGAATGCTATTTTCTAATTAAAAAGTGAATATTTTAAAGCATTGATTCAACAGAGTGAGGTCTCTCCGACCACAGTACTGAAACATAAAAGTTTAACGTGCTTACTTCAAACGTGAGCGAAAGCAAACATAAAAGCTATGTTAGATGTTTATTCCCTGTGGTTACTTACGGCCGACCTAATTATCTATATAGAACACGTATGAACCACCATTTGATGTGCGTCCCAACCTTTAGCTATTTGGGACACATTGATTTGTGTCAAAGTCATAACATTTTAATATTGATTAACAGGAAATTTGGGTTTCTTAGTTGCGACCGTTCGTGGATAGACGCGCAGAATATTTCCAGATATATTAATGGTTGAAATAAATTATTTTTAATTTCAGTCGATATTTTAAAAATCTCATTCATTTTAAGACATTAATATTATCTTATTGAATTGGAATAAATTACACTAGCTTAACTAGTGAACAATATATGTACACTACCTGAATTGATCTGTTTCATAAATAAAACGGTTAATGCCAAGCAACGAATAAAAATTAAATTTATAGCTCTATCTGTTTAGCAATTTATTTGGTAGTTTAGGTTCTAACGTGAACGCAGTATGATAATATTAAGCATAATTTACAAACTATGACCATTACGAACAATGTATACCATTTTGGTTGTGTTCATGAATTGTTTTGATCCAATCGATTGCTTTGATTTATTGCCTGGGCGCACGAATATTCAGAAAACTCAACTATTATAAAAGTTAAAAAAAGAACCCTTTTATACTTTCTAATAGACTTTGCATACATGATCGTCTGTAGTGTAGTCTAAACTTAATACAGTAATATTAAAAAAAAAAAACTCGTTAATTTCAACATTAATTACGAGAAACGGTGAAAATAGTTATATAAAGCTTTAACGTGGTCAAATAATCATAAAAAAGCCTATAAAACTTCGTCGCCGCTTTATTTTTTGTATAATTGCCATAATAATTAGTCCGTGACGTGTAAAGCAGTTAAGATGGTACCAAAATAACGGTTTACGTTGAAGGGAAGTCGTTTCGAATCGTTGACAACTATTAATTTAATTTGTCTACTTTTTACCTTGGAACCTTTTGGATTGACTCTTATTAACTCTAACCAATGGATTTGACATTTGATTTTATAAGCTTAAATTTAAAACGTCAACTGATTTAAAATAGATTTCTGATAATATTAAATATATTAAGTTCAGAAAATCCCGGATAATCCCGTAGTAGGTGTTAGGGATTATCTGAACTTAACATTCTTAGAAACTTAGTAAAGACATTGGAATAGTATAAGAAATTAAGTTGGGCTAATTTTCGAATTTCGAAATTTTCAAGAAATATTAGCTCCAAATTAATTTTTGAAGCGATGATCAAAATCAGACTGTAACTATAGACGCAATGAGAGATATGTCTTTAAACAAAATGTTAATGCCCATATGAGATGCCGACAAGGAAGCGTCTTCCTCACGTTATTTTTGTCCCATTGTTCATCCTCATCAATATTCTATGTTTGTCCCTTTTTGTTTCGGGACCTTTGCACCGAAACGATTTAAATACAGTATGTTTTTATTCTTTTCAACTGATGCTGTGGTAATGTTTGCCTTGCTGACAATGATATAAAGGGTTTGTGGTATAGGGTTGCCCGTTGTATTAAATAGTAAAATCGCCTCGCAGAATTAAGCGTCTGATGAAGTTTTAAAGCAGGTGATGACAAATAACAATCTATAAACGTTTAATCATAATTCATAAAAGGTAGATATTAACGTGTTTCTGAAAGATGGAGAACCTTTGATTTAATATATGTTACAATTGAAAGCAATATATAATAAATTTTGGCAACCTTATCCAAGTATAAAAATAACCGCTGCTGTAATATCGCCAGAACTTATTAATAACATGATAAACTAGTTATCGTTCCACGAACTATCTTTATTCTTGGTAATAATTAATTGCCATCATATTAGCACCAAATAAAATTGACTTATCAAAATTTATATCAATAAAATGGCTTCATTTTATGCGTTGATATTTTATGGCATAATAATTTTCTTGCCGTTTAATATTCTGTTGTGGCATCAAATTCGTGTTTTGTGGTCTTATAAAAGTCACGATTAAGAATCTGAGCCTTTGTATGATAATAACGTACTTTTCATTATTTATAATATCTGCCATAGGTCTCATACCTATAGTTTATCTTTTATTATTTTACCAATATTCGTAACTTAGAACTTTAGTTACATATAAATACGTCTTATCATTCGGACATATTTTTCAATTATCCGCTAAAATGTTCTATATGGTTTGGTTTGTTAATAATAATATTATTTACGATAAATAACGGAAGGCAAAGTTGTAATCGCGTGTACTTGATATGCCTTTATTGTTTCTGATCATTGAATTTAATAATTGGAAAATTAAACTATAAAACATTATGACGATGATCTGGTAAAAACATCGTCACCTTTTCATCGCAACCTAAACATAACTTGAGAGAAAGAGACAAAATGGTATTTAGTTTTAAGAGTGCAATTAAACTATTTCATATTGATGAATAAGAGAGATTCTCTAAGCGAAGTGTCTATGATTAAATCTCAATCAATAACAAATGATCTGTTAAAAAGTAGAAAGTACGTACACTTATGACTGTTTTCACGCTATATTTTTTTATACAAATTATTATATAATGCTCAAAGAAATCGCACATAAATATTGTTTGATTTTATGGTTATACTTTATGTGATGCGTTTCCCACCCATTTTATACGTCTTTTAAAATTATAAGACGCCATTGCATTTTTAATACAATACTTTATGGCTGTCTTACATAATTTAATGACGGGGATAAACATAACGAATGCATTATCCGTAGCGAAATTCGCCTCGGTGCATACACGAAGAATTCGATGAGCTATTGAAATAACTTTTACTATACAAATACAGTTTTCAAAGCTTATTTCATAATTACAGAGATGAATAATAAGATGAATATTTTGATATGTTAGATACTATTTGCTGTTACGTAGAAAATCAGATTATCATTAATTTTGTAAATCTATATTTAAATTAATCATAAATCTTTCAAAATGTGTTAGTCGTTTTGTTTCTCTGGAATTTAATAAATTGCAAAGCCTTAAGGCGATATTTGACGGGTTGATTTGCTTCCAAAGTGATTTGTTACAGCTTCTTTGTAATTAAAGCTTTGATTTTTTTTTCACAAATACGCTTAGAATTTAAAATTGCATACTGATTGGTTCACCAATTTCTTACACAAGTTGTCCATTAACTTATATATAATGATACATTAATTGTTGTATGGTAAAAGATAAGTGTAACGATTATTACAGCCTGTATATATCTGGAGTAATTATTTATACAAAAAAATGTTTTATTACACACTGACTTTTAAAGTCCTCTTTCGTCTCTTTCTCTTATATTGTGATTACCCCATGAGGACAAGAGTCAAAACGAAGCAATTATTTGTATATTTTTCATGAATGGTAAAGTATAGACTTGATGTATAGCTATAGAAATGCTACTGAATCATAAACTCGAAGCCCGAAACAAAATGACATCAAATGGCTGCGGCCCAATCAATTAAGATATAGGGTGTATCCGAATTTACGCTCAACTGCTCCCTCTGCACTTGACAACACTATTAGTATCATAAACTGTTGCCAAAGAGGAGAACTTTATACGTGGTGAACGTTTAGAATTCTAGGCTTGTACATGATATAATATTGAGATGCCAAATGTACGTAAAAATTTTGTATCATCCGTCTATATTGTTTTATATAATGTAGGATGGACAACTTTTACTACTTTAAGCCTTAGGCTATGTTGACATTTGAGTAATAACTTAGTGAAGTGATTATTTGCCAACGAGATTTATAGCCCCAAATAAACAAACTAGCGCACAAATCTCCGTTGTTTTAATAAACGTTAAGTTTGTGAGAGTCTTGAAGTAAGATAAGAGAAGAAATTCGCCCCATTCGCGTGTAAAACACACGTAGCTGCAAGTTCATTGAGACGTATGTAATGAAGTTTAAACCAAATTCAATTTTCGTATTCCTTACAACTTGAAAGTTTCACCGTTTCCTCGGAACGGCACATTTATCAGCGTTCACACCTCAATACACTATGAATAATAAGTACTTGGAAACTAGTACCGAACAGTTGTTTACTTTTACGTTTGTATCAATTGTTTAATTTTCAACAAGACTTCATCAATCGTCAATCGCATTAAACAGTCATACAAAAATTCCATTGAATTTTTAATGCAAAAATTTTATAAAATCCGACATGCCAAAAAATTTTCTTGCTAATTTGTAAGTACATTGCAAATAATTTTGCTTTTTTTCATGATTAAACAACATTATATTCATATTTTACCTACTTGAGGAGTATTTGCCAAATTTGGTAATACTAGGTCAACTGAAAGTAGTCAACAAATATTCTGAGAGTGTCCAAATATACGTTTTTTGCGATAACCACATTTTTCCCCTAAACTTAATGTAACTTCTAAGTAGAAGTTTGATTTTTACGTAGTTTTTCTCGAACTATACCCGTTCCCGTTTCAAAGGGTCTTGAGTAATAAATACGACGATCAACGAAGTGATCCTACTATGTTTCCTTTTTTTCTTAACAGAAAAGAAACCCTAAAAATAAAACTGAAATAGTATAAGTTCCCACCAAGTTTACTTTAGACGTAAAACAGTATTATTGAATTTATTCACGTCTATCTACGTGGATTACACATGAAGGGAACTAAAAGAATTATTTTCACACGTCTAAATCCAATAAAACTGATATTAAACAAAGGAGAAATTGGTAAGTTACCAAAACGGTCCCTAGCCACGAGCTTGAATTCCAAATGTTTCTCAGCGCAGGTATAAAACGAATTTTATATCCCTTTGAAAACCACAAAGAGAATTGTCCTTTCATATTTCTGTTTAAAGGTTTTAGTGTTTAAAGATGATGTATGTATGAATGTGTATTTAGATAATATGAAAGCGATTGAAGTTTCTAATACTGTTCTTGATTGGCCCCAAGGCTTAGTGACATAACCTGTCTACTGTGTGCTTTCTATTACTTCTAATATTCCAGATCAATACCTAAAACATTATTAGCAAGGTGAAGGCTAGTAATATATTGTATAAACTATTCAATTTCGATCTGATCTTTCTATTCTTGTACGCGATATTTTCTCCGTTATACTGCTATACTTAGTATGACTAGTGCAGTGACTGTAAATGATAGCTTGCACTTTTGTTTTGCAGCTAATGTCCGGTCGTATCCCGTCATAACTGAGAAAATAGCATCGCATACTTTACTATCATACAGAGATATAATTTTTAAATCTATAGTGGCCGAACATTTTGAGAATAAAGAATTACTATTCCTATTAATTTTAATAAATATGAATGTAAACTAAAGGATTTACAAAGATATAGATTGATTGCTGTTTTATACAATACATGTTATGTTTTGTATAGATAAAATAACACAATATCTATTATAAATTTTTATATAAATGATAATACATACTACAGTAATTTTTTAAAGGTAACTTATTTTTTTATAAAACTTTTTTCGATTCTAAGAACTGAAGTAGGAATTAAAATTAATACGAAATTTTGTACACACATATCCGAATTAATAAACTTCATAAGAAACAGACAATGCTCTCTATCGTTGTTTTAATGAACTGTTCGTCTCTTTCTGTCAAAATATGTTTATGTTGTGATGTAAAGACTATAATTAAAATAAGAATCGGATTTGTTAAATTGCCCTTTACCTGTTTTTAATTGATTTTGTAAATACAATCTCTTCAAATGACTATTTCAATTCGTGATGAGGATTTTACCTTATCGTATCGTTTCGTATTTCTTCTTGTTATCATTACTCTATCCAAGAGATAATTGGATATTTGATCCGTTCCTTTAATTGCGATATATATTGACAAGAACTCGTTGGTATCTGTGGCCATGATATAAAGTGTTACGGTATAATGATATATTTTAATAAAATACGATTATGCTTAAAAATTATGCGAGGTACTCTAATAATTCGATAAAAACAACATTTACTCCTATTCTTTATAAAGTGGAAATGTGTTTTACTTGTGTACAGTTTGCTAGATAGTCGACAGTATTGTGTATTTAAAGTTATTGTAAATTTCAGGAGTCTACGTACGTATAGTAATGTTATGTAATGAATTTGCCCAACTTCACTAAGATGACTAAAATGTGAGAAGTGAGGTAACAACCTAAAAATCCTAAGGATCGCTAAGCTCTACAGCTGTTACCCTTACACATAAATAGTGAATATATAAATATGTATAAGTACGGTATGTCTGTACCAAGACACTTAAGGTAAAAGAAGGAGACCTACGAACAGGACCAAAGGTTCAAGGTTGTGGGATTTTCTGAAAAGTATCGATCAACATGATAATGAAAAATTAACAAGTCAAAGCAATATTCAAATCTGTTAAATATTTTATTAAACTGAATATATATTATAAATATAAATCACGGACATGTTAAATAATAATTAAGATAAGATTTTTTTTACTTTTATATATTATCCGTAAAAGTTTCATGAGTTTTTGCAATGAAAATATATTTCAATAGTTTTCCTACAGTTTGCTGCATAATCATGCTAACAACTGCTCTTATAAAAAACCTCATTTACATATTTTAATTACGTTAAAAGAGGTTTTATTAGATTAAACCAACTGTCATGTGGCACCAGGCGTTTACAAATAAGGCTTCAGATTTTAATTATTTACCCCAAATTTGGAATGAAATATCTATTTACCCCACATTTGACCCACATCTCAGACAAATATTCTAGGGCAAAGCCTTCTACTCATTTAAATTTGCAAACACACATGGTTACCGTCTTGTTATCTAATGCCAAATTTGGCTCGGTGAATGCGTTCTGTGGCATCCAAATGCGTGAGAATTTGTGTTAATTATAAAAATTTCTTGCAAAATCAAAGGAAATGTGCTTATCAGTCAGTTCTATATAAGGTTCTGTTCTGATGAATATACGATATATTATGTATATTTTAATGTTATAAATATGAGGTATAGTAGTTAAGGTAAATATTAAGGTCCTAAAGGATAATAAGAGAATGATACCGGCAAGATTTCATTCCTAAATCTCATTAGATTTTCAAAGGATAGTGTTCATGTTAATCTCATGGAGGTGTAAGTTGAGAAAATATTTTCAATATGGAATAGTCAATTCGTCGTGCAAATATAGTAACATTGAGAAAAGCTACACTCACGTTGATATTGGAAAGTCGGATCCACATATAGCGATATAAGAATTTTTTTTCCAAATTAAAATAATAGCGAATTTAATACGTGTGGTGCAATAAATTTCCGACTTTTAAAATGACACACGTAAAAGTGATATGGAAGTTCCAACTAATTAGCATAACGCATATTAGATTGGGGCGCGCACTGTTCAATTTGTATAATAAAGTGGTTAGAAAATGTCAATAGGGCACATATAATGTCATTTTGAAAGTTACATCTACACTTGTGCAACAATTGCTGATAATTAAGTGATAATATGCATCTAGATTATAGTGTCAACTTTGTTCAAAAATTACTAACTTAGTCGATGTAGCTTGAGAATCTTTTTGGCTTGCTTTTTTTTTGTTTTTTGTAATTGCTATTTTGAACATAACGTATGATTCAAAACGTATTGACAGTTTCATTCACTCACATTAAAATTCAGTTGTGTTCTATGTATTATAATCCTTAACTATTACTATATATTTGACGGATACTTATAGACGGTTACTATAAATAACCGTCACTCCGAGACAAAGACCTTTATTTATGCATATTTCCATTAAAACTAGAACTCATTAATATCGACTTCTTAAAATGGAAAACGAAACAACCAATTACAGTCTCAATCATAATAACTTACACGCATGCCTCTGTATGCTGTTAGCGTAATAAATATATCTTTAACAAGGAGTTTAAAACAATAAATAAATACACTTAATAGTTAGGCGGTACCTATTATTCATTTGAGCAAAGCATTCGATTAACCTGTACAATCGCGGTACGAATGAAACGAAATTGAGGGCAACTCGTAAATCGACTCCATATTGAGTGGGTTGGCGCCAGAACATGGCCGCCATTTTGTGAAAAGTGCAGGGCATCGTTAATATTTTCTTTATGTTAAGTGAAGTGCGGAAATTGAATATTTGAATATGGACCTAATATTTTGAAAATATGAACGGAAATTTGTACTTCGTTTAAATGTTAGTCTTATATTAATATGTAGTTATTAATAGTTGATTATTTATATCACTTAGCACGTTCCATAACACAGTATGTATTAACTGAATATCTATAGAATCTGCGAAAAATAAATTGGAAGTCATGCCTGTCTTCCATGTTTTACTTTTTAGTTTTAGTTTTTAAAGGGAAGAAAATTGTTTAAACGACTTCAACATCTCGAAGGCGTACAATTTATTTCTTATGACCCCTTTTATATGCGTAGAGGTTTCGAGTTCAAATTACGATATAGGAATACATGGCGTCATATATAGTGCCTTGAAGTTGTAAATTTTACAAGTAATGCCGTTTTTAATAAGTATAAGGGAAAACTCTATTTTTGTAAATACTTTCGCTTAGATTTAGATTATTGGCATATCAAAAATAAGCTTTGTCTATCCTTCATGCGCCTTGAATTATAAACTAATCAACACCTAAGTAATAATTTATGGTACATTCATTTAAAAAAATCGTTCTCTTTGTTTGCATTTATTTAGAAGTTATGATTTATTCCAAGAATTTTTACACTCCCTAGGATGAAACAAACACTTGTTTTTCAATTAAAATGCCGGAATGTATATTTATGCAGATATGATAAATCTACTTAAATATACATTCTGGCATTTTAATTGACCCTAGAGTTACTTTGTTATCCACTAATCATTCTTGATTAAGGCTCTTTACTCCTGTCGCATTCCAGGAGATAAGATAATAAAGATTATTAATATTAGGCTTATAGAACAACTCCCATGTGAACATGTTTACTACTTGTTAATTGCTTTGAGCTTATTCAGCTGAATAAATCATGATTCAAAAAATAAACACTGCTGTTTTACCAGATTCCTACCTATCACTTACTATAACGTAACAATACTTGATTATCAATTTTCGCTTTAAGAATTCGATTTGACTAGAATTTCTCGGTGTATTTCACGGTTCGTTAGAGCGATTCCAAATGCTTTGTAGCTAATTTACGTGACAAATAGTTTCGTATAATACGCTACAATCGAACTATTGCCACAGTCTGAATATTGCCAGACTGCATTTAACACAGAGCATCGCGCATATATTCTAAATATTTTTAATTTAAAACGAAACCTTTTTGTATGTTCCACAAATAAATGCCCAAAGTTAGAGTTAGATATAAGCTATCTCGTATCCACAGTGAACTAATGTCATTAATAACCGTCGTGTCACAGCGTCGCTCGGTAACTTCTGCTAAGTGATGTTCTATAGATTATTCCACGATGGATTCTGACTAATCTCATTTATCCCCTGATGTTATAATGACAGTTTAAGCTTAACGTTTAAGTTCAAGCTTAATTAAGATAAATTAGATAGATAATTTTAGTTTTATTATAAACATTTTGCAAAATACTCGTTCATACTAAATCGGTAGCATAAACACCTTTGGTAAACCCTATATCAAACAACTTTTTTTATGAATTTATCTTTTAAGTTATACATTTCTATAGTACCCGTCACTGTCCTCTTAACATATGCGATTCAATACAAAACCATTGTAGTCGCGGTTGACCGTAGGCTCTAACAGACATTATCAATAAATTGTTAATTTTGTAACTCCAGTCATTAGTAGGACAATGCGGATGTTTTAAAATCGCGTGAACGATAATACAGCGGCAGCACGAACGGCGGATGAGTATCGGGTAACATTGTTGGTATTTAGGTTTCCGATTACAGGAATACGTTCTTGTAAATACCTTTCTATTCAATGATTTATAAGAGCTATTGTACAGCAAGTTGGAGTTGTGTTAGAGTTTTAAGATTTAATTTAGTTACAAATTTGAACTGCTTCGAATATTCTTGTGATTGAGTTTTGTCTTTGAAATTTGACATATACTATAGAACAGTCGTTTTTGATGTAATATATCATCATTTTCATATTTTTATGCACGTTCTATTTCGTAATTGTAACGTTTTATATAAACCGCTATTTTTACCAAATATATGAGCACATTTGTTCAATTGGCACTGGTTTAATGGAAATAAATATCTATTAGATTAACAAGCTCACCATTAAAGTCCAACAAAATATATTAGCAACTGGCTTATCTCAACGTTTTCATTCCAATTAAAGGTTTATCAGTTGCTTAGCAGTCTATATATGAATAGTCTTTGTTATTTATATTGAAATTATGCCTGTGTTACAATAATACTGTACTTTTTTAGTCAGTACAAGTTCTTACAAGATTGGTTATTGTTTGTGTGCATCTTTTTCTGACCTTAGACAAAGTAATATTCCATTTTGCACGAGGATTTAGAAGCTTGCTGCGGCGAGCACAGGCTTCTTAGAGTGACGTAATATATAGGTTAAATTAGTTTTTATATCTAGCTCTTTCCATTCACATCTTAGTTATCAAACAATTCACGATATATCTAATCATATAAATAATGATTAAGCGTACGCAATCATACTCCAAAGTTGCATGTCTTAATGTAAATTATTATCAGAATTGATTATAAAACTGTGATGTTATTCCTGGTAAAATATTAACCATTCAACATTATATGATTATTCTCAACGAGTTTATTTCCGGTTTAGGCAAAATGTGATGTGCATGTATAACTGCATAGTTTCTAATGATAATAGATAATAGAATTATACAAAAAAATCGGTATTTTATTGAAAAGCTCAAACACAAAAAGTTATGGGAAAGGAGTTTTGTGAAACTAATTTTGCAACCTGATGAGAAGTGATATGCCTACTATAAATCAGTTTATTACAATACATTTATTGTGTAATGAACTTCAACTGCAATCTCTCATCGAACGATCATTCACCGTCTACTATATCAATTCTTGGTTACTGTGGTTCTAGGGCTAGCACCATCAGAGTCTAGGGATCGTCCCTCGATAAAACAAATTTACCATCAGTTGATACGATTTATTGTGTAAAATAAAATTTAATCAATAAATTTGTTCATAAGTATAAAACTTGATTTTATAATTACATACATCATCATAATATTCTAAGTCATGATCTTAACATAAAACAAAAAGGAAACGAATTATTAGTTGAACCATTTTTTTTATTTAAACTAATTTATTTCAAAACATCTTAGTTTTTATTAAAATATAGAATTTTGTCTTTTTCTATGTTACCTTTCCTAATAGGAGTGCATTAATGGCAACCCTGTTGCTTACATTTAAGCGCCACATGGAGCCATCGTTTATTAGTGGATATAAATAAATTATTAGCCCCTATATAGCCTGATATTGCCTGTAAATCAACCTCGGGGATAGATGCGAGTATGTCAAGCAATAACAATGGGTTCAATAAAGTTGCACAATATTATGGATTTCTATGATAAGTACTTCATATTTATCCTTATATCCAGATAAACAAACATGCAGGGAACAAGCAAGAGGCATGCATATTCATTACTATTTTTCTCGGTAGTTTACTCATTTTTATGTATATTGTATGATTTGGTAATATTTTTATCTTTTATTTTTCTTGTTTTTGATAACATAACACCGCACAACTAACAAATATTCACACTGTAGAAACCATTAACTCGACGTCCATTGAAATTAATCAATCCGTAAGCACGACAGATGACACGCTTTCTACGTATTGCTTGGCGCCAAAATTCTTCGGATGATTTGACAGCTTTTTAAATGATTTTAGTTGTTTTCTTTTTTGTTAGTGCCAGAAAAAGTCGTCTCGTGCGTGATGTTCTACTTACGAATAATATTTATTGAACTTAATATTGTAGAGAGTATTTTTTCACCAATTTTATTTCAAATTAGTATTAATCTTAGTCTCTCCTGACTCTCAAAAAGCTATTGTGTATATTTACTGATCAGTATCGTGTCACTTAGCAAAATCATTTAACGTTTAACCTTATAACAACAAAACTATTCTTCAACTAATTGAGTACCTTGTCTATGATATATAGTCCACAGATATAATAAATCTATAATACACTCAAAGACTTATCTCTCCATCTCCATGCTTAGCATTCGTGTTAACATGAATAGTCTTTAATATGTACGTCTTGACCGAGTTATAAGTCACGTTTATTCGGCAATGCAATCATTCATGTTTTGTGACTTCACTTGAGAAGGATTTCTGTGATGTGACAAATATAGATAATATTTGACATTATTATAAGGTTTAGTCTAAGGGCTGTTGTAATTTGAATACCAAAAGGTTATGCGATCATAATCGTAGGATTATATTTTAATAGCCTTTAGCCGGGTTTTAATTTCTAATAAAAACAGAAATATACACGAATTATGTTTGAAAATATCAGTACACAATTCGATTATTGATCGAAATCACTTGGTTTTACAAGTTGATCAAGAAATTGTTACAAATAATTTAAGAATTTTTTCTTAATTTATTTGTAATAACTTCTGCATTATAAACACTCATAACCGAATTATAAAAAAGGTAAAAACTAAAACAAAATGGTCAGCGAATTTTAGTATACTTACGGTATAATCTAAAAGCATTACGTAACATTTTTACCTCCATGTCTTTGCCGCTTCTCAGAAAGCGTGTTAAATCTTAACGATCAAAATAAAGTACGTTATTATTATATTAAATGGACAAGTTTATTCAAATATTATACAAAGTTCGCCATTTATGTCAAGATTTGTGAGGCGCCATCATTATGTTAATAACTATTTCGTTTTCCTATGTAACTTACATTTTATCATAGAAAATTATTTTATATTATGTGTTTTATTAATAATGTTCCTTTTATTTACAGGTAAGTTTGGAAACCGAGTGAAGGTTGTTATAGTTTTGGTTTGTGCAAATTAAAATAAACTTCACAGTACAACTAAATTTACTTTGATATGACAAAGACAGTACAGTATACAATCCACTTTCTATGTGTGGGATATCAAGAATTTAAGTTAAAACAAATTTATTTTTGGCACGTTCTGCGCTTAAGATCAAACAATATATTATACTGCTAAATTAAAAATGTAATTAACATCGTTCCACCCCGTGGGGCGATGGGACCTCATTAAATTGTCGTGCAATTACTAATTAGCCATTTTGTTAGTATTCATTAATTTACGGCAAATTAGCGGTGTTACAAAAGAGTGTTTATTAATTTTTTGGGAAATTCACCAAATTTCCAAGTTAAATATACGCTATAAATAATTTTTTTTTAAATATTTAACATTGAGTTTTAATTGAATTTTTCTATAAAGCAGCTTTTTATGTAAATTTAGAATCGTTGGCTACAAGTAACTGTTAAATATTATATACAATGTAATGATTATGATAGGAACCTATTTTAATATTAAAAAAAAGATTTTAGTTGAATGTGAACTTTAAAACGTTCTCTATTTTGAGTTCCAACTACCGATAACAAAAACAACAGATATTCAAAGAAAGCTTTCGAATGAAACCAGAATACAAATTGCCGTCAAAACCACAATGAGTTTTTACCTCTGGCAATCATTCAAATTCGACGCGAGAAAGTGACCATTACTTTTTATGAAAGAGCTCGACCAAGGGAATAGCAAAAATGTTTGTTTATTAACCTATTTACAATATTAGATCGTTACTTCCTCGGTGATGACATGTAAAGGCTTAATTCTGTCAAATTAGCTTTAGCAATATTCTTATAACGATTGTTTTATACATATATTCATATTAACAATCGCTGAACAATTCTGTCTTAGAGATTTGCGTATATAAAGATATTTTGGTGCTACTAATTCCGAAACTCGCGTTTGTCAAATAGAGACAAGTGGTTTTGTTCAACAAAGAAGTTTAGACAAACTGTTAAAAAGTGTTTCTCGACGTTTACGGATCTTTTATCAGTGTTTTGAAACAAAGGCTACATGTAAATGATGAAAGTTGGAGCGTTCCCTTGTTGTTTACTGTTATGGAGTATTTATATGATAAACCTATATAAGCGTAAATTGCATTGTATTGTAATGCATGTAATACCATCACTAATTGTTAAAAAAAAAGTCAATTAGAAAGAAAAACTCGTAACTTGCACCTTTGCAATACTTATTTTAAGTCAATATAGCATACGTAAATAAGTAGTTTTTAAATACTCAAAGAATAATTATGTAGTAAACCTTTTTGTAATATCTTAGATACCATTAATGAATCTCAGTTTCAGCGAAAATATTCATACATTTCTTTGAAGTATCCAATTACAAATGAAACAGGGATCTCTTCTTCGAAATGATCTTGTACGCACAAATTAAGAATGTTTTTGATAAACACGGAATTACAAGTCGTATGCCCGTATACCCCAATGTAGAGAAAATTTTAATCAGACTCTTCATGATACGCGGAAAATCTTTTGAGAGAAGTACCTACCTACACGAACAAAGTAATTAAGGAAAGCTCTATTTGAGATGAGGTTTCCTTATAGAGATTTTAGGAGCAAACATAGATGGATGATAAGGGCGTAAATTAATTAATTTGGGTAGGTTTTGTGTAAACAACTTTAAAAGAATTTCATTTATTATACATGTTATGAGCAACTTAATTTACCTTTTTCAAATTGCGTCCAAGATAAAAAGCGTAATTTGTAGTTTGATGGGCACATTTTGTGCATTATATTGACATTAAAGCAATCCGTCATAGCTAATGCCGTCGCTTCTAATGAAAGTTAGTATAAGTGGCAATGAAGCGTCACTGATCCTGCCGATAATCGCGGTCCATTACATCACGACAGTGACAACTGACAAGTAACAGTTGACAGCTAACCGCTGCCGTTGTGATGCACTCGACCACAGCGTTTCATCGAGTTCACGAGGTCTTAAGCATGAATTAAGACGCTAAACATTACGTACGAGCAGCTCTGCTCAGTAAATTATATGATATTACTCCATAAGACTTCCAGACTTGTAAGACAGATTTAATGAGAACAGATTAACAATATTATCGCACAAGACATAGTATGCACAAGGAAAAGTAATGTGAATTTTAATTTGCGACGCAAAAGCAGTCTCTTACCGACACCAAGGGTAGTAGGTAAAGTACATCTCATTCGAGAACCATATAATTGTTTAATTCGTTCTACTAGATATAACTATTAACATCTATATGTATAACTTCAATGTTCTTCAGAAATATACCATAAAAGAAATGAAAATTTTTCTTATTGCCAACACCGCTACTGGTTTCAATGAAAAATAAGATAGAATTGGCTGCCGTAAGCACCAACAACGCCCAATTCCAATGTGTTTCTATGCTCTTACAACTTTCACAGTCACTATCGCTATTAAGTCATGTTGTGGACTTGGTATCATTAGCCTCAGTAGCTGATGTTACGCTACACCTGTTTAATTGTCTTTGTTAAATTAAGCAAATAATGTACAACCAAGTATAATTCGAACATGATTTTGCGAATCAGTTAAAAAAGTGATATGTAATATTGTCTTTTATTAACATAACTGTTACTCATTTAAATAAAAACACTTTATTAACGGATTTAAGTTACGTATTTTTGCAAAATTTAAATATAATTACATTATATTTACATTATTATACATATGTACATTATTTTAAATCACGGTAGGTAATTTAGCAAAAATACATAACTTCAGTCCGTTGATAAAGTGTTTTTCTTTAAAAGTGATATTTTATTACCTTATAATATTAATATACCAAAGTGTGAATTCATTTCGTGAGTTTCGTAGATCTCATTAACAGATTAGGAAACTACTTTTACGACCATTTAATTGCATTTAATAAGCGGATTGAGATCTATCTAGGCCTATCGCTAACATCTATGTCAGTTATTACGAATATACAAGTTTTCTGACTTAAAGTTTGTGTTTAATTGGACATTGCGTCCGTGTTAAAACTTACCCAAAACATCATATCGTCAGTCAATAAAAATCTTATGAAACCCCTGAAGAAGCAGTCAATATCAAAATTAAATATCAGTCGTAATATTTCTTACGAATTAAATTTGTAAGTCCTTTGAAGTTGAAGACAATTTTCATTTATCATGGATGTAGCATATTTAAATTAGAAATCTTCAAAAAATCCAGTAATGCAATGTTCAGAGACTGAATATAACAGTATTCTGTAGTTAACGTAGGATTTCCTTCAACTTCCTCCATCAGATAAGTTAGTGACATTATCCGTTACAGCTTTCGATTGACCACACAGCGCGACACTAATAATTTTAAGTAATGTTTCTCATGTAAATAAGGGTATATAGAGAAGGATATTTGCGTAATTTGAATTCATTTATTGGACCAGATGTAGGTTCGTACTCCGTGTGGAGTTAAGCTTAAGAAAAAGACTACTTTGTAGAGTACTAAATCAGATTCATAATAAACTTAATAATGCAAATTATTTGAGTGTGTATTCAGATAGTTGCTTCAAGACACGATCTATCTAGTTTTGAGCACTACCAGTTTATCTTTTTTTCGTATATTTAATAGAGAAAAAGATGGCAATAATAGTTATGTAAAAGCTATTTAAATATTTAGAGCACATTGACTAAGTCTGATTGGCTAAGAGTAATACTACGAGACTGAAATATCAATCGTACCGTGAGTACCGAGTTCGATCCCTCGCTCTGTCTTGTGTAGTATTCCCATAATATTCTGGCGTTGGTGACAAGTTGTCTTAATGCCTTGCATAATGGGATAGATAAAATGGTGGGAGCAACAAGTGCTCTGTCCTGTGATGTTTGCTTCTGTTAACCCACCTACAATTTTTAAGAAAAATTTTAATCATTTTTTTTATTTGTCACAAAATAAACGTTTACGATTAGAGTTAAAATTACATAATTTTATCTAGAACGATGTTTTTATCAATTTCTATAAAAGAACCATTTTTATTTATGGAACAATACAATGAGTAATATCTTACATAATATCTTTAGTTATTGTATTATAGATTTTAACTCAATTACACGCTTTCATACATAATTATGGCCAACAATAGACATTGCTAAACTTAAGACTATTTTACTTTTTATCATTACTTTTAACATACAAAGATGTTTTATTGAACTCACCACCATTTTGTGACAATAACAACCTCTTTGTAATAAGCGACATTTTTAACCTGGAAGGTTTTATACAGAAGCTTAGAAAACTTAAACTTAGATTTAAAGAAGAATAAAATCTTTACAATAAATTTATTTAATGAAACAGAGAAATACTGATATAACACAATTTATACTTCTCGTCCATTACCCAGTAATGTAAATGTATATTTGTGAAGAAAATTCCTGAATCAGTTAAGAATCATATTACATATGATGATGATCATGATATGACCGTAGCATATAACTAACCTTAATATACGAACAGTCATAAAACATACAAGACAAATTACATATTTAAATATTGTGTCATTTTGAATAAGCATAACAACTTAATCGTTATACCTCGTTAAGTATGAGCCAGTTCAGATTTAATATAATAACTTAATAAGATAAAATTGCGCGCTCATGATATGTTATTTACTTTGGTAACTTTAATTTGATATCGGCTTGTATTCTCATAAGTAGACTTTATTGCTATTAGTCAATGTCGTTAATAAGGTTTTTTTCCTCTGCTATGAAAACGCCTTACATTTTGATTTCTCTCTCAATCGGAAGGCCCGACGTCCGTATATGTAATAATTTTATTTAGAGACAAATTAAGGCAAAATATTTCATCAGTCTGAATTCCATCGACCTGATCTTTACGAAGCCATTGTACTTAGCCATTCCTATTATGCACCTAAGTACCGCATACCGGCATACACCATATGAATCGTCACAAACATTCTACCGAGAAACACTTAATACAACCTTCGTAGAAAATATCGTTTCCTATTTGAGTATTTCAGCGAACTTTAAGCTTTCACAGCCGTTGCTTTGTCTAAGAAATATATAAATAATTGTACACGCCTATTATACGTCCCATTGACATAGATTTTAGCGGGAATTTCTCATTTCTAGTATCGTATATGCGATAGCAGGAGTGTTTACTTATTAACAGTTACATACGAAAAATATACAGTCCTATTTTGTTGCTTAAAATTAATCGCATCTTCATAGTCCATAGACAACATACACAAAATTATTTACCATTTTTCAGTTTTCGTACCAGCTTTTCTATTTGTCCCATTAAACGATCCTTTACACAATACCATTATTCCAAATGGGAACGCCCTGGTCAACACATAAATAAGACCTTATCTTTAATGTATTACACAAATTAGCATAAATCTACACTAGATTTTCAATTTGAAATATCTAATTCCCACAGGGCGGGATGTTTATTTTATTATATCGACGCCGATAAACATATTTCTACATACTATGTTAAGTAATAAACTATACTGTTTTATCTGTACCAGTTATTAACCGTCTCGGTATAACAATTTGTCATATTAACCGATATAGTTATATCTGAATAATCGATATTATTTACGTTCACTACAAATCGATTGTATTAACGCAATAATGCTTCGATTATTGAGTCGATTAAGTTGCTTAACGTGGCCAAGTTAATGTTTTATCCAATTTTGACTTATAGACACATATTGAATACTTGTAAGATCAAAAATGTTTTTTTATCTAGGCCCATGATCCAAAATATTTGAGTCATAATTGCTACGAAAATTCTAAAGACAGACATTTTATAAAGAATCTAAAACTTTTTTATTGGTAACGATTAAAACAGACTGTTTTAAGAAAGCCTTCATTTATAATCTTCGTTGGATTTTGAGTACTAGAAAGCTTTACGTCGGTCAAGTATTTGTGGGAAAATATATTCTCTTTCATCGACCCTCATTTCTTTAAATCTGGATGGTTCGATCAATCAATTCAGGAGCTTGTGTGGCTTTATGTAATCCAAGGGATTTAGCTTCATCTATTATGTATTAGCAATCAGAATAATACATACGACGTAGAAAACTTTTACTTAAATAACAATACGAACACGTTTAAAACGTTAGAACAAACCGTTGCGAGTATAACTGATAATCTAGACTCTTAATTATGACTTAGTTGGCATTTTTTACTTTTAACGGCTAAACTGAAAAATCTTCAATTTATTCATCAATCTTCATTTAAATGAAGACGAGAAAAAATTTATTGTTACACTCCACAACTCAATCAGAACATTCTAGTTCACTTTAGCGACACCAATAGCCTGACAGAATTATAAAGATAAATGATCTTCCTGATAATAAATCGAGTTTGCAAATTAAGTAAGCGCTAAAAATAACAACGCAATAATGTTGGCGCCGCATAATTGTATTTTAATAAAGTTGGACTATGAAGAATGTGGTTGGAATCGATCCTACGTGACTTAGAAGTGAACCTAATTGATTCAATTGAATGCATCTAAATTGCGTTAAAATAATGCTAATTATCGTAGCTTTTGGAACAAAGTGTTATCGTAGAGGATCTCCTGTTGAATAAGTATAAAATTTATTAGGTTCGCATATATTTTACAAACAAATTTAATCATAGTCTTTTACTACACCAAACTTAAAATTCATTGTTACAGTCGTTTTTGAAAACATTTCATATTAGTCTAATCTATCAGCGGTATTGAGTAGTTCTCAGCTCCGGCTGGTTAAGGAAAAATTCAAAAATACTGAATAAGTAACAAATTAATGTCATTATATCAAGTAATCTCATGAAACAGCTTTATAGCTCCTTTCAGCGTCGTAAAGCGTACGAAGGTAATGTCAAAACTCAGAAGGAATCCATCAAACGTGGCGAGATCGAATAAACTCTAGTAATCAAGCTCGAAATAGGCTGTGAACGTAAAACAAAAGGGCAACGAAATCAATAGCTGGAATGAAAACATTTCTGACTTATGCTAAGCAAACATTGAATCTTTTAATTTAAGATTATACGGTAAATATTGAATCGTTCACCATTGTTATATACTTTAACTACCTTATATATAAATTTAATTCTTCCTTACGGATTCTTACGATTGGACATGTTACTATGTCATCCAAATATAAGTTCCTCTCATTGCAGATTTGATTGGGTTTAGACCGTACATTAAATTATAATATAATCATAATAATTGCTGTTTATGATGACACAAGTTGACTTAACCCATAAATACTTTAAAGACGTTTCACCGACTGTACTTTTAAATAATTTTTATTCGCGATGACCAACCAGATAACATGAAGGCAATTGAAAATATTTTTTATGTTCATAATTACAAATGTTCGCAGTGATATAAAAATATATTTGCACATAACCGTTAATATTCACTATTTTTATAGATCTACATGGATGATATAATTATTGATAACGAAGTAGTCATATGCAACAATAAACGCGTATTTATGATTTTTATAGCTTTAACGATTCAATAGTTGCTGTATAATGTAACTTTGTTCCAATCAAGATAAGTTTAATGGTGGTTTTGCTGGGTCGGTTTGTTGGGGCAATTAGTTAGCGATCGGACGCGGTCATCGGATCTCGGCTCGATCATGATTGATGGTGTTTTATTACTAAATCTTTCCCGCCTTTTTCTTTATCAGTGGGTTGAGGGATGTACCTCATTTCGCTAATGCGGTCGACGCCCCGCTGATAACTACGTTTGATGCTTTTGACGTTAAGCGGCCTTATTAGCTCTGTTAAATATGAGGAAAGAAAAACTTGGGGTACAACAGGAAATTAATTTTCATCATATATTAGTATATTTCGGGAAAGTTCTAGGTATATTAGTTCATCGTTACGTAGGTATAATGAAATTTATCGGATACATATGAAAGTGGTTATTTAGTAATCCAATAGAACGAAACTTTAAATTAAAATATTATATTTTGTTTTATTGGGCGCTCAGTCTAGTCAAAAACGATATATACATTTCGATATTTATATATATTGTTCTCGTAATTTTGAAACATACAACAATTGTATTTGAGATTATTTATTTAGTAAATTTTTAGGACTTTAAGGTAACATATAATATACTGATTGACTCTTGTCTTGTATTTACCATGTAAAGCCTACGGAAATTCATGTGTATTAAAGTACATCCCTTTATTTCAGTGGGCGGAATGTCACGCGGGGGCGGCGGCGCTGGCAAGGCGACGACCGCGAAACGCGTCCCTCCCCCCGCCGTGCCAGGGGACGCATTTGGCACCCCACAACACCGACATTCGGGTTCCAGTTTCGGATCCCAAGGATATGCGTCCTGTGAAGACCAGGGCTATCCGCAGCCGCCTGATACACCTTCACACACCCGGGGTAAGATTTAGTAGGTTTCAATAGAAACGATTTTGATCAGACAGGCATTTTGATTCTTCTCACAATTCTTTTTTTGTGGGGACTGGACTACTGTTTTATGCTACATGTTCGTAAACAGTTAATTTACTCAGCAAAAATAAATATGACAAAGAATGTTATTTATCACATGGTTCTTGAAATTGATTACAGCAACTGGCAATTTAATTCGTCAACATGAATATCGCAAAAATATGCTGAGCAACCATTGCTAATGTTTCAGATGATCATTCGGACTATGGCAGCACTGTATCGGGGGTGTCAGGCGTGTCTGGAGCGAGTGGGAGTCTCGGGAAAAGTCCAGCTGGTGGAGGGACTTTCACGTTTCCACCACCGTCGCAACCGCTCACGCACAAAGCGGCCGTGTATTATCATCACCAGCTGGCCTTAAGTGACGATCAGGGCATCGATATGACACAGGTAATGAACAATGGTGATTCCAATCAATATTAGTAGGGTTTATAAAGATTGAGTAATATACACACAATTAGGTGACATAGTGCAATAAAATCTCTTCAGAAAAATGACTTTGTTACCGTTAGATCGAAAATTATAAAAATTAAATGTAACTAACAAAGTATCAATTATTTCAGAGTCCGGGCAGAGACAGCCCTGGCTCCTCATCAGGGTCAGCTGGCTCCGGCTCCCGACACTCGTCGGCGTCGCTTGACAGCGGGAGGGCGTCAGGAAGAATGCCGCATCATCACCATGCTTCATGCCATTGTGGAGACACTGTTGATAGAGTACGATCGATGATCGCACAGGGACTTCCGGTACGTTCCAATTTATGTTTATCAATTTGCTATCTTTCCTCCCAAGATTAGACAGTATTAATATATATATGTATATTAATTCTCATTATGCAACATTTCAAATCCTGCCTGGTTCTAATAAATCTTAACAAAAAATCATCTTAACTAATAAAATATACTCAAATTATATTCATCTAAGAAATAGAAAAATTAAAGTCTTGTTTGTCGTCGAGGTCTTAATTTGTATCCCAAACTAAAATCTTTGGCGCAACGAAACAACAATCCGATTTGAAGAACCTAAAATCTTTGAGCTATATAAGAAAAACTGAAGTATGTTTTAATTTTCCAGGATGCTGATATCATACACGCATGGCTAGCCGATTTACAAATGGAGGAGTATGCCCGTCTCTTCATAGAAGCTGGATACGACCTGCCGACAGTCACAAGAATGACTCCAGAAGACCTCACAGCTGTGGGCATCAAGAAACCGAACCACCGTAAACGATTAAAGGCTGAGCTGGCAAATCTTAACGTCCCTGATAATTTGCCTGATTATATACCTGTAAGCATTAAACATTAAATACAAAAGATGTAATATTCTCAGACTGTGTAAACGTATTTTATTCTATTCTGTCTAAGAATGAATTTAAAAAGTTAAAAAAACACATTTTATAAAATTCTTTAGCGATTTGGTCAGTCTCTAGCTGATTATAATTGCACCAAAAAACGTTCTCATTTTATATAACGAAAATTATTGAATCTATATTTAATAGTATTAAAACCTGCTTATTCGTTGTAAATAATATCACTTTAAAGCTTTTATATTGCATGTTAAAACTTCACGGTCTGATATTTTAAACACGTTATTGCTAACCACTAATCAGTCTTACCAAAAACAGTAACGCATTCGCGGACTTACTAATAAAATTGTATTAAAAAAACTAATAACGTGTTCTATAACTTCCAGGGTTCTCTTGAAGAATGGCTTCGGCTGCTTCGACTTGAAGAATACGGTCCAGCTCTTGTGGCGCAAGGATATCGAACTGTGCATGACGTCACTCAGCTGGCTTGGGAGGTTAGTTCTAGTGTGTTTAATACCTTGTTCACTCATAGTTATAACGTTTAAGAGGTGACATAATCACTCCACTTATCAATTTTGATATATTTGACAATGCCTTATACTAAAGTGACTTGTATTCAGGGGTGCACAAAACGTAGTATTTCAACATCCATATAACTTTATGCTTAGTGCTCCTTCCTGACAACTTAAGTACTGGGGGGGATAGCCTATAGAAACAGATTACTGAATATTGGCTATGGAAATGACATAATCTGTAACACTTGAGTTAGACTGAAATAATGTAAAACTCCGGTGGTTGAAATTGGGTAAAATCTTGGTCCATTTGAAATGCCAGATATGATTTGTTTTAGAGCAAAATTATGTTGTATTACAGGACCTAGAAGATATGGGCATAGTAAGACTCGGCCATCAAAAGAAAATACTTTTAGCGATCAAGAGAGTGAAAGACATAAGAGCTGGAAAACGCAGTATAAGTAGCCAAGGATCACTGGATTTCACACGGCTTCAACCTGGACAGGTCAGTACCATAACTATTACTGTTGCTAATAAATGTTGTAGTGATGTCTTAGGTCTAGTCATAGATAACTATTTTCAGTCTATATTTTTTACAACATAAATAGATTAGTCTATTTATTGTTTAAGATTTTATTTTAAGTTCACTCACACCATTCTCATACTCATGCTATACTATAATTAAATTAATAACAATTATTTAATATTTAACTTTCTATTAACATTGCCTCAATAAGCGTTTAGTAGCTTTTAACTAATTAAACTAAAATTATTGACTTTAAATATATTTACATTGAGATCAACATTAAATGTGCAGGATTGGCTTTAAGATGTCTTTCTGATGAAGTGACGTCAGTTAAGGATATCGTTATCATGGTACAATTTATTAAAAATTTACTTGTATGTATGAAAAAAGTTATGCCCCTTACCTGCAAAATTTGATTTCGTTTTGCTGAGACCTTAGATGTCTATACTTCCATCGCCATCGTCGCTATTTCTGCAGCCTTGCGATAAAGTTACGAATGCGCAAATTACAATGTCTGAAAAAACTCTTTAGACATCTTCTCAATCACAGTTCTATTGGATATCCCAAAAATTACTACTCACTATTAAGAATATTAAGTCGCAAGGCTGTATCACCCATCGCTGCATCCACCATACCACTAGCCCGAAGCAGCATGTGAATGTTTTGTTTATTTTCTTTTCCAAACACAAACCGCACATTGGAACTAAAGGATTTATATCCGAGGGAGCAATACCAGCATTGGGAGAGACATGCAAGGAGTAACCATAAACCCCCCGATCTAAACTTTGACGCTCTACAAACGTCCCTATGTGCCACTGACTTGGTCCCCATCCAGGTATGAGACTTCCTTTGGCACCCAATGACGCACCCCGGCACCTAGCTTTATGTGCACTTGTCTTTTCGTATGACCTAGGTTAAGCCTGCACGGTAGTATTGTATCGACTATTTATCCTAACTTTTAACATTTTAACAGGTCAGTCAGCATGGTACAATAAAATTTCTAAAAATATAATGTGTATCTTATATCTAATAAAAGTATAGTATGTAAATATTTTGAGCGAGATAGCATGAAGTAACATTGATAACGCTACCGTTTGCCGTAATTTTGTTGTTCTAAATTATACAATAATGTAACGACACTTCTTTATAATTAATTTAAATATCAGATACGCCATCCCCGTGGGAAGTCATTGGAGAGTTTAGAAGACCCATCAGAGAGAACATCGCACACCACATTCTCTCCTGAAGCCGGGTTTTATTATGGTGGTCAATGGCGACGTTCGTACGACGATGGAGATATAACACCAACTAATGACAGTTACGAAGGGGGAGGTACTTTGCCGCGACCGAGGGGGTTAGTGAGACCTCGCCCCGTTGCCAAGATCCAAGCGACGCCAGCGTATAGGGACAAATCGCCTGACTATACATACGATGAGATCGCTTATTCAGCACGACTGCAACGCGTTGCTTACGGGGCGAGTCCGCACGTGGCTAGAAAACCGCCACCCGAGCCGCCGAAGCGGCAAAGCTCGCAGTATGCCCCATTCACTCGCTTTGGGCAAACGACTGTGGAAATTCACCCAGAGAAGAGCTTACCCTTGAGTTTGCCAGCTTATCCTAGTTCTGACTCACTGAGTGTTTCGTTGGACAGCACAGGACTACTTCCTCCCCCACCAGCCCCTTCCTCCCCGCCCCGGAGATATGAGGAGGACAAAATGAGAACGGGCTCCGATGCTAGTTTTAAGGTAGGATATTTCATAGACTTCATACTGCATTCAAAATTTTCTCCGTCCATTAAAAACATTCCACATTAATTTCAGATTTGATAAAAATTTATAGTTAAATTTGATGAAAGATAAAGGCCCAAAAGGATTTGGCACTGTTCTCTATTATTAATTTGCCTTTGTTATAAGTTTCTACTTTCCCTGGTATCTATCTGGTATAGTCATAAAGTAACGTAAAAACTGTTCAATAGAGAATGAACATATAGTTCGAAATAACAGGATCAGTGCAAATTTTTGCATTTGATATAAAGACTATAATTTTTGCCTAAAAATCTAAATAATACCGTTTGAGTTTATTTTATTCATGTAATATATTTTTTTGCAGTCAAGTTCGAGTACAGAATCCGACAGTATTCCGTTCGCCAACGACAATGCAGGAACCATAAAACAAAACCGAAGTCAAATAGCTGGCAGACCTCATACTGTGGATTATGGCAGAACCGGGATGGGCTTGGCGACACTCCCGCCTAGACCAACAGACAAACAACACATAGAAAAAGAAGAGAAGAGTACAGAGCCCGTTGATGTTCTTAACGATATAGGCAACATGCTGGCAAACCTTACAGACGAACTTGACGCCATGCTAGAAGAGGAGAAACGACAAGGACTGACTGATTCCTAAGATTTGGCCAAGTATCTCGAATAATTTAGACAAAATTCCAAAGACACTATCGGTACTTATTTTTGGCCTTGTTTAGATTGTGAACATTGTTTTTGGGCCCAGGTAAATTAATACGTTTGTAGTATGTACTGTTAAAATCAACTTCAGCATGATATTCATAATATAAATGAACTTCTTGATAACGGGTTTTTGTGTTAAAATATCATTTAGCATATTGTATATAGACAATACTGCGTTACGATTAAGGCTTTGATTTTATGATCAAAGGATAAAGTATATGGAATATCTTGATTTGAACTGTTGTCATGCAATATTTTATTGTAATCATATCATAACTTCCAAGGGTTTAAAATGTGAAATATAGATATAATCTTTGTTAATGCAATTTCTTAACGAGCACCTGAACTGTCATATTGGATAAATTTCATACTCACACAATCACTTTATAGATCACCTATTGTTCTGGTAACCATCAAAACATCCCTGAATACCTATGAGATCAAATTCATCCAATAAGATTGTAATGTTAATTTATACAATTACGTATGTAGTTCCTTACTTAAGCAATACCTGTGTTTAAATTACGTTGAAACACGTATCTGGATGAAGCAGAAATGGCTATTTTTGTAAATAATTTTACTTAAATTATGTCATATAAATATATCCAGTAGTTAGTTTCCCATGTACAATAAAATTGTAGAATTAATATTATCTAGGTGATTAGTTAGAATTTATACAAAATGATAGCTTTAGTTATAGTGTGAAAAGTAGTGTTTCTACAGTGAATGTATAATGATCCTTCTTATAGTTTAGATATCATAGACATATGTTACATTAAAATAATTTATTAGTAATATCTTTCCGATTCCATTTCTATATACTACTCTGTAATACAAATTTAAATGCACCATACTTTGCTATTAACATACTTTCATATTTTTTCCAAAACAGAAAAACTAAATGATCTCCTATGGTATGAAACGTGATATTAAGTGGCCATAACTAAACCCAATAAAGTAATAAACCCAATAACTTTCTTTATAACATTCACTAAATTGAATAAATAGTATATACCGCTAATGATAAGAGCTATTCTAAAGAAATAACCAATTGTAATTTTATATGCATAAACACACCGGAAAGATAATTATTATCTATGGCATTTATACAATGAAGCAATGACGTCACAGACAACTTAGTGATAAACAAATTTATCATTACTTTGCTTCAATGTGTTATTGCTGAACTTTTTTAGCAATGAAATGTAGCGCATCATATTTTTATTAGCTTTGTAATGTAAATAATAGAATCAGTGTTTCTACATCCTTTGATACCTAAATATTTAGACATTTTGTACATGTATTCAAGTGAGCCGTCACTTAATAGGAAGGTGCTAAATATTATGGCAATTTTATATCGTAAAGGCTTTTAGTTTCTTGAACTAGTCAAAATTAATTTAACGGTGACGGCTATTTTGTATTATAAAAACTTGGTTTATCCTTTTTATTTTACCGAAAACTGCTGTTTTTATTATACTAATTAACTCTTATTTTAATAAATATTTGTAATACCTATGAATTAGCGTTTTTCTTTATTCATATTACATTTAATTTTGTGGAAGCTTATTTATTATATATATATATATATATATTGAATATAGTTACAAATTTCTTACTTTATCCCATACAAATAGTTAAGAAATACAATTTTCTCAAAAACATTTTACATCTTAAAGTAAAATCAGTAATGAATCATGTGAAAGAAGAAACGGTACAAGTATAAATTATTATGGTAGGTACATGGTCTAAGATCTGGCTACAAAATGACATTTACCCACCCATTTATTCAATGACACATTTTCCTTTTAATTGATGTAAAACAGAAGAATATGTCCTAAATGTAATATATAAATATAACATATTTCAATAGGCTAGGCAACTCGTAATTTATAAAGTCTTTTTTATCAAATACTAGCTGACGCGGCGAAACTCGTTCCCCCCTTGCGTTGGTTTGTTGCACTATATATTGTATTTGACCTTCTTATTTCGTATTATAAGAGGGAAGGAGTTAGAAATATTCTCCTCTCCCCCCCTTTCATGATATTTATGTATATTTTTATATTCCTAAAGATTTTCTAATATTTTTTCCCCGTAAGAATCATCCTTGGACCCAAAAACATTTAAAAAAGAAGCATAAAATGGTTCAGATTCACACGTGATGCCGTGACAACGCGAAAGGTTTTTTTTTATATTTGATTTCAATCAAGAAAAGCCCTAAATCTTATTTTATAAAAAACACGCTAATCCTATTTGTCGCAGTCAAAAATAAAACATTAAAAAATTATTTTGAATATATTTAAATCAAATACATAATAGAAAACGTACACCTAGTAAACACTGTCCTCCAGACGGATTAATTTCAACTAGGCGGTTGAAAAAAATGTATAGAAGATACTTATTAATCTCATGATACTTTGCCATTATATTGTGAGATTAGATAAGAGCGACAGAAGAACGCCCACCATTAATACTTTAGAAATTGTTCCTTTATCCGCATATAAAGTTGTATGAGGCAGGCGTTCCGAATAACTAGTACAGCACGGAGCTTTGCAGCTGCGCGCGACTCATTACTCAATAGCCGATATGGAAACAAACCATTCTTTGCTGGAGTGGAATTAAATGGGTAGTCGTAGGCCTTACATCGTACACATGCTGTTGTTGGTGCTGATGTTATAACAAATACTAGAGAAAAATTATTGAACAAATATGTTTTTTTTTATTTTAAAGCTGTTGAAAAAAACGAAGTAGATATGCGCAGCACAAACAGTATCTTTACAATTATGTTAAAAATATGAATACGCAATGTTTTTCTTGTAATTTTTCAATGCCACACTTCAAATAATCAAATAATTATTTACTTATACAATGAAAATTTTGTGTATCTGTTACCAACAGATGTAGGATTTAGGCTCTACATCTCAACATTTTTTACTAATGCTCCGCTGGTTACTTACCACGATAAATGGTTAACCTACCTTTATAAAATATTTTTTCCGGATTGGCTGGAACCTGTACTAAAGTTATCGTTATTTAAAATTTAAAAAAATCTAAAAATTTAATGTTACTGGTGACTATTAAAATTCATAAATAGGTAACAGGATAATTTGGTTGCGAGTTCGGCTAATATAACATTTGTTAGGCCTTTGATATGATATATATTTTTTTTATATTTCTTTATTAAATTCAACAAAATTTAGAAAGACACAAAGAAATATAATAGAAAAACTGCACCCACCTTCTACATAGTACCTACATTCCACTGCCGCTCCTTTCCGACTTCCCACAAATAAATTAGGCGTACAAAAAATGAATGTTGACATTATCCTGTAATTAATAGAATTAGGAGTTACCTTGCTTTATGGAAGTCCATAGTACAAAACCCCTAATAGACCAATACCAAGACATTTCAGTGAAGCGGAGGGAAAAAGTGAGGTTCTGAAAATCTACCACATTCGGCCCATTTGTACTTCTAGTAGATATGAATGTGTACGCAAAATATTTTTTTTGTATAGTGTATATTTACCAAGTTATAGGTTTCAAAAGAATTGTCGTTGATTGGTACTACGAGTTTTCGAAAGTAATTTTTCGAATATAACAAATCTCAATAATATATTTTATATAGCATACATATTAAAAATTACTTTCTTTTTAAATAAAAAAAAATTAAAAATAAAAAAAAATAATGGTAAACGAAGTAACTTTCAAACCGGAATTACAGTCACTTCACCAATTTTTTTTTTTTTTTTTCTTTCAAAATATAGCTTAAATGATAATAAAGTACACAAAAATTTATGATCTCTATTAGATACTATATATACACCCCTCCTAGGGGCGTATATGTAGCGCTTCAAGGTTGAGCAGTTTGCGCGATATTGCAACTTTATTATATTTGTATAGTTTTAGCGTATATTTAACCTCATTTAATGATATGAAATAAGTTTTTTCATATAATTAGTATAAATTTACTATACAAATATAAGTTATAATATATTATAAAGAAAAAAACGTTTTTGAGCAGTAGAAAAGTTTTATTATTTGCGATATATAGAATGCCATCTGTTAGTAACTTATACTTTTTTTTTTTCTCAATAGAGTCCTCAAACCTTTCAAGTTCCACATTTTGATGGCAAAATCATCTTTAACAAACCCCATTTATTTCTGTTCTAAAGATATATAGATAGATTTTTTTGGAACCCCATTTCGTCTCGTACCATTTCAGAAACCAAAAAGTTTCACACTTCATTCCAACAACCACAGGCCTTCTTTAGGGCCAGTTCTGTCATAAATTCCCATTGTAAAATTGTTAAAATTACATTAATTATTACATAATTAATTATTAAATAAACAATTCTTGTGTTGTACCAATGTTGTTTTATAATGTTCTAACTATTTTATCACAGTAATTTATACAAGACATTTTATTTGACGCACACCAAGCGATCTAAGCAAGTGCTACATATGACGCCCCTTGCGACGCGGGTGTATATTATTCAACGTATCTCCTAAACGAATAGAGATCCCATTTTAAATTTTCTAGTGTACTTTCATTATCATTTAAGCTATATTTTAAAAAAAATAAAAAAATTGGTCGAATACTTTTCTTTAAAAGTTTCCGGTTTTGACCATTAATTTTTTTTTAATTTTTTTTTACTTTAAAAGAACGTATATTTTTAATATGTATCGCTATATAAAATATATTATTGTAGATTTGTTATATTCGAAAAATTACTTTCGAAAACTTGTAGTAGCAATCAACGACAATTCTTTTGAAACCTATAACTTGGTAAATATAATTCAAAAAATTTTTGCTACACATTCATATCTACTAGAAGTACAAATGGGCCGAATGTGGTAGATTTTCAGAACCTCACTTTTTTCCCCCCTGTCCGCTTCACGTGAAATGTCCCATATGCCCGTTTTGTACCCACACATACTATTCATATTGAATCTCTATGGCTCCCGGATGTGCTGTTCAACTGACCCCAATCGGTTGGTTAATTCAGTGATAGTTGCTTTAAAACGTTCGTTTTCCTTTTGTAAAAAAAACTGCAATATCAAAATATTTTTTTTTCTCAAACTCAGATGTAAAAAGCTGCCTAACTTAGTCATTATTAATGACATTTATTGCTGCAGAATTAGACGTAGCTTATCGTCAAAAACAAACGAGCAGTCAACACACCAGCTGTAAAATCTCCGCATAATCAATATCGAATTTTTGCTTGCGTATGTGATAACAAAAAAAATGTTTCACAGGGAACGATTTAAAACAGACATCATCTTTCAAATCAATCAGAAATAAATATGTCGCCTTGTATTTCGGAATTTGAACAATCAAGTCAAGCTACTGCTATGACAAACAAACGTAAACACTCTCTGTGTTTAAGTTTGTGTCTCCAGACGTTGAAGTAGGTAAAACCGACGGTTACACTTCGAAAACTGTTTAAAATCCTGGAGACGTGGCAATTAGGAAAAGATCAAGTTCTCCAAAGTGTAAATATATACAGAATATCAAACGGCATATTTTTTTTTTCGTTTTTTGAAAAACTTGATACATATATAGTTGGTATAATTTTGGTGTTTAAGGTGTTGACAACAAATCTGAAAGCAGAGACATCTATTGACACCTATGTGCATTTTTTTTACGAAAAAGTTCCGTTCCATAGACCATAACAGGGATTTGGCTAGATCCTTGATTCAGTATTGGGGTTTTAGAGTAAAACAAATTGTGTAAAACCAGTGAAACAAATAATTGAATAAAATGAAAATATAGGTAACTTTATACTAGCTAACTATTTCATACAACATTTGTCTTTAAGTTTATCAAACAATGTCTTAATCGTATTGACTTGACAGGAAGTAGCAAATGCCATATGATTTGCGTGACCTCACAGCCAAGTAAACTAGTGTACCAAAGTGATATTCAGCGTGGTTGTTATATACTTTGTGGATTTACTGTAAAAAATGACGTATAAATGGTGTATAGTGCCACAATGTACAAATACTTCTATAAGAACTCCACAAAAACTGTTTGTTTCTGTTCCAACGAATCCTAAGAGGCGTAAAAATTGGTTGCAGTTATCTCGAAGAGACCCAAACAGCATTTTATCTCATACAAATGTTTTTATGTGTGAAGATCACTTTGATGTAAATAATATTTGATTTGAACAGTAACAGGAAATAAACAAAAATGATTTTTTTAAATAAAATAAGTATAGTACACATATATAACGTAAAACCTTTTGATAAGATTATATTGTTTTGATTAACTTAAAATTTTCTTTGGTTACATTTCAGATGGAAAAAGATACTATTAATTACTTGAAGTACAAAATGGGTTTTAGTTCGAAGATACTTTTGACGGATGATGCTGTGCCGCGTAAATTTTATTGCCAAGAGGATCATAAGCGTCAGTTAGACGATGATGATAAGAGTGCAGTAATTGCTAAAAGACAAAGAATGGAGCTTCTCAAACAATTTGAAGTACAAAGTCAGGATGTTTCAGAAACTATGCAAAAAGATGTCAATATTGTACAGGAAGCTATTGAACCTAAACAAGGTATGTAGCAAATATAAGCTTTGAAAAATCTTAAAATGTTTATGACTTTCCTTCAATTACAAATAATGATAGTGTCTCACTCAGTTATTAAATTTATTAAAATCCTTGGAATTTAGTAAAACATGTCCAAATACATTATATACATATTTGGAAACATTTAAAAAAAAGGGGAGTTTTGTGCTGGGGCTTTTTTTTGGGGGGGGGGAAAGGGTTGGGGGGGGCCCCCCCCTTTTTTTTAAAAATTTTTTTAATAATAAATAAAACCTTTTTATAACTTGGTACTGGCATGTAAAATGGAAGCTTTGTGCTGAGGTTTTATTTCTTTTACGAGTGTGTTGTTCTATTGTAAATATTTAAAAGGGGGTTTTTTTCCCACCCCCCCCCCCGCTGAGTTAGGTGCTTAACAAGTTAAAAACATTAAAATTTGATATGTGTATAAAATTTAAAATTGTGTGTGTATAGGTCCAATAAGTACATACATTTAACTTTTATTTACATTGTATTTTAAAATAAACCTAAAATTAACTTTTTCAGATATATCAAAAACTCATGATGTAGAAACCACAACTGATCCTATAGTAATGGTTGATAAATCTATTCAAGTAACATCAAAAGCAAATATGCATTATAGGAGAAAGTCTAGAATTAAAAAAAAAGAAATTTCAACATCCCCATGAAAAGTATCTACTTCTAAATTTATTGTTCAAAATTCAACAGTGCCATCCATGCCAATGCCAGAAGGTTAAACCTTCTCTCTATGGAGGTGCTAAAGCAGTGGAAACAGTTCACAGAGATGAAAATACAGAAATGCATATTTCCACTTTGGATACAGTTACAAGTGGTCAATCGTAGCATATAGCTACTTCTTAATCAAAGTTCATCAAGGATGAAAATATTGAACTACTGATGTGCCTCAAAAATACTATGTATTTAATACAGAGAAAACCATGAATATATTAAAAAAAATTTAATGAGTTTAGTGCCTGGATGACCAAATATATTTTTTGAAATATGTAGATATTTTGTTACTTTTTTAAAATTATTTATTACATATACTTGGAATTTTAAACACTAATATTTGATACTAGATGATCTGTTATGCATTGACTCTTGGAGATAAGATAAGATCTAAAAACCATCTAAGGTTCTTCATCATGCTTTGATATGGTATACTGACCAGAAAGGAAAATAGTTCACTGTAAAATATTTACTATCATCACACTAATATATGACAAGGGATGTGACAGTAGTAGAAAACTGTGAAGATGTATGGTGACAGATGCTCAATGAGAAGGTTATTAAGTCAGTACTGGTTAAAAATTGTCCAACTATGTGTGGCAAGCCAAAATAAAAGCTAGTTCAATTTACATTAATTCTCTGTACATGTATGGTGTATCAGAGAATTCAATTTGTTAAAGAAACAACTACATCCTTTTACTAATTGAATGTGTATTAATTAACTTGCAGGCAACACACTAGTGTTTCTTAGTAAAATAAAGTAAATATTAAATTGTCAGAAATCAAAAAGCTTTTTTAATAACTTATTGACATTTATTTCTGGCATCATTAGCCAGCCATTAGGTGATGAGTTAATTTTGACACACATACAAACTACATAAATCAATTTTGGTTCTCAATTTCTTGCTGATTGTTTTCCTATCTTTTACAAAATCCTACCTTCATGGCAGCAGTGTCTGGTATTAGCCATGTGGTGTATGGCAACCACTCACTTCAAGTGCTTTAGAAGCATTCATTTAAATTTATCGACATTTGGATGTATCATGAAAATTTTCAAAGAGCTTGTACTACATAACACCAGCAAGTTTGAAGTCATAGTGATATTTCAGCAGCTCTCATGTTACTTTTTTTCACAACTGTTAAGTACTTGAGAGTAGTCCATACTCTAGGTACTTTCTCCATGACCACTAGAGAAGATGAAGAGCCCAATTAAAAACGGCAACTGAATGTTTACAATATTAGCCAAAGTTGCAAAATGGCACTTTCACCTAAAGATTTTACAATCAATTTCGTTCACCATGGTTGTAAAATTATATGGTCTGTTTCTTACTATGTGCTCGGGATACATTCATATTACACTGCAAATTCCAAACTCCCGATCTAATTTTACATAGCTCCCATCGTCGTCACTATAGGATTCTCTGGAAGATCTGAAAAACATATTAAAAACTGATATAAATAAACAATAAAATATACGGCATTTGCTATATTTTTGAGCTCTACAACGTAATAATCAGTGTTAGTCTTAAAGAAAACGTTCTGGCTGTACAAAAATCTTGTCCATTTTGAGAGCAAACATCAGTTTAAAGCAGTACATATTAGATTCTTGCGGAATATTAAGAAATTCTTTTAAAAATAACACAAGTTATATGAAAATACGATTAAAAATTATAAAATACATACTATAATGTATATAAACGATGTTACATGCGTGTGACGTCACGTGGAGCGAGGCCAATCACAGCTATAATTTTGTTCGTATTGTAAAATATAAAATATTGACGATAACAGCTTTCTAGGAACACCACGATTTATAGTTGATCTTTGAAGTTGTTTTTATAGCACGATGATTCGATAATTTTCCATTTTAATTCTAAATGTTGATATAGAATATTTTAAAAATGTAAAATGGAGAATACAATTTTTATTCAAGCAACCCCAAACAGTTGTCAAAGAGATCCAAAGAGTACAAACTACCCCTAATGCAAATTTGACTGCACCTTTGAAACTCGAGCATGTTCGAGTCTGCGCTGCGCGATCGATAAGAATTGGTAGATAAAGATTCAGTTTGCGAGGTCAGAGACGTATATGGCTTGTACAGTACTAGAGTGTGCAAGGCGGAGTTTTTTTTAAATATAGTAAAAATGGATACTTCGGGTGCTTATGGCGGAGGTAAGGCCGGAGGAGCTTTTGATCCTCAGGCATTTATCCAGAAGCCGACAGTAATCGTCAGGGCGGTATGTTGGGTAAGTATTTTCTATAATACATCTGTAAAGCATACCTTTATTTTATATAAGGAATAATCCATTTTTAAAACAGTTTCTAGTAAAATAGTTAATTTACTATTTTTGTAGTTATTATTGTTAATAGTTTTTAGTTGTGCTACGGTGATAAATAAAAAAAATACCTTGCCAGGTTTAAAAATATATAAATTATATTTATGTAATATAGTAAAACATATATACACTTACATAAACATATACACAAGACAGCAAGGCCCTTAATTAATGTAATATTTTGTAATATAATTAAAAATATAAATAATGGCCATTTCTTGCTTGTAATTTTATTTACATACCTTATCATTGTTCTATTTTTAAGAACATAACTTGAAGTAGCAGTGATTTAAAAAAAATCTGTTTTGCATTTCATATAATCTCTATTTGTATAACTTACTATGTTTATCTTATTTAATGCTTTTCTGAAATAATCTTTCATTGTCATTATATTTAGTATATTTGTTAGCCTCCAAGAAAGTTGTATGTAGCATATTTTTCTCAAAGGTTTTTTAAGTTGTTTCTATAAAATAATATTTTTACTGAACATTGCAAGTTTTATTTAAATATATTAGACCAAACATATTATATTTTATTTAATAATATTTTTGCATACATTAAAGGCGTATCAATTTCGTACAATCAGTGCGTAATTAAAGCTCGCGTCGGGAGAATCCACTATTGACCTTTGGTTAACCTAATCCAACCTTTCTTAAAATCGAACAAAAATTATTTATATTTGGTTTATTGTGCGTCCAAATAGACTTAATTGAATAAAACTTTTTAGGGAAAATAGAGTAGTAAATACAGTAAAGTTTTAGTGAATTTTGATTTTCTTGGTTAGTGTGTGGAGTTGAGTTTTCCCAACTTCTACAAATGATGAATAAATGAAGCATTAGTTAAAAAAAAAATATTAAGTTTGTGTTTGGGTTGCCAACGTAAAAAAAATAAACTATTGTTTACATTTTCCTAAAGTTTGGATAAGCTTTTCCGTTGCTTGCTTGGCACAGGGACGATTTGATACTAAATCTGTTGGAATAGAAGATTGCATTATATTTTTTTCAGCTATTCAGCGTTATTGTCATGGGATGTATATCAGATAAGGGCTGGTACCTCAACAAGGCCGACAACGAGGAGTATTGTGTCTACAACAACGATACGAATGCCTGCAACTATGGCGTCGGCATTTCGGTCATAGCCTTTATAGCATGCGTCATTTTCATCGCTGGAGAATACCTCTTTGAGCAGATGTCCTCGGTTAAAACTAGGAAGCATTATGTTCTTGCAGATCTGGGCTTCTCTGGTAAGTGCAAATCAATATTTTAATGTGTGTCTTGCTATGCAACGCGCCAATTTTAGATCGTAAATAAATTTCATCAGTGAACAGTTTCGTATATTGCCTAAAATGACATAGACTTCTAATTTCATTGGTCAATTATATTTTGTGGAATTGGTATGAAATATGAATAATTAATATAAATTTACGTTAGCGTTGATAAGACAAATTCATTATAACTTATCATTTTAGAGAAACTTAACGATCTCTATGTTCTTTTATATATTGTCACACGAATAGGTATCTTATCAGGATTTTTGTAAACCTCGCAATACGAAACCAATTCGGTATCCCCAGCTATAGAATTTTCATTCTTGGACATCGATTTTTCATTGCATAATGTTACCTACATGTATTATGCAATGAATTGCCTATCCCCTGGTCGTCCCGCATTTTTTCTTCAGTTGTTTTAGTTTGAAAGTCCACTCGTCAGGCCGTAAGCGTACCTTTAATATAACTAATAATTTGTAATAAGGGCATTTTGGTCCGCCATTTCTTTGCAAACTATATTAAATTTTAGAACTGAACTTCAGGAAAAGCTCTTTATATAATATATTTGAGAGGTAAATCCATTTCAGAATAGTAAAAAAGCGTAAATAATTGTTTTGTAAACCTGAAAATTTCTAAATTCTGAAATGAAAGTTATCAGTAGTCGTAGCGACAAGACATTATATTTTAGTTTTTATCAGAGAAGTAAAAGTTATTTTTATCTTCACCACATTTTACTTCTCATATGTTTGTTAGAGACTAGTAGAGTAAATTTCAAATTAACCTTAATTTCATTACACAGAGGTTATATATACCTTAATAAGGTCGCGCCATTCATAAAAAGCAAATTGACAAACGCGCATTTGTCCTCATTGTCCCTGATTACCTACATGTAACAATCTAAGTTGTTTTATTACAAAACGCGGCTCCGTGTCAATTTCTTAGTCAGTTTCTGAAATCTTATTTTCGTTAAATTACTCGGAGATTCACCAGTTTGTCCCAGATTTCAATAATACTGTTAAAATTGGGAAGGCTTGCATATGAACAATTGTAACAAATTTAAATAAGTATTTTAAAGTAAAAAAGCCTCGGGTTACACCACTTCACTTCCTTACTAGCATTTTTAGCAACTAAAATAAATTAATATCTGATTCATAGGCACAGAAATATGATCTACTACATATATTATGGCAAATAATGCAACAGTCGGAGAATGAATGTGTTTCAACACTGATTGTAGAGATAAGGTTTATGCATTTATTTATATATTATTCAAAGAGATAATGAAAACATCTTGAAAAACGGCTAATATATTGAACGGCCGTATTTTCAGGCTGACATTTGAAAATTAACCTTGACCGACTTAGGCTTTATCGGTCTTCAAGCCAAATAGGTGAAAATGTAACGATCGGTAAACTCCATATCTTAATGTTTCACCCAAATACAAAACTCATAAAAAGTACTTCAACAGCTTCTACGCGTGTGATAATAAGTGTATTGGTGTGTAAGATAATTTTAGTTGATGAAATGTATCAACTTTCCATGCAATTTGTATAGTTTCTAAATTCCATGGGCTTTGAATGTTTTGAAAAATCAAGTTGGCTACAACTATATTCATAACATTTATTATTTTTGTAAAGTTAATTGTTATATACGAAATTTGGTAACCCAATAAGTTTCATTGTATCCTAAAATTGAATGAGAGAAGCGACTTACTCCGACCTATGTTTGATTGTCAGTCATACAATCATTATTTTGTGATTCCTGTAATCATCCACATACAATGTTCGATTGTCAATCACACAATCACTATTTTGTGATTATAGGGCCATACAAAGTCATAGTTAAACGGGTAAATAAATGTATTTTTCCAAATTTGTGAAACTAGAAATATAGGAATGTTAGGACCTCCATGTAATAATTTTAGAAGAAACTTTACAATAAAACGATGTAAATATTTCTATTTTCCTATGTAGGTATTGTGGTTGTACGTAAATAATAAATATGTTAAGGATTTTCCGCAGCAGCGCTCGACCTAACTGGATTTATGCGTACTACTTATTTTTGCGGAACGTGTATTAGGTACATGTTTTATAACTCGGTCTTCAGTTGAAATATACCTAAGTATACTTAGACCTTGTTAATCAATATTTTCAATAACTATATGCGAACAAACATCCATTTGCGAGTGCGACCAAAGCAAGAAAGAAAGAATAAGTAATCATAAATTATACATTGTTTTTATATTTAATGTTATTATAATTAATAGAATCAGGCGTCACTTTACTGAAGTCCATAGTACAAAAACAAAAAAAAATCCGTTTCGATCAGCGTTCGTAGAGGCAATATCCTGATGATGCTCCGGTATCGGACTGTTGTGGGTTTTTCGCGGAGATCTTGTATATTGGTCTATTGGGGTTTTATATTTAATGTTCTCAAGGGCTTTCAAATAAGACATGCAAATGTTCAGGGTTCTGGGCTTTCCTGTACTTCGTGGGTTTCTGCTACTTGTCTAACGCCTGGGGCAAGACTGAAAATCCGCCCATGGGCACCGCTAACAACATGCAAGGCGCCATAGCTTTCTGTTTCTTCTCCATTTTTGCATGGGTAAGTATAATTTATTTAAAAACTATTCGTTATTTTTCCTACTGAAGGGTATACCGATGTACATAGGTTACCTATGTTATAGGTATATCCTCTCTGCTTATTGTATTAATGTTATATTCTAAACCTGCTATTAGGCTACTTTAATTAAATAAAGAATTATGTTCTCATGTGGGGATATGATGGGAAATCATATTGTTTTCCTTTTACCGTCTAGTGGCCATCATATTGTTATAGGTACTGTTCACGGCTTCAACTATTATAATTGCGATGATATAGTATACAAGAAAGTTTTAGTTATAATTATTAGTATTTTATCGCTATTACCACCAAATCTTTATTTTCTTCTATAAAAAAAATAATATTAGAGCGTCACACATTTTTCTATAATCACATGTGCCAAGTATCAAGAGTAGATATTTTCTCGTATATATATATTTTTGTGTGTGTGTTAATACATAATCTATTTTTTTAAATAATACAGAATCACAAAAAAGTGGTGTGGGAGTTACATTTTCTATTTTTAAATTTCAGGTTGCATGTGCCTTCTTCGCATTCCAACGGTTCCGGATGGGTGCTGACGCTGCGTTCGCTCCAGCTTACGAGGTGGAAGGTGCTGTTGGCAGTCCAGGCGCGTTCCCAGCTTATCCAGGCGCGCCTGACCCACAACCCCCATATAGCGACCCCCCATTCTCGCAGCAACAAACTGGTAAGTCGTTATATCCCTCAGATGTGACCAACTATATGTAAGAACCAGAAACGGGTAAAGCGGAACGTGTAACGTAATTAAATTAACGTAAAAAAATTAATAATATAAGGTAATTAACGAAATTTATTTTTTGGAATTTCATATTATAAAATTTTTTTATCGTTTCACATACTTTATGACCTATGTCGTATAACTCCAGTTCTTAAAACATTACAATACTACTATTGTGGGTCAACCACTTATTAAATCTATATGATCCTACGCAACTAACAGCAACCTGACAGCAATTTTCAAACTTTAAACGCATTCCATTTTGTGTTGCCACTTTAGAGTATTAAATAATTCGCTTTGTAACATTTTCAATTCATATTTCAGGTAACGTCGAGTACACTGCACCAACTTATTAAAATCCTTTAATTTACGGCTGGTTTTGTTGTTAGATGGTGGAGTAGTAGAATATAACTTTAAAGATCTCGAAAGATATAGTCAAAATGAAATCTGTATTTTTATGTTAAGTTTGTTGATGTTTATTGTGCAATAATTCTGCTTTTATTATAGACGATTTATTTACAATTGTGTATGTTACATACCAAAGATTTTTTTCTATAATTAATCAAAATGAGATCTTTTCTTTACGAGAGAATTTTTAATTTCATATAAATAAATACTGTGAATAATTTTATCAATATTTGATCTAAGAGTTAAAAAAATAATAACTTATTATTCACAGTTCTTAAGAAAACATTTTAATAATGAATGAAATCGAATATGTTAAAAATATGTTACTTAGTTTATTATGCATTTACATATTGAATTATAATTGATTTTTGTACCCAACAGGTATATGTATATTTGACAATATTCCCTTTAAAACATTGTATTATAAGATCTATATGTAAATAAATTCAATGTAGTGCCATAATGCATTTGTTCTAAGATCCAGTAAGAAAAAAACAGTGAAGTTAATCTAAACACAGGATCTAAATTTTTAGATTTACTTTGTTGATGCAAAATATACTGGAAAGCAAAGTAAAAAATTTAAAGCTATCTATGTTTATTTTTAAAGATTAAATTAAATTTAAAAAATATGCTCTGCATTCTTGTCTCTTTCCATCAAATTGTGTTTATGCTGCGATTAAAACAGAAAGATAGGTGCAGTAGATAAAACAATGTAACTAAGAGTAAAAAGTCTTGTAAAAACGGAGCCTCACCCAGAATATATACTATAGGTATTTTGCCTTTTCCGTTGCAATTGAATATTTATATATTAATGTTTAATCAAGGATTCGTAACAATTTAAAAACATATTAAAATGATGGTATATCTATAATGCTATAAATAAATGTTAGTATTGTATTAAATTAACGCAATATTGTATCATTTAAGTAGAACTTTAAGTGTGGTCTAAGTAAGGTACAAAGCTGTTTTGAATCATTCGTAGATAAATAATGTTGTCAACGTAATAAAAGGACAGTTAATACTGGCCTATATATGTGTAAGGCTTGATGTTTAAGCTTGTAGTAGAAACATTTCATGTATTACCAGATATTTTAATTCTGGTCACCCTATATACTGTTTGTATGTTAAAACTGTATAAATGTTTATAGACAATAGTTTTTCACTTCCATAGCTTGCACAGTTATTAGTTAAAGACGTTAAACATATAGTTTTGATCATATTTTGCGTTAAATGTAATAAATGATATCCGCTAGATGGCAGTATTCTAAATCGTATTTTCAAAATGTTGCCAACAAAAATACCTTTACTTCAGAGACTAAATATTATAAATGTTGCATAGCTATACATGTTCAGTATTATTTAAAAGACAACTGTTGGTATTTGTCGGTTTATTTTAGAAGCTTGTGCTTTAGATATTTGTAGATTAGATAATTATATATTACCTAGGTAATGTGTTATTTAAATTAAATGTTGTATGTTATGAAAGCTACGAGAATATAAATATTTCCTCTATTGATTTATAAAAAGTTTTTTTGTAGATTCCAAATTTCACAAATAATTTAAAATGACAGTTGTAAAACCTATAGTTGATGATGAAAGACACTTTTAAGTAAATACTGTACTTAATTGACTTCAAGGTCAAAAATTATGATAGAAAATCAGTATCATAATATTGTCTTTTATTGACATAACTATTACTCAGTTAAAGAAAAACACTTTGTTAACGGATTAAGTTATGTATTTTTACAAAATTTAAGTATATTACATTATTTTTAAATTTTCCCGTACTTTACAATGTGGTCACGGTAGACTCAGTATCATTTTCATAAACATTGTATAACTTTGAAAAAATTTTGACAATTTTATTGTTAGTATAGAATTTTCAAATCCTACAGGAAGGAGGAAAATATCAAAGAAATTATTTTTGTTAGATTTGAACTTAGAAATATAATTTGTACTTTTCAAAGCTTTCTTGCTGGTATTGTCACAATTTTTGTGTAAAATACTAACGCACAATAACCAGTTTTGATGATAAAAATTATGTTTCTAAGTTAAGCTTTTTTGTGTATCTGTTTTAAATGTAAATTGAATAAGGAAATAAATTGATCACTTTATGGATATATGTTTTGTGAAATTGTTTTTTTTCTTAACTAAAACCCACTACAGACGTAAAACATGTTGCATATTTTTATTTTGTATGGTAATAATAAAAAATATATGTTGTAAGAGTTGTATAATTTGTAGTAAGAATAAGCTATTGCCAATCCTTTGAGCAGATATGGATAGAAAATTTTATCTTATGAACTATTTGTTAAATAGACACAGATAGACACCATATATCACAATAACTAAAGTTCTATAAACTCTTGTTTACTAAAATTCACAATAAAATAAATTAAAAATGTTATAAAAACTAATATCTGTATTACAAAGAAATTTATACTCTTTACTCTTATTATAAGCATCTGATCAAATAGTTATTGAATGTTGGATCATTTTCAATAGCACTTTGGACTTGTATTATTTATGGAATTATTTATTGGGAGATAACTAAAAGATATATTAGATTTTGATACAGTTTAATCTTGTTTTGCCACTTTACCTTAAAACTAGAATTATCACAATGCAAAAAATGATTCACAGAATCTAACAAATTGAAAAGATCTTCATAAACAAATCTGACACTTAGGACCTATTTCACCACTAAATACATTTGAAATCTTCAATAATTAATTTCCTGTCTGTATAGTAATGGTGGAACTGATTTCCCAGCTGTGACAAATTTTTTATTACTACTTTAAAAAAATATACTACAACTAACAATTAACTAAATTGTTCATATCATGTAACTGACAATAAAAAGAATAGTACAAACATAAGGCAAATATTTTTTGAATACATGTTATATGACCGTATATTATTCTGATGTATTATTACTTAAAATTAATCAAAAATACAATCTTACAAGAAATGCCAATATTTTGTAATAAAGGTAAAATACTGAGAGTACTGGATTGTCAATATCATGAAATAGCAGAAAATCTTATTTTCCAAACAAACAACAATTTAAATTGTACTGAGAAATTCAACACTCATTTCTTTACTTTAGCAGAAGGGCCTTGTTTAATAGGTGGAGTCCACCTTATAGCTGTAGGGTCTATCGTTAAGCGTGGTTTCTTGAAATGAGAACTAGCCAACTGCTCTGACACCATTTTAGGAGTGACACATACAACATGTTGTCCTTTCCAATATTTGACCATATTCATAGATTGCAGTGTAGATATTATGTCAGTTGGAGCAATCCCTGTCATTTGACTGAGATCTTTTATACTTAAAATACCTCTGGTTACACTTAATACTTCTAAAATAACATATGACCAGTATGATCTATAACTTAGCTTACCCAAGTCAGAGAGAGGTTTTTCTGGACTACCAACTACCTTTTCTAGCCTAGATAACTCATAACTAAAGGCAATAAGTAACTTGCCATATCCTTGTCTTTGAAATGGAGGAAGTGTAAGTATACATGCAACATTATTTCCTTCTGGTGAGTCCTTTTCCTTAGAGAAATAGCCAACCAAGTGTGCACCATCCTTGTCTACTTCACATAATGTGTAGAATAGAAATTGTTCTATGTCAAAGTAGAGTGTTTTGTGGTCTAAGAATAATTTTGCTAATAAACATAAATTTTGACAGTACAGCTTATGTTCCTTACCATCAGCTTCAAATATGGCTATAGTACCTTTACGATATATCTCTGTCCCTTGTGGTTGCCTTTGAGGACAATCAGCAAGATGAAATCTAAACGTTTTTTCAAGCCTCATGTATTTCAGACAATATTCACAGATAAATAATTTAGACTGTTTACCATATTCTTCAGGATAAGGGCTGAAATACCATGTATCTATTTCGTATTTTCCAAACTGTATTCTATCAATATATTTCACTTTTGTTATAGCTTCATGTTCTTTCTCAAGAGCAGCGGTGGTAGGGTCCATCTCGGCGTATGTTTTTTGCACATGATTAATCTCGTCATGTTTACGTTTCTGATTGCGGGTTATTTTTCGACCGGACTTATCTGTCAACAAATGATCCGAGTTGTTACTGGATTGCTCACAACCGTCAAATCTGTCGGACATTATCCGGTGGCGGGGAACCCACTCATCAAGTCTGCGATCACAGCCCACATAATGGACATAATATTCATAACAGGACTCTGATGCATGGTACCGCGTTTGTATAATTTCAGCCGGCCGCCATGAGTCATCGACACGCCTCACTAGATAATGCTCGCCGATATCCAAAAGTTGCTCTTGGTTAGATTCAGAATCTTCATTATCAGTACTTCGAGATTCTGGGGTAGTTAATTCATTCTTCACAATTGGTTTTTCTAAATCTTTATCACCTTTTGCCATCATGAGACTCACAAAACAAAACTAAATGCAATCACGCAATAACGCGCAATTTTTCACTAAAGCCGCCATCGAGCATGCTATAAGCCATATACCAATTGGCAATTGGCATTTGGCTTAACCAATGTTACCAACTTATAAAATACTTCATATTTCTCATGTTGCAAATTACAAGCCATATCTCAAAGCAATTGTTACTAGATATTTAATTTTTAATTTTATAATTAAAAATAGTTACTTGCTGTTAACGGTATATTTTTTTTGTATGGATAAGTCGTATCTTCGTTTAATTGTCTGTAGGGACGTACATTGTATATTTTGAGTTACAAAAATCACTATTCCAACGATTTAGGTGATCCTTTTATGAAAATAATAGCGTATGCGACTTTAAATTCAAATCATTCTGAGTAATTAATGTTAGATTTTAATGTCATATTGCATTTGTTGGTTGTTTATTGTTTTATTGCTGAAGTCTGTATTTCCTTTATTGCTATCCTATTCATTCTATTAAAAATGCAGCAAAACCAAATCATTGTATTTTAAAAAACGTAAAAGTAATAGACAAGACTAATAGATAGAACTTATTTTGTGTTGGCAACTTTGGTTAGTCTTTGAAATTCAAGGAACTGTCAAAATTAAGTCAAAAATCAAAATGGTCATCGCGTAATCGTCCAGCCGTTCGCCATCGAATCTGTTGCTGGCTGGTGTGACTCACTGAGTCTTTTCAGTTTGTAAAATAGGAATATGGTAGATAATTTTTTCTCTAAGTATTTAACTTAATTATACGTGTTCCGACGTTGCGTTCTAAGTGTGAATTCTAACGAAGAGTCAAAGTGTAGTGTTAACGAATTGGAGATTGTTCTGAAGCTTGCGGTGTGATAATCGTGTTGTTTCTTAACTACAACGGATTTTTAAACAGAGATGCAGGCGATCAAGTGTGTTGTAGTAGGTGATGGGTACGTATCGAATCAGTATTATCAACTTCGTTAAAAAAGCTGAACTATTGTTACTGACGTCATGTTTATTCCGAATCCGCCGTGTGCAGCGACGATTTATGGAATTATTCACGATAACACGTTCGGACGTTCTTGTATGTCTCCATATTCTGATGTTATTTGTTTTTCATTGTGGAGTCCAATGATCTTTTAGCTGTAATTACTTTCGTTGTAATTATATTAGATATATAATTAAAGTACCTATTTTATACATTTTTATCGTTCAATGCATATCAGATGCATCTTATCATAATACAGATAAGAATTAACTCTATTCAATCTAAATTAAATTGGTTATTGATATTTCATTAAAATCATATTCTATTTATGCATAATATTATCCCTAAAATAATGTAAGGAATATACTACATATTACATACAATTATTGACATAGTCCAGCCATTGAAGGATCTTTAGCAAAATAAAATATATTGATATTTATGGTGGTGGTACAATTATGTGCTATAATGTATGTCAAACATTGTTTTTTACAGTGACTGCCTTAAAGTTAAAGAAAAATTGATTTTCAGTGAGATTGTTTTTTTTTTGAGATTTAAGTTTTTTTGTTGCACACATAATACAATAATAATAATTACCAAGTCTTCACATGTTTATAGATACTTAAGGTAAGGTACCATTAAAATTTTAGTACAAAATAAATTAGGAGCTTTTTTATCTTAATTATAATGTACTTTTAAAATACTTAAGTCTTTATCTTTAAACATTTTTTTCCGTTTTAATCCTTACTTAGTATCTATTTTCTGGGCAACTGAGGAATTACTAATTAAATATGTTGAAACTCTTTCTTTATATTTATATTTCTCTATATTTATACTTTGAAATGGGTGAATTTATTGTATAGACAGTATTAGTAATTGATTTGCTCAACAAGAGCATGCGATGTCAAGAACATGTGGGAGCGAGAAAACCATAAAGAATGTTGTAATAAAATCTATTTGTGTGAAACAGTTGTAGTACAAGGTCAACCATAAATATTTTGTGTACAAATAATTTTCTTTAATGGTTGGCTTGACTATCTATTTAGTGATAGCGAGATTTGTATTAGCTTTTCTTAAACTAAATACAATTCTGGATTTTATTCAAACTTCACAAAACATGCAATAGATCCAAAATCATGTTTAATAAACTTCTACTTCCAAATACAAATTCTTTTCCAGAAAAATTTGGTAAATCAATTTCTATTTTACATTCAATACCCATCAAATTTTTATGACCAATGTAAGTGGATTGGCAAAGATAGAAATCAATTTAAGTTGCTTAATGTTCACCATACAAAGACAAGACCAGTATCAACATAGATCTTAATATGTAGAAAGTAACATGCGAAAGTGTCCTATAAACTAGTTACTGATTAGCTGGTTAGTCACCAATGCACCTAACTGGTTTTGAATTTTGAAGCATATATAGTTGATATTTTATTTCTTTTTACCTAAAAGATGAGTATATGTGTGCATCATTTAAACTAAACTTATTTGTGTAAACAATTATAGTTATCATGTGCATTTATATTTAATTTTGTATAATTATCTAAGGTATTCATTTTAGGTAAACAATTATGATAATTTACACAAATTTTACCTTTCTAAAATGTGGTAATAATATGCAAATAGGCGATATCAAGTTTTTGTGACTTAAGGAAAGTTTGTTATTAATCAGTCAATATGCTAAATTATTATATTTATATACAAATATAATAATATAAATTAAAGTATTATTTAGATTTATTTGTTTTTTAGGGTATTTATTATGATTTTTTATTTATACTGTCTATTCATTTCAGTTTTTCCAATATATGACCCCCCCACAAAAAACAATTTCTAAATTATGAAATATACAAAATGTTTGTTCAGCTATAATAAGTGCTATTGATTAGAAATAATTTTGCCACCCAGTAGTCAGCTTACCCTCACCATTAGCATTCAATCATGTTCCCGCAGACCCGTATCGGTCAAGTGGTGACATTCGTCTTGTTTTCTTACGTCTATGGGTGCTAAATAAATCGGTCGGATTTCACCATTTCGATTAATGTTTCGTCTCTTTCTAACATCTGATCTGTACTTTAGTTACAATTCTAAATGTTGCATACCTTTTATGAATATCACATGGGGTTCTTAAATTTTGCTATTTCTCATAACCAGTAATCAGTCAATGTACTCTCAAGTGACGTACACCCAGACAAGCGGGCTTGTCTGAAAGCGGATTTGATATGTAATCTTATTAGTGTACAATACCAAACGAATTAATGTAAAGTTCTTATACCCACCATATATTTAACATTGGCTTACCTTGTATAAACTTCGATGTTTCTTTTTGGACTTAGAAATAGTTTGTCCTTTTTGTTTATTATCTTTGGCTTAACATGTCTTAAACCTCTTGCATCTAACAAATTTTAGTGAAATCTTCAATCACACCCTGAATCGCAATAACGTATTCTGACCGTTAATGTTATATGCAAGATTCTGATATCAGCCACTGTGCCTTTTGTCCCTTTAGGATTTTACATTGGTCATTAAAAACAAATATATTTCTACATAAATCAGACAAAACAAGATAGTTCCTGTTTGTGGATGAAAATGCCACGCAGTTAATTTACAAGCATATCTGTCTAAAAAAGATTATTCTTTTCGTCACGAGGTAAACATAATGTGACAAGAGGCGAAATAGTAATAAGATTAATTTTATACCATAAATATACATCTTTTGTAAGAAATAAATATATTGAGTTGATTAGCATAAATACCGATGAGGAAGCACTCGTATCTTTGATCTTATTAAGCAACTCATACGTTCCCCTTTTGGCCTGACGGTTGTTAATTGATGCAACTATAACGAACGAACTGGGAAGAATCGTTCTAAATTCTTGGTATATGCATACAGCCAATATGAAATTAGAGCATCTTTTCTAAGATAAATAATTCGAATTTAGTACATATAATTCCATGGAAAAGTCTGAACATAGAAACTGTACGACAAAATCACTGTTATGAAAAATATTATTTAGTTATTAAAAATATTTTTATACTCTCGAAAGATCCAACACAGCTTGAATATTAAAAATATAAGAAAACAAGTTGATCTTTTCATAGGTCCCCTAAATATCCATTATAAAATAGCCATTGTTCGTAATGTATGTGTAATTGGAGTTCTTTTATAACTGGTTGTGCTTTGCGTACATTCTTCTGACCGGTTCCAAGGGTTCCTCGACAAGGTCATACATACATAATATACTAGATTTCTTCGTTCCTATGTATTCAGAAAGCACCCATTATTAACTGTTTGTGCTTATAGGTATTTAATAATATATCTAAAGGATCGCTGGAAAAACATTACACTGTTAAATTTTTAAGCCTGTAGAAGCAATAGAGGGATAAGATAGATAGCTTAAACCAGATTTAATTTTTCAGTAAAGGAAATTAAGGTACCCAAAATATAATGTAACTGACATTAAAAGTCATTTATTAAAGGGTTGAGACATTAATATTAATTGATTTCTTTTTAGCATTGCAGTTATTTAAAAGTAAGAGTAAATAGGATCGCGGTTTGAGGTATTTACGATTGATAATTTGGTCCACAGTGGTCTACTCACAAAAGGGACCTAAAAACAGTGAGCAGAACATTAAGCCAAGTGTGTTGCATTTTCCGGGACTTTTTACGGGCTTCAATTTCCGACCGTTTTGCATGTCATTACCATTCACCATTATGACGAGTGACGAGTTGTATTTGGGTCAATGTTTGTAGTGACGTTTGATTCGTTCGAATGATGCGACTTTTTCAAATATGAATTGTAATGTTTTCCAAATTTATTTTCCTAGTCACTTTAATCTAGTATAACTTCTAGCTATGTGTAAGGTTCAATGTACTACCATACTTTATATCAACTTATGATTTCTTTAATCCATATATGTTTTAATGTGTTATTAAAATTCTTCGAACGATTGTCTTCATACCTTTGCTTCCACTTGTCTAGTCTCAGTAATTTTAGTGTAGTTCGGCTTCTATGCACAAAATGACTAACTTCCTTCTATTCAGAAATGTAAAATTTAAAATAATTTAACCGAATTAACCGTTTCAATAAACTTCCGAGTATTTGACAAAGTTTTTTGCTAAAAATAAACGCAAAGGGCCCTCCAGGCAATGTTGCGAGGAATAACTATTCTGCCCCAGTTCCTAGAGCATAGTGGTGGCTCGCCTGACCCGGTTTTGCACAATGCGAGGATTGAGACGTGTATCCTGGTTGTGGATGTAGATTGTAGGTATGCATCTTCACTATACAATGCTGCAGTGTACAAGCAATCTACAGCGCTTTAGATATCTGCCTGCAATATTAGGTTCTCGCATACCATCGTACTTTTAACTATTTTACGTCGTTTTAATATAAGATTTTATTAATAATTTGATGTGACTGGACTATTCGTTTCAACCAATCCTTTATCTCAGCAGATTTTTGCGGCACATTTCGGATTTGTATTGAAGAATAAAATAGCGACTATTAGTTACAAGTTTAAGGTAATATGGTTGTGTTTTATTATAAAATTAAACAAAAGCATACATGTTACTTGAAGTCGTAATTAAAAAAATATATACGCACGGTACGCGTCTAAATGATGTAATCTAACTAAATGTTCTATAAATGCACCAACACGTGATTATCTTATCAAATCAGCTTCAAGAAATTTAACCTCGATATTGTTCGGAAGCGTTTAATTCAAAGTAAAATCGAGAAGTCTCATTGAAAAATTCCTCTGCGAGGAAATTGAGTTAACACCGGAATTGGTCGATTAGCGGGATTTTAAAGGATACAACAAGCATTTATATCCTTTGAGTAGCAAATAGTTTAAAATTGTAGCACATGACTTTGTTTTAATGTTAAAATATTGTACATATTAAGTAAGAGGTTTTTAGTTTAAGAATTCATAAACTTTCACTGACATGTATGAAGTGGATATAAAATATTACAACATTTTCAACATTACCGTATTTTATAAGCAAGACTGTGACAGTTCTCCCAACACGAACCTAAACACGGTAACGAGCATTACTGGAATTCGTTTTATAGTATAGATAGTTCCGAGTTTATTCTTGTATGAAACAACTTGTTTAAACGGCTGTTATATATTTAAGAGGTAGATAATCTAACTAGCTATATGCATGTCTGCTATCACTATATTCTCTGTAGTAATTGCCTCATCGTGTTTCTACACCCTTATCTAAGCTTTTTAAACTAGTTTCGGCTTACCTCATGTAAATTATGTAAGGTTAGGCTTATAATACCGTCGGTCTAATATTTAATAAGCTTATTTTGTTATTTAAAAGTTTTTTAGGCGTTAGAGTTATTAATGGATTATATATGGTATAATTTTTTGTGCGGATTCGGGAAAAACTAGGGTATTCAAATATGTGTAATTGCACTCTTTAACTTAAGTGCTCTTTTCTCTTTTTCTGTGAAATGGTTTCTACGCTGTGACGAAAGGAGATGGGGCTTTAGTTATTTGTTTATTACCTTAATTTCTTACCTACCATTTCTTGGCTAGCTAGATACCTAAAAATGTACGTCTTATTATCTATTTTATATAATGAGCCATCGGTTTAACTATATTATTAATTATTTAAAAAAGTTAAGAAAGCGTATTTTACTTTAAACACGATGGTGAATTGCTTGGCAAATGTCAAGTGAATCAAAGAAATTTTTTATTTTATACCGCAAGTGAATGTAAACTATTGAATGTATGGCTTCACAACAAAGCTTTCTGCTGATTATGCTTTTATCCTGTTTCACATCACGAGCGTTATGCGTTCACCGCACTCAATGTGAAATGAAATATCATGTAGGATTCTGATGATCGATCTCATACAGATGAAGCGAAATTACTTATGTAATGTGATGTTGCATTCGGAACGTACTTTTGTCTAATCTCGTGAATATGTCACACCGTTGCAACAAAACTACATTTGTTGGGTTTTTGTAGTAGTTCAGACTGCGTGTAGTCGTAGCTATAACTGACCAAAATAATTTAACATGTCTTGCAAATGTTGTATTCTAGTTAAAACGTCGTAAACAATTATCGTTTAGGGTGCAGTCGTACGGAATTCCGGAAAGCTGTGGTTGAAATAGCGCTTAACGGTTACTCTTTAGATTTTATACATTGTTTATAGCATATAAAGTGAAACATACTTTTGCTCAGATTATAGAAACCTATTAAGAACTGGAAAAGTTGTGCGACCTAGTTGGATATAAACTGGGTTTGTCACTGAACTTTTGTATTTATTATTGCGATTTTGAACAAACACACATTATTATTTTTAAAATGTTATGTAGTATCTTAAAGCGTTTAAGCTTGATACAAATTCTCTTTAATTGAATTCGCATATTATTGATCAAAGAAGAATAGATCTATTCAATAATAACTTACTGGCATTATGTGGACTCTCGAAATCATCTTCCACTAACCCCTTCTATTAGTAAATAATAGGGATTGCCAAATTACAGTAACAGAGATTGTAATATCCATAATGAAATTCAGGTAATGCTTAAGCAAAACAATACCCATTCTTTTAAATTACGGTAAAGTAAAGGATATTAAGTTTAATTTAACAGACTCTTATACCTTGCCTATTATTATGGTAATATTTGTTTCTCTTACACAGTAAAAGCTATTATTTACTTTTTACGTCTCTCGATAAAGGAAGGGATATACATCATGTTGTCGTAATATTTTTATAAAGAAAATGTAATTCTTTAAAGAAATAATATTCCCATCTTCACACCGTACAGTGTGGTGTGAAGATTCGTTAAATTGTACATCATTATACCTCAGCACGGATTCAATTAAAACCCACCTTCCCGAGCCCTTTGTATAATATTCCTACCCTTAGTAAGTACATAGTTGAGAGCGCCTAGTTGTTGACCGTAATAATGAATATAGTTATTCAAATGTAGGTATTTAATAAATTATTATATAAGGTATTAAATATTAATAATAAATAGTAAAATTGATTCTATGCCTACAGACTTACAAGTGGTTTAAGAAACCCAATTAGGTATATCCTACATAAGTCCACCTGGTCATAGTATTTTGCCAGAGCTATTCCTGCAATACATGACACACATTGGTATAATTAAGTTCAAAACATGGGATAAATGCAATTTTTATAGAATTTAATATGAATGAATGACACCATCTACCAATGGGCACAATCTGCCTCAATAGTATTTGTTTCTTTGTATCTCGTGAGATTGTAAATGTGCTGAACAGATGTTTGTTTATGATTTCTGTTTCTCGATTTCTCTTTTAAAATCTTACATAGTATTTTCATAATAATTGGCTTAAATAAATTTGCGGTAAATAGGTTTGCTTAAATAATGTGCCTGTTGTGATTGTTAGCTAATCATCGTCCGGTCGTGTATCCGATATTCTTAAGCATTACGCCTTGTTAGCAGAATTGAACGGCTTTGGCTAGAATTGTTTGTTATCTATCCGGAACAATGGGTTGTAAAAAATGTTGCCGACTCCAACAATCGTTTGGAAATCGATTGTTAAACTGGGAAATCAAGGATTCGTTAATTAATCTACGTTATGAACTTGTAATCTTTCTTTTTTATATAATAACTTGTCACAAATGTTTACGTGAGAATGGTATTTTTTATTCAGTTCACCGTTTTATTAGTGCATTTTGTAATTACCATTAAACATTTTACTTATCATAGAAGGAGGATTTTATTGTTCTGTATATTGGTATATATATATCCAACGAATACTAAAAGTCTTGGAGCTTGAAGAGCGCTTGCATTGGACCAAGGACCGTGATGCAATAGTTTAGGTTCAGGATTTGAAAAATGACTTTTTTTCCTTTTTTACGTTATATGCTAGCAGTCATAATATGATACGTGGTTAGCGTTATAAATCTAACTAAACATTTGATCCTATACAAAATATTTGATATTTCACGTTCCCTCATTTTAATAACATACCATAACTTCAGACAGAGAGAGCACAATGAATTATTGTTAATTGCCAAGTGTTATCATATCAATGCTAATTACGTATTGGGCGGACCAAAAAGGTTATATAGGCACTAATTACAGGCTATCGTTAATAGCTTACGCACTGAAGTTAATGGGAAGTAGTGTATGAGTATATGGAGTGTATTACGTACAGGTATTAGTCATATTTACGTTTGTATGCTATAGGAATCCTCGCACCGCAGCAATCTGTTACAATACAGTGCTCAGTAACGCAATTGTAAAGCAAGGATTAGGAAAATTTCTGAAATTTATAGCTATTTTCACACTACGCTGGATTGTCGTCCAACCACTCCTTTAGTATATATAACTAAACTTTAGTTATTAGTAGAAACCAATCGAGCCTTTTTTCCCTTCGGGCGCTTGTACCAATATTCATAGAAGACTATTGAAGGCAGGAGTTGGAGTTCATTGTTTCGCCGACTCAATTAAATTTGATAATAGAACAATAGAGTCAATTTACCTGCCATTTCTATTTGATTTGCAGGCACGGCATTTTCCGAAGGTCGTTGCTTCCATGTGAATCGATTCTGTCTACTGTTTACGTTATGAAACCCCTAAGCTCTACATTTGCGAGCTAAATGGAAAGCTTTAGTGTTATTGTTTTTATCATGTTGATTGAAGGACATTCAGGTTAGAGAGTGTTTTTAGTTTCAAATTTCATTTTTATTATGGTTTCACGCAGAGCGAGTTGTAAAATTAAATGCCCAAACGTTTCTTATTATTAAACTAAATATATTTTTTTATATATATTTCGTATGTATTGCATTGTTGTTCTTAAATTAATAATTGTTTTTTGCAAATATGCTTTATTACTCTGACATATCTTATTTTGACATTTTGACTTGGCTAATGGGGTATTGTGATCCAGTATAATCTTTTGTATCACTTGGCAAATTAATAAATTATTATTTAAGAATGTAACATAGGTTAATATAGAGGCGTGAATTAATGATTTTTAAAACGTGGGGCGCTAATACATTTCTTCAACAAAATTTGTACTTAACCAAAAGCCGTCCTTAGATAGAATATCTTTGTATTCTAATTAATCCAATTCTATATGTACATGAGTCTTAAATTAATGATGTTGAAGCCACGGAACTAGCTATTTAAAATGTATGAAACGATGACGTATTCGAATGTACAACCTATTAAAAATTAAAATACATTTTCCTACGAATACAGCATACCTCTTCATTCTTATTATGATGTAATTATCCTAAATTAAATGCAACATAAAATTGCTTAACCCTATTAACAGAAGTCAATGGACTCTCGGCTAACTACTTTATCCGATTAGTGCTTTAGAACACTTAATTCCAATTTGCATCCTCAGAACGCTTTGTCTTTTATGCCTTTCAGATCTTTTAAATATAGCAGCACTTATAAGTACTTAGTACCTTTACCTATTAAAAATCTTTTTAATTGTTTAAAGCCAAAAATAGCATTCTTGGGCCATTTTAATTAGTAATAATGTGTAAGCGCAGCTGTATTGCCTGGACAGGAAACCAACGAAACAATTGACTTGTCATACGGTCTTCCTGAGCATTTGAGAGTTTCTTGTCTGCCAGTGTCCATACCGGACGTCAATGACAAGAAAATAGTCGTGCACGGTCCAATGTCCGCCTTTACTAGTGAGTATAATACTTTTACTTTTTCGCATAGTTTTGGCTAAAAACATTGGTTCGTCTGCTCTTTAAGACTTAATACATATATGTTGAAAAACTGAATAAATTTAAGAACATAAAACCAATAAATTTATATCACGATTCACTATATATTGTAGGCTAAAAAATATATGAAATATGTTGTAAGTAATATTGTGATGTGATCACACAACTATGCAAGATTATTGAAGTAATGCGGTCTTATATTATACTTCAAAATGGTGAACAATGTTACATTATGTTTGTTAAATTTGATGCGTGAATAGGACAAATTATTTAATGGCTGATATAATTTTATAGTACTTTTAAATGGTAAATTTATGACTGCAGTATTAACACAATATATATTTTTGAATTTTCAATTATAGTCTGTCGTAACTGCACTATTTAAATGCACATACTATATAAAGCGGTGAGTAACTTGATGTATGTCAAGTTACCGGATGAGTTCTTTGTCTACCGCATGTAATCTCGACTATGAATCACAACAACTTGTAGCAACTGATAGTATCTCAAGTACGTTTCCAGTTATTCGTTGTTTGTAAATGTTGAATTTCCAGGTTAGTTTGCGTGTGAAATATTTTGGGTAGTATTATGGTGCCTGTTCAAAACGCTTAAAATGTTCCTAAATAAGATATTCTCATCGTTTCTTATAATCCAAGTTTTTCATAAATTCGCAATTTCAGTAATCGTGATTAAAATGCTGAGTCGTTGGATTAAAATCTTAAGCGATATTTTTCTAGAACAATTCAGATAAATCGTTCAATGATTGGTGACTCATCGCTTATCAAAGATTGAATGTGAGTCATGAACTGAAATTCTCATATTTTTATTACACTCGGATCAATCTTACTTGTTGATGGGTCAATGGGTTATTTGACACGAATCGTTTGCACAATTGTATAATAAATGTTAAATTTATTAGTAAGTTACTCTCATACAAAGACTAGCTGGTGCTCCAGCATCGTGGATTTCAGACTTTTAGTAAAGGAAATTAACAAATGAATTTCGTGCTTATTAAAGCCATTAAAATGTTATTAAACGAACCATCAAAGATTAGATTATTTATATATCTAAAAACTATTGAATCAATTTTGATAAAAGCTAACAGCGACATCTAGATTATTCAGATTACTCTGTCTTAAATTAAATTAAATTACATTAGTAGAACACAATTCATTTACTATGAAAGACGCTATGCGGATTTAGTAATGTTTTAATCTCCCTCGGGAGCTGATCGGTTTGTGCGATTTATAAATTACAAGCGAAAAATTGGAAGCGGCATAAGTTTCGGAGATATGATCGTACTAGCAGACGGAGAAAAGCTGGATGTGTTCTATTCCCTTTCTTACATTCTCCTGACTGCGGTTTTACAATATTTTTTTCAACGTACATAAATTCGACCTCTACAGTCTTATTTTAAGCATACATGTTTCAATCCTAGTCATATTCAATAAATAGTTTTGGAGTAATGTGTTTGTTTACGAATATGTTCGAGAGACTAAAAGGAGCAAGAGAAAAGTAATTTATTTGATAAAGTTGAAACATTTGTTACGTTTTCATAACCACTCTGAGAGCTAAAAATAAAAATCGTTTATCAGCGTCACTATTCAAGATAGAAAATATGTCTTTGTCATAAACCTATTTTAACGAGGTGACAAAATAAAACAAACAAATCTCTAGGTCCTTGCTGAGCTGTTATAACAAGTTAAGTCACACCAAAAAAATTGGGAAAGACAAGATCAATATGAACAGTATTTGGATCCCGAATTATAAATATTACGAATAAAAATGTAAAGAGCATTTAAGAATGCACATGTGAACAGTTTTACGGGTTTCAAAAGTTCTTTAGTGTTTATTGAAAGCTTTGCTAAACACCTTAATTAACCAGTGGTAAGACTCAACAATTTCGCGCTACGTATATAGAACATATTCGTATATAGTTTCATCTATATCATTGTGAATTGTTTTATGATTTTTATGTATTCTGTACGATGTTTTGTTTAATTAGGTAAACAACTGGTAATCAATATGAAGAGCTGCCTAGCTGGTGCAAAATCACAACGCGGGAGAGCCAGCTATAAATAACTCGAGTCGTAACACTTGAGCCATTCATCGAAACCGTGCATTGATTGCATACGACACTTTGTTTCATTTCACATGAGATATTGATATCAATTTTACCGTTACAATGTATAAATAAACCCGAATTTATACATTATTTACTGAACTCTCTAGATGTTGAGTGTTGTCGTGTCCGGCGGGAGTGATGATATATTCTCATAATAGATTCGTCTCAATGTACTTCATTTTTATTAGCGCAAGCCACAAACATTGTTGCAGCCTACAACTATAGCATAAGTATTCTTTTAATATTTTAACGGATACAGAAGTTGAGACGCAATCCCTCATTAAAAAACAGGATGTCATATTGATAGGACGAGGGCAGCATTTACAACATGGTAATATTTGCCTATTGTATCGATAGGATTGTAAGTACATATTTTTTGTGTACTGATTTGATAGAGTTCGATAGTTACACGTATTAATATTATGACTTCATGAAGGATAATATACTCTGCCATGACGTCCGTAAATATAGTATAAATAAATCTGCACAAAGTATTTTATATACATGTATTCAGTTTTTAATAAAAGGTAGTTTTGAAGCCAAAAGCATATTTGGGAACTAAAATGCCAGATTAATTTCATTTAATTTCAATCTACATACATACATATATGTTCATCAGAGGTATGTATTGTAAAGTAAAAGAATAGATATTGGCTTGACAGTTTTATAATATACATGAAATATAAGCTAATAAATAATCATAAAGTACTAAGAGACAGGGAGACACATTAAAATCTAAAGGGCAGAGACGACCTAAAGCATATTTATTACTGCTCGTATCTCTACAATTTATGTGTTAACTTGAATATTATCCTCCATCCTTGAGGCTAGAACGTGCTCAAGTGTTCCTTTTTATGGGTCAAAAAAGATTTGGAATACTGTAGACTTATTTACGTACTGGATTTAATTGTAAAACTATATAATAATTTCGTATAATTTATTTTATATTCATTATTAATAATATTTGTTTATTTATTCGTAAATTGATAAGATGGTGGATTATAAATATTATAATTTCCATATACTATATCGACTTAAGTAGTAACTAATGAGTTATAAATGTAAATGAAAACTACTCAATATAATAAATCACTGATTATGACTATTAAATATCTATCTCTACTGAATTTCTACTTAAATCACGAGAATAACACGTCACAGCTGGCTTTTTAATGCGCCTTTGACGCACATTTCAGAGAGGCTCTTTGTTAAAGTTAACAAGTTCTTTTTGAAGTTTATCTTTGGTATGCAAACCTTTATCACCCGTAAAATCTTAAATCCTTCATGGTTTTTGCTGGAAATCTTATGTAAAAATTCAATGCTAATATTAATTACCTCAGCCTTGTGAATAATTAGTTTTTATTATAATTTTGTACCATATGCAAGGGATATAATATCGTTATAATGATAATAAGTTTATTAAATAGAAGACTAGTCTCGAATATAGTATACATTGTTATTTTTAAAATTGTAAAAGTAAAGGTTAAGTCCTTTTACGCTTTATTTAAGCCTATGTTTAATAAACAAAGAATTTTATTTTTTAAATCTTAATACTAAATTATTCTTATTTTTGTCCACAGTGCCGTCGGTAAAACATGTCTCCTCATCAGTTATACAACAAACGCCTTTCCAGGAGAATATATACCTACAGTGTAAGTGATTATTCTATTGAATTTATAAATTTTAAGTCATAGGATGTGATTATTCGTTTCGTATATGAATGCGGCTCAATAAACCTCATCTATCAAGGTATCTGTTGGTATTGGTGTTCAGATCGATTCATATTTAATTCATAACCTTAACTTTAAAACCTTTGTTAACATATGAAATTTTTAATATACGAAGTTTTCTATGGCTATGTATGTATAATTTCGCCTGGTTTTTATAATTTCAAAGGCAAAGGCATACTTCCTTGTGTGTTTCTCGTGGAAGGTCATCTAAATGGGACGTAAGTGCAAATTTGTCAAAGCGAATTTATCATCTTATTATATTTCGATTTTGCGTCGTTAAGGTTGTATAATTTATTATTACGCGAAAATTATATTAATTTGAATGCTAAGCAACGTAGAACGAAAATCGATTACCAGATATAATTTCTAGAGCAGTATAATCCCACACATTTCGTGTGAAATTCAATTGTGTTAACAGTTCGAAGATATAAAGGCTATTATGTAATTTAGTAACGCCGACGCAGTAATTAACATACAAGTCCGATAATATAGTGAAAATGAAAAATAAATACGTATTTATGTATTATTTTATTTAGCATACAAATTTTAACGTTAAGTTGTAACGCTAAAAGTGATAATGTATTGTGAAATATTATTTATTGTAATCAGAAAAAAACACTGCCTATTATGAATGATTTGATATTATATATTGTATTACTTAAATATGCGTCAATATAACGTATACGATATCTTTTAGAATCTTATTAAGGCAGTCGAAAGAAAATTGTTAGACTTTTGTCAATTAATTATAGACAAATAATTTGCAATAAAATGAAATTGCGACTATAATTAAAGAACTAAGCTATCCTATCTCTTAAGTTGGACCAGACTGCTCATTATTTTATTATGTACAAATATTATTATATTAAATATATCGTGTGCCAATTTAAATAAAGTCCTAAGTACTCCAGACATCGTGACAGGAGATTTTTATATACATATAAAGATATTTCATATTGTAACAGTAAATGTCACGTTTGAATCATTTAAGCAGTACTCGACGCGAGCTTTTGTTGATGAAATTGCACACCTGTTACACAGAGTATAGGATAGCGTGCGAATAAAAATATTGTTATGAAAACATCATTAAGCAATAAAACATATGTCGATTACCAAGAAATATGCCAGCCCCTCAGAAAAGTTAGTCACGCTTGAAGCATGGTCTGTAATTTAATCTGACGAGCACTTGAAATGTTTCAATAATTAAAAATAATCAGCGATGAAAATTCTCACGAGATTGGTGTTTCTAATTGCCTTAAGTATCTATTTTCTACACTGAAATGCCCTAAACGATCTCAATACACGACGTCTACTTTTTTTTTGCGGCTCACCAGGAAGGACTAGTTCAGAGTGATTCAAATTTTGAATTTGTACTACTTTTTATTTTAGCTTTAAATGAGTCCAGTCTTGAAAGCAAAATCAAAAGCGGGTCAAAAGCCCATTTAGAAGCTATAGTCAGTCAGAGACGTCAAACTAATAATTACCCCATTTTTGTGCCGGGGGTTTCAATGCTACCAATGCTTTGAATGTGCATTCATAATTATAATGTTCCAGTTTCATTAATGTCAGCTGTGATTTCAAGTTTTAATGATTGTGATTTGCGTGCCTCCTTGGCCTAGTGGCGGTAGATACAATTATACTAATAGGATTAGTACTAAGTAAGTAGTAAAAGTACGAGTATTAACGTAGAAGACAATGGTCTTAGCATGTTCTAGTGATTAGAGCTCATTATTGGCTCGTGAGATTCCTTAAAATATAAAATTTACATGCATCTGACGTCAATATCTTTTGAAGTTGAAGTACTTTAATCAATTATCTTATTGAGACTCGTACGTTGCAGATTCGATAACTATTCGGCGAATGTGATGGTGGACGGGAAGCCAATCAACCTGGGACTCTGGGATACGGCTGGTCAAGAGGACTACGATAGGCTGCGACCATTATCCTACCCGCAGACGGATGTCTTCTTAATATGTTTTTCGCTCGTCAACCCTGCTTCCTTTGAAAACGTTCGGGCTAAGGTAATTATGACATAAACTGTATTTTATATGCCTATGGGCTCTTTGATAGCATTGGCATTACCTATAAAATGAGCTGTTTAATTATTACTGAATGGGCGTCTGTAAATAATATTGTAATCGCCTAAGACAGTAAGTAAATAATTATTAAGTATTAGTTACACTATCAGATCAGGATAGTTTTGGGAAATTGATTTTGGGTCTCCTTTCATACAAAATCGATTGTATATGGATTACGTAACTTTAATTTATTTAGTTGTGTATAAGATTCCTCACAGCTAATTTTAATATAGTAAAAAATTAACAGAGTAATACTCCAATTATAAGGAATATATTTAAATTTGTTGTTGTCTTGGTGATGACAGACTTTTGAATAATTTAAAATTACCTAAAAAGTATACAATACTAAAAAGGATATAAGGACGTTTCTTTCAGTTCGTAGAGAATAACTATTAAACTCGAGAATATTTTTTTAATATCCGAGACTGGAATCATTTATACTTATATAATATTTCGTATATAATTTTCAGTGGTACCCTGAAGTGAGGCATCACTGTCCGTCGACCCCCATCATCCTCGTTGGCACCAAACTTGATCTCCGCGAAGACAAGGACACCATTGAAAAGTTGAAGGACAAGAAACTTGCTCCCATTACCTGGTCACAGGTAACATTATTTCTCATCATTATATAAACCTCGTTCAGCTTCAATGCATTCATAGCCAGAGAGAAATTTGGTTAAGGAAGGCACGTAGCAATGTTACAATTAAGTATTGATAGTATTGTTGTGACCTCAAACAATTGAATTATAAGTAGCGTATAGAAATGCTGGGTATGCAACATGAGTCCCAAAATATGTGTTCAGGAGCTTAATGTTTAATTAGATAACACATCTTCGTATTATTTTTCTTTAATCGGTTGCGTTGCTGGTGCTGAATATATGTACTAATATTTAAAGAAAAACACTTTGTTAACGGATTAAGTTATGTATTTTACAAAATTTAAGTATATTACATTATTTTAAATTTTAAATTTTTTTACGTGACTTCACACTTTGTAAAGCACGCGAAACAAAAGACAATTTTTTTAACATAACTGTTTATTTTATTTGACTAAGATATTTTTGGCAAAATAAGTTTGTGTATAAATAATAATGTAGTACACAATTATTTAAATGGTTCCCCACGGAGCGCTGCTCAAGTCTCATTGTTACTTATCAATATCAATTCGATTGTTCTTGCTACGTGTGCATAAGTGTGACGTATGTATTTCGGCAGTGATAAGGCATTGACTCAAATACATTTAATATGCTAAAGAAATTTGTTATTCATGATAAATATTGTAAGGCTCCAATATTTGTTACTCAGAGAACCTTGCTGATTGTCTGACGTTTGTTATTTCGCCAGGGGCTTAGCATGTCGAAGGAGATCGGTGCGGTGAAGTACCTCGAATGTTCAGCGTTGACGCAAAAAGGCTTGAAGACTGTGTTTGATGAAGCGATACGAGCGGTACTCTGTCCCGTACAACCGCTGAAGAAGAAAAAGCCAACATGTAATATTCTATAAAGAGCGAGGTATATATTTTCATTATTTAAAAAAAAATATAATCTATATTTATAACGGAAAATAGTTTTTTTTTTTTAAATTTAGTTTAATTTTTAGTTCAAGCAAGTAAATAAAGTTTAATTTATGATCAATTTATTGTTGGATTGGGGATTACGGGATCTGTTTGTTTTGAAAACTTTTTTTTTAAACAGTTACAGACAGCAAAGACCAGCAGAGACTAGACGCACCAACACACGCAAGTGCTGTCACAGTCTGAATGGTCTTCAAATGCATTCATAGATGTTAATCCTCTAATGTTAATATAATCATTAATGTAACGTGGTGTGAGTGAGGTCCGTATTTTACCGCTTTTGTATAATCTGTGGAACGATATTGACATTTGTCTATGGTCAAGTATGGCAGTGGTTTTATACAGTTTCAGATATTTTTGGGTGCTTTCACTGACACTAAAATAGAATAAATACATTCCTAAATCCAATTAAATGCTATCGAATGCCCACCATGTTGTTTTCGTATCACGTTTTGGATATTTTCATGTGAATCAGTTTTCGGAATTGTTGAAATTTATTTTAGGCAGAGATTATATTTTTCGATTATCGATTATTTTATGTTCGATTGTTGTATTTCATATTCGATAAGTACATATTCAGTATTCGCTAAGAATTTATTCATATAATGTAAGATAAACTTTTAAACGTCTGCAAATTCAATATTGAAATGGAGCCATAAGGTACAAACATGTTAAAAGCAATTTTCGATCATCGTTTAATGTTGTGAAACTTTTGAGGCACCCGTTCGCGGGCTTGAGTACATATCGGAAAGCTAAGCTTAATCAACAAGCCGATGATGATATCTTCATTAATATCAACCTTATAAAGGTATAATCAGAAAATAATGCCAAGCAGTTAGTTAAAGACATAGAATCTTATATAGTGCACAAAAACTTGTCCCTTAATAAACTCCCGTCTCAAACATATTGCTAAATTTAATTAAGAGAACAGTACAATTTTAAATCGTTTATCGTATAGTGGAGATATCATATGGCATTACACCGCACAATTTATGTATAGCGTTGTCTGGCCGAATTTTAGTAGGCAATTTTGTGTCTTCGGCTAGTATGGGGAGACAATTCGCTATATTATACCGGGTTTAGGCTTTAATTGACTCTATGGCCTCTAGCTATTTTATATCTATGCACCGATTATGGTTCAGTTACGTTAATTACTGTCTAAATCCACTAAGTAATGTTAAGTAGATGTAACGAATACGACGCGTCTTAAGTGTGTGCAATTGTTACTGCTTGACGTTTCGATTCTTTCATTGTGACGTTTCGATGCCATCGATTGTTATTATTAAATTTAAAAGTATAGCCTAGCGCTTGGTGCCTCTTACGATACAATATTCTATCGAAATATTAATGTCGGTTTCATCCGTTTTTTGAATGTACAGGAATATCTACGAGTATGTCATCTTGATTACAGATGATGCATTGTAATCTAGACTCTATTTCTCTAGATGTTAGGTAAAATTGAGAGTACCAACTGTGCCTGTAACTATCTCATGGTAGCTTAAAGCAGTGTTTTTCAACCTTTTTCATGATGCGACCCCCTGGTATAAAAAAATATTTCGCGACCCCCTTTGACCTTCGGTTTTTTATCATGTATGTAGGTGTATGTTACAGTATTACCATTAACAATATTAATTGTCTTTAATTTTGTTTTTTTTACTAAGTATCCATTTTTTTCGACCTCTGGCGACCCCCCTACAGAAGCTTCGCGTCCCCCCAGGGGTCGCGACCCACAGGTTGAAAAACAATGGCTTAAAGTATTGTCTCATAAGAAGCACCTTTACCTTGAAGCATCAACAATTGCACAAAATAGTTTATAGAAATAAGGTTTTAATGTATTGTTCAGATGCAAATATTTAGAAGAATCAGCATGTAAATACATCAGTGTAAGTATAATCGAACGCACCATTCACATTGGTGTCGCATTTTTATATGTGAATTATTTTAACTGGCTTGTATGAATATTAGTTAGAATGTAACCATTACAAAAAATATTTGTGTTAGTTGATAATAAGTGGTAAAAACTGTTATATTTTCACTCGTTTGTTATCAAATTATATATTTCATTAAATAATTTCAATCATATACTTGTTTTAATAATGTAATCCATACTTAGTATTGCTATTTTAGATTAAATTTATACATTTTTATAACTTGTCGTGTATAATTGGTGTTAGGTCATAAATTTGTTAACAACTTGCCATCATAATTTTTATTGTGTGATTTTCAGAGAAATATTTTTTTCGAATTGATGAAATATTAACGAATATTAAAATTATTCACCACAAGAAACTGCAGAAATATTTCAATGGATTAATAAATTAAAAATACTATCACGTGCAACAGAGTATGCTATACAATCATAGACAATGTCTTGATTATGATTTTTTTTTAATATACGTAAGAATTTAATCACAATGAATGAATACAATAAAAATGTATGCGCGGTAAGTAGGTAATATTTGTTAAGTAATTGTGTATTTGATAAATGTCCCGCTTTTAGTACAGCTTGTATATTATTTTTATACAAATGTAATAAGTAACGCTGATCGCAATGTCGAATATCTCTTCCAAATATTGTGAAGCCTCTGAATAATTCAAAATATATTTATATTAACTGTTCAAATGTGTGTTTTATTTATTTTTAATGACCTCGAATGATCGTAATATGTATTGCGATATTCTTGTTAAATTAAACGTGTTTATTTTTTATACTTATGCAGTGTAAACCCATAAATTAATTGCGAATAATTCGCTTTATTCTATAGTAAACAAATATTTATTATAAAAATAATGTAAGATGCATAGACACTGAAAACAAATCATATAATTTTTCTTCGGTCTTATACAAAAGCAAGAAAATTTCCACAATAGTGGTTGTTATAATAGGTATATTATAAATAAATTTGTAGTTTAGAGATATCATGAAACTAAACGAAACACTTGAATTAACAAATACAATGTTTTTGTCCATAGCTCGTGTAAATCTGTTTATAACAAAACTTATGAGATATGACGTTATGTTGTCTGATAAGCATTTAGGTATATAAAAATATTATTTCAGAGATAACCTATCGTTTATCTTATTTTGTTAGCATGGAAACAAATAGTTTCGGCAGCGGAGTATGTGTTACAAAGGAACTATAGACAAAATTCAGCGTAAAATTAATAGTGCAAACAAATCGGCATTACCTTACTTGAATCTTGGTAAATACTTGGGGATCATTTTAATTTAAAGATTTGTCTTCGATTTATTTGAGATATTCTTTCCTGGTGTTCATGAGCGGAATATTGAATACCGAGGCAAATTCAAAAACAGTAGGTTTAGTTGTGTCTCGTGCACAATGAAATAAAATTATAATGAAGTCGGCTACGTAGTTGCATTAGTTGAATAATATTTATTTTACACATAAACTAGTGTTCGAAGATTAGTTTTAAATTGTATATTAATGGTAAAATTCCATTAACAAATGTTATAAACATTTAATTATAAATGGCTTCGAATTTCAACAAACGTAGCAGATGTGTTGATAGATTGACTTAAAAGTTATTACGACAACAAAGATAAATACAAGGAACAGCGTTCAACAAAACTTGTTTAGTCGTATGTGACGCACTGCCAGTGAGCAGTCCACTGCGTCGAGAATTGAAAAACTACGTTCATACAAAACTAATTATTTTATCAACTGGATAAGAGTGAAAATGGCGAAACTATTAAGTCAAGAGTTACCAGATATCGAGGTAAGTGATTGGGTATCAGTTAATATACTTCAAGGTTTTTGAACAAGAATTCAATTGTACTGCATTTGACTTTAATCATTGGATTATCATTTTACTCTGTCTCAGCTGATGAATGATAGAATTTAAAGACTGCTTTAACAAAAAATGAAACTTATTGAAATAGATATATTGCAAACTCGTTTTTATTGGTTATATTAAAATCATATGTTTTGATTCGCTTCAAATTACGCGTACGACGTAATGCGCGCTTGACCTATAAATTTAGCAGTAGGTACCTACGTGCCAATCTGTTTAGGTATATTTCAATAACACAATTTTATACCTTGATGATTTTTAATAGGCCAGTTTGGTCCCAATGGAGCTGGGTAGCTACTTTGTAAGCATGCTCTAACCTTAGAGAAGACATTAATCCGTCAGTCCATTAGGTATCAAACACAGAGATACGTGATAAGTATAATAATTTCAAAATCATCTGAAAATTTTTTTGCAAGTTTTTATAAGTTTTCGTTGTAGGTATACCTATAATTTAGGTTTGTAATAATACAAAACCAAACAAGTACACTAAAACGTACTTTATTAACAAAGAATTACGCCATACTATAGAATCCCTGGCTTCTCAGCTAGGAATTATTTTTTTGATTTCATGATATACAGTCACGAGAGTAATGAAAAATGAAACCGTTAAAATACACGTATTATTTTATAACTTGCTACGCCTCAACGTACTCAAATCTCAACAGCCAGATATGCATATTATTTTTAAAATTATTTATTTTCTGCTGCTTATTTACTTGATATTACGACTCGGCTTTATATGAGAATGACAATGTACAAGAAAGATTACTGTGCACACATTGACATTGAAAAACTAATGGTTAATTATTTCTACTCAGACTTCTGTATGATATAAATAATTAGTCTATCTAAAAATATCTACCTAACAAATTCCAAACAATTTAATATAAACACGACTTAACATTTTCAGAATTTACTCAAATTGAATCCTAAAGTCAAGCCCTTTAGCAACTTAGTTCCATCGGCGCAGACGAAGAAAATCAAACAGCATTGGAAACGTAATACTGATAGAAAATGCACAGTGAGTTATTTTAGATTAACCCATAAAAATATGCTTAACCAAGGTTAGTTTTACATAAGGGTTTATGATAATTTAAACTAAATGAGACTGTCATAATATATCTGTGTCTACATGACTGAATACAGACTGCTGAAATCTTAAAATTTTAGTTTAATTTTTTATACGCTATCGATCGTTTACACATACACCTATCTGAGTATTTAATAAAATTATTTTTACAGACTTGTCCATCTCTAAAAAATAATTTTGACGATATTAAACACACTACGTTATCCGAACGAGGCGCGCTCAAGGAAGCAGCTAGATGCCTCAAATGTGCCGACGCGCCATGCCAGAAGTCCTGTCCAACTCAAATAGACGTCAAGAGTTTTATCACCAGCATTGCAAATCGAGTAAGTAAAAAATTTACATATAAAATAGAGAGAGTTGTAACTTGGAAGACTGTATATTGTGAGGGAATATTCGAGACACTACGTTAGGTTAGCGTATTTATCTAAATAAGTTTCAACTGGTAGTGATTGTAGTTGGCAGTATTGAGAAACATTTAAATATATGAATATAGGTAGTAACGATTCCATAATCATTGTTATTATTTGAGTGAATCAATCAATTGCGTATCTGAAAACTTGACGCGGAAAAAAGATATTGCTGTTTTTGTTTTTCTCATTTGTAAAAAAAAGTTTTTATTAATTGAAGTAACGCATATCTTTACGAACGCTGACTTGAGAGTACGCTGGCGCACGCGTGACATACTCGTTACGAAATTGTGATCGGGCCAGGCGAACGGGGTGAACGGGGAACTTATTTGTAGAAAAGTTTATGTATATATGCGTAACCTATTCTGTATTTTTCTAAATTGACAACATAAACCTTATTGCTATCAATTTAGAAATATACAGAATAGGTTACGCTCTCTAAAGCATGTTTAACAAGCCTAAAGCTAAATTTAGAGATTTTTAGAGAGAGTGTACATAAGAATCGACACCAATGTCAATAATTATATCATGTTTTTAACTATCTTACTTTAAAGTACTTTATATTTTCAGAACTATTATGGAGCAGCGAAGGCGATATTATCGGATAACCCGCTCGGACTGACGTGCGGTATGGTGTGTCCAACAAGTGATCTCTGTGTGGGAGGCTGTAACCTTCACGCTAGCGAAGAAGGCGCTATAAACATTGGTGGATTACAGCATTTCGCTGTTGATGTATGTATACCATACGAAATGAGGAAACGACCTAACTAGAAGGAGTATCTTTATTAACGATTAAGCTGATTTAGGATATTCAATATAAATATATACGAATCTATTAATTTTTAATAATATATAAAAAATACCGCTAATTTGCTTGTTCTTGTTCGTATATTCTAAATTATTGAGCACTGAGAGATTAGACTTAACAGTAGAAACAATGTACCAGAGGGTGACTATCAAAATCTACCCTCACGCTATCCACAAAACCCACGCTATGGCTTAGTGCTATTAAATTTTTCTTTGTTGCCTATTTAAAATTCGAACGATTATGTGTACTGGTAAGTCATATGAAAAGATATGATAAAAAATAACAATATGTAATGAATATTATTTTGAATATAATATGCACCTGTGAAGTAGTTTATTTCATCACATTCATAAATCAAAATATATTCCAGATTTTTATGAAAATGGGTATACCACAAACACTAGATCCGAATACAAAGCCATTGCCAAAGGGTGGCGATCAGAAAATTGCGCTGATTGGGGGCGGCCCTGCAAGTATCAGTTGCGCCTGCTTCTTGGCTAGACTTGGATACAAGAACCTCACTGTGTATGAGAAGGAACAGTATCTTGGGGGTCTCAGGTAAATTTCTATAGTTTTAATAAACTTAAAATTTTCCAAAACCCCAGAATAAAGTTCACGAGTTTTTATTGTGGAGTAAAGAATTTTTATTAGTTAAACATATGTTTAAAAAGTAAATATATGTTTTCCAGTTCATCCGAAATACCCCAATATCGCCTACCCTTCGATGTGGTTCAGTATGAAGTGGAGTTGGTGAAGAATCTTGGTGTTAAATTTGTCACTGGAAGAGCGCTCTCTGTTAAAGACATTACTGTTGAAGTAAGTAATTTTTGAGGTATAGTAATTATTTCTATAAGTAATACTGAAGTGGTGCTGCGATCAATTCAAGATCAAGAATTTGTGTAAGTAATGTCGAAGTATTTAATTTTTGAGGGAAAATAATTTCAATGCAAACATTCTATATTTGTTATGGAGAGTGGTGAGAGTGATTTTTTTTACATGAAATTTGCAGTTTCATCTACGAAAATTTTTATTTCGTGTGAGCAGCCATATAAACATTATTCGTGATTGGCGTAACGTAATCTTTGGCATATTGTGTTTGCTGTTGCATTAACTAATAAATGGAAAAAAAACATGTATCGAATAATTTCAGGGCCTGTTAAATGATGGTCATGCAGCTGTTTTTCTTGGTATCGGACTTCCAGAGCCTAAAAGTGTACCAATATTCAAGAACCTAACCCGAGACATGGGTTTCTTTACCAGCAAGGACTTTCTGCCGCTTGTGTCTAAAGGCAGTAAGAGAGGTAAATTTTTTTACAGTTGATCTTCATTTTATAGTAGCTGTCATACGGCCCAGTAGTTGAATTGATTTGGTAATTACATGTAAAGTTGTCGTAAAAACTCCTTAACATTGTATTAAGTTTACAAAATATTATTAAGTAAACTATAGGCTCCAGCTTTTTTTGGCTCTAGATTATTAAGTAAAAAAAAAAACTTTTAAAATAATCTCATTCATCTTATCACCGTAGATACAGCATTATCAAGAATATAATTTTTCAGGTATTTGTGCGTGCAAAGCCCCTTTGCCCGAATTATATGGTAATGTGATAGTACTCGGTGCGGGAGACACAGCCTTTGACTGCGCGACTTCCGCTCTTCGCTGTGGTGCTAGACGTGTCTATGTCGTCTTTAGAAAAGGTTTTACTAACATAAGGGCTGTGCCTGAGGAGGTAATAATATTTTACTCACATGCTAGCTTCCGTGTGCAGATTTAAACGGACTTAACTAAATACAAACTAAATAAGTTCCATACTCTTTATTGCGTTTCTTAAAACGATGCAATTGGATGAATTATTTTTTTTTACGAAAAAGGGAGTTAAGCTATATTTTTGTAGGGGTTGTTGTAATATATTGTTGTTGTAGGGGTAAAAACTAAAACTGAGTTGCTCATAAAGAGATTTATCTGTGTCTGATATTAGAATTAAACAGGTTCAGAAAATTGTAAGAGTTAAAAAATTATAACGTTTTACTTTAACTGTCTATGCAGCACATGTACGGTAATTTCTTATTTTTTTTGTTTCAGGTGGATTTAGCAAAAGAAGAAAAATGCGAATTTGTTCCATTTATGTCCCCTCGTGAAGTTATAGTACGAGATGGAAAGGTGGGTTCCATATTTTTATATTTAATTAGAAAGTAAAAATACTACTTCATTAAATTTTACTATACTCAAACCATACTTACATAATATACATGTTCGTAGATCGTAGCTTTGAAGATGTGTCGTACAGAGCAACTGGATAACGGTGATTGGATTGAAGATGAAGATCAGGTGATGCAGCTCAAAGCGAACTTCATTATCTCAGCGTTTGGCTCAGGGCTCTATGATCCGGATGGTATTTATTATTTTATACTTTTACGTATCTACCTCAATTTATAGTTTAGACCATTTATTAGTTAAAAACATTTTTTGTATGTTAGGTATTAATATTTATCGGTCAATTTATGGAGACTTAAAAAGATAATATCCTCAAAAACTAATCGTTTTTTAAGAAATTAATTTACCTTTAAAACAGGTTTTGAAAATATTTAAAGTCTATGTCTTGGTAATATACAATTCTTTGCAGTAAAACAAGCCATGTCCGGCGTAAAATTATCACGTTGGGGTCTTCCTGATGTAGAAAGCAATACATTACAAAGTGTTTCCGAACCACGTGTGTTTGTTGGTGGAGATTTGGCCGGCCTCGCCGAAACCACAGTGGAATCAGTCAACGACGGCAAAACAGCTGCCTGGTATATGCACTGTTATCTACAGGTATATTTATTTTTTCCTTAAAACCACTAACTATAATCTTATTGGTTTAAAAGGCAGAAAATTATGATGCTACCCTTTAAACAAAAACTTTTCTGTAACGCAATAATAATTAGATCTCTAAAGAATCAAGCATTAATATTATTAATAGACTCAGGCGTTACTTTGCGGAAGTCCATACTCCATAGTACAAAATCCCTAGCAATAAAAAGCAATACTCCGCGAAAACCCCACAAACCCTCGCCGCACGATTCGCCCCGCCCCGGGGGGCTCCCCGGGGGGGCCCCCCCCCCAACGGGGGTCGTTGACTCATTGACCGATTCCTAGAATAAAGCCTTTGTCGCTTTTTGTACTTTTCAAATGTACCATTAAATTGTACATTACAAAAAATCTACCAGACCAATTTATTTGTAACACTTCGGAAAGAAATATAATTCATTGACTAAATAGAACGCTGTTCGTAGAGTAGAGTTCGTAGAACCATGGACTTCCGCAAAATAACGTAAAGTAACTGATTCTGTTAATTATACAACATTTCTAGGGTATTCCATTTGATGCTCCCGTGGAGCTGCCGAAATTCCACTGTCCCATTGATGACGTGGACCTGTCAGTGGAGGTGTGCGGAATCAAGTTTGAGAATCCCTTTGGTCTCGCCAGTGCCCCTCCCACCACCAGCTCAGCGATGATCCGACGTGCTTTTCAGCAAGGATGGGGCTTCGCGGTCACCAAAACCTTCGGTCTTGACAAAGTATGTGCCCGTAAAGTATTACTACCCTCAATTAATTAAACATAGTGCAAACTATATTTATAACTTAAGCATCGTCCTTCCGTCTTATCAATAAATAACGTAATGTACACAGATGGATATTCTATCGGGTGATGCTGAGTATTTTAATACGAAACAATATTATTTGTTTAGTCGACAATACAAGTTTGCTTGCAGGACATGGTAACCAACGTATCTCCTCGTATCGTACGCGGAGTAACATCAGGCGAAAACTTTGGTCCGGGACAAGGATCTTTCCTCAATATCGAGCTGATCTCAGAGAAGAGCGAGGCCTACTGGTGTCAAAGTATAAAGGAACTCAAACGTGACTTTCCTACTAAGGTAAGGTTCAACTGTTTCAGCTAAGCTATGCCTATATTATGTGTATTTTATTATATATATAGTAACGTCGGCTACTCGAGATGTAATATATAATTTATTTCAGGTTGTAATTGCATCAATAATGTGTTCGTATAATGAAGCAGACTGGACGGAGTTAGCACAAAAAGCAGAAGCGTCAGGCGCAGATGCACTTGAACTGAACTTGTCCTGCCCCCATGGTATGGGTGAAAGCGGTATGGGGCTCGCTTGTGGACAGGTAAGTGACAATAAAATAATGTCTGAATACACAAAAACCTTATTCACCGCTCACAGGATATTAGCATCTTACTTTGAGATATTGACCTCGACCTATATATAGTTGTCACAAATAATTCACATTGTAATAACGATATAATGTATTTTGGGTACAATGTGTTTCAGGATCCTAACCTCGTGAAAGGCATATCACAATGGGTTCGGAAAGCAATAAAAATACCATTCTTCGTTAAATTAACACCGAACATTACTGAAATTGTAACTATCGCCATGGCAGCATATGAAGGTATGTTTTTTATTGATTTTCAAATATGTAACTAAATTTACATAATGAGACAGAACCAATTATTCCGAAGTAAGAAATGGAAACAATAACAATTGATATTTATATATTGGACGGTACCGGAACATCCGCTAAGCCGGTATATGATCATTTTATATATATATATATTATATATTATATATGTATATTATGTGTTAAAAATATTCAGGAGGCGCTAGTGGAGTGTCGGCTATCAACACAGTCTCTGGCCTTATGACTGTCAGAGCTGATGCCACGCCTTGGCCCGGAGTTGGTAAGGTTTTACTCCGATATTAATTACCTTGCTTTAAATTTTATTAAAAATCTTAGCGTTTCACTAATGTACGTATAATAATTTACTCTCGCAGGTATAGAGAAAAAGACTACATACGGCGGCGTCTCAGGCAACGCAACTCGGCCTATGGGACTTCGGGCAGTATCATCTATTGCTAATAAAATACCCGGCTTCCCTATTCTGGGTATTGGCGGAATTGATTCTGCTGACTCGGCACTCCAATTCATACTCTGCGGAGCGCCTGTTGTTCAGGTAGAACTTATTATCAAGTGGTGGGCATCGAAACTTTCTTTCTTGTGTATCAACTGCGGAAAGTGTTTCTTGTGAGAAAAAGAAATACGCATACGAATTATATACCTGCTCTTTCCTGTTTGTTTTAATTAAATGAGAAAGTTAGGTAAATGCACAAATACATATTCAGACGCAATTCATTATGCATACACGTAAAATTTTTCAACGATATTGATTTAAGAAATAACGCTTGCTTTCGATTCGAACGCCTAATTAATATGTTTTTACCTCAATCCAGCTTAATTTGCATCATTCCTATCGCAGTATTTCTACACCATACAAAGAAATTCTACACATTTAAAGAAAAACACTTTGTTAACGGATTAAGTTATGTATTTTACAAAATTTAAGTATATTACATTATTTTAAATTTTTCCGACGTCTCGCGTGCGTGATCAAGGTAGACTCACCATACACATTTTTAATTCTAGATCTGCAGCGCAGTACAGAATCAAGACTTCACATTGATAGAAGACTACATAACAGGTCTTAAGGCTCTACTGTATTTACGCTCTAAAGGCCTGACTGGATGGATTGGCCAATCCCCACCAAGCTTTAAACATCAGAAAGGAAAACCTGTGCAGACACTATATGACGATAATGGAAAGGTATGGATAAAGCGAAGTATTTTCTATTTGACAAAATATAATGGAAAAGTAAAATGACGAGGCCGCTCCCTTTCCATTTAAACATTTAAATATTGGATTAATAGTGTCAATAAAATATTATAAAAAAATATTATTTATAAATTTTAACTTAACAGGTTCTACCCCACTTTGGCCCATATGAGCAGAAACGTCAACAAATTCTTCAAACGTTACGAGAAAATACTGATTTAAATGATTCAATCATAACTAACGGTTCCGGTAATGGTCACTGCGAAGCGCCAAAGCTTAAGGATGTTTTGGGACTAGCATTACCAAGAATTGGTACTTATAAGCAGCTAGATAATACCAAACAAGTCGTTGCTCTTATTGATGACGTAAGTAAAACCTCATTTAGAATTTAATGGTTGATTTTCTCCGTAATGTTAATGTAAAAAATAGTTTGCATTATCATATAATTTGTTTTAGGACATGTGTATCAACTGCGGAAAGTGTTATATGGCTTGTGCTGATTCGGGATATCAGGCTATTGAGTGAGTATAAAGTCCAAATATCATATAAGTTATTATAAACATGTGAACGTCATAATGTATCGGTTTTTGCTTCATATATTGACCAGAAATGTATTCAAAAATACAGTCACATAAAGATTGACATTAGTGTCTATAGGAAATTGAATGTATATTTACAGGTTCAATGCTGATACCCACATACCATTGGTGACTGACGACTGCACGGGATGTACTTTATGCCTGTCCGTATGTCCCATAATTGATTGTATTTCGTAAGTATTTCATACTACCTATCTAAATAGTATATGAAATGAAAATATTCCTATTGAGATTGCCATATATCTTTTAATATATTTATGTCTCAATTAGTTCTGGTTACTACCTACTGCAGTGGCATTTATGGTCAAAACATCAATTTTTAAAATAAATTAAACATAAAAATACAAATAATGAACTGAAAGGGAATCATACATATAGTTTTGAAATCATAATATTAACTGTTAGTGTTAATAACTTTTCTCATTCTAGTATGGTGCCTAAGAAGATCCCTCATATCATCAAAAGAGGCATTAATTATCAAGTACATCCTATATGTCCATTAGATGGGGTTTGCCAATAAAAAAGGTGTTTGTATAAAAATATATTAAAAACTTACAAAAAATATATTTTATAGTAAATTTGTTAACCCAACACTCTTTGTTTTATTTCACTAGCCTTTATCGCAGCAGCTTGCCAAGAAAATAGCCAATCATTGTTTGGATTCACAGTTAATGTTAGCGCTGAAATTGGTTGTGGACAATTATAGTGTGATTTACTGACAACACTATTTTCTACTTTACCAGACTTTAGCTCATACAACTTTTTACATATGAAGCACTCAAATTCTTCTGCAACTTTCAGCGGATCTGTTTGATAGGGTCTTAATTTAAATTCATTCACCAATTGCATGTTGGTTATAACTTGATTAGTTTTATGCTCTAGATGTCTTTCATATAAATTATTATCATTGTTTAACTTTTTAATGTAGTCACTCATTAGTTCAGGTGTAGGATAGTTGTCCAATAATATTGCTGAATTTTCATTAGGCAGCCAATTCTTGATATTTGGGGCACCAAAATAAATAGGTACAGTTCCAACTTTGATTGCACGCCAAAGCTTCTCTGTGATATAATCATCACAAACACCATTTTCAATTGCCAATACAAATTTGTATCTAGCTATAAAATGCAAAAAGTTGTCATCATTTAAATGATTTAGATAATCATCAACAAACACTGCTGGCATTTCCTTATTCTTTAGACATCCCCCAAAAGAATCCACTCTTATATACTTCATAAGTTCCTTTACATATTTATCCCTTTCTGTAGCTGTTTCGCAATCTGTTTGTAAATACATTATAGGGGCAATGTCTGTAAAGCTATTTTTTTTTTCTGTTGAAATAAAATATTTTGTAGTTGTTATATCCTCAATAGAATCTAGGTATTGTAAAGGAAATGGAATATTACTATGTCGACTAAAAGTTGATGAATAATTAAAAAGAGACAAAGTTTCTTCATGTGATAATTCCTCTACATTTCTTGGAGATTCTTCATGATATAAGCCCCAGATAACAGCTTTAGGATTTCTAGGTAATGGAAGTCTGTTAAAATCAATGTTGCTGGCATAAAATAGGTATGAATTCACTCTATTTTGTATAAGATTATTGCTAGAAACAATACATTGTATATTATTTGGACACTGTCTAATTTTTTCAGTTCCTGGAAAGCCACTTGTCCACCATAATATCACAGGAATTGATGGTTTTTCCTTTTCTTTATCACCTCCAGTCCACAACCAAAGCAAAAATAGGATGGTTAAAATTATTGCCAAGTTGGAAAACTTTTTAATCAATTTTTTAAAATATTTAGTAAGAAAGGTCATTATCACTGTACTTTTAATTTTGTATTTAACTTGCTGGAGTGTTATCAAAGGAAGTATGACATCATTATACGCATCTACATAAAGTAATTTAAATAAAAAATAGTGTATCTATAAGGTCAGGCCTCTTTCTTTATAGATATAATAACCATCCATACAAAATGCAATAAATAAATCAATATAAAACAGTCCATAAATTGCTCCAACTATTTTACCAACTATAAAAAGGTTGATAAATGCTACAACAGTGATTATGGCCTCAATTATTATATAGTAAAACTCTGCTTCATACTGCACTTGATCAACAACATAAAGTATCATAAATTGAATAGATATCATGAGGGTTGGTGCAGCGACCAAACAGTTTATAAGATCCACAGGTTCCACTATAAGAGGTATTATATTGAGGAGGAAAGCGACTACCTAAAACCAAGATATAGTTTCTTGTAGTTTATTTGTATTATGGTGGTTTAAAAAATACAAAGTATATTTTAAAGGACATTTATTTTATTTTAAAATAAAATCAACAGGCCTCTTTCTTTTATACCATAGTATAGATCTATAAACATAGCTATTATCAAATGGCAATAAAACAAGCCATATAATGCTCCTGTCGGTTCATTGTCTAAGAGAACTAAGATAAATGCTGCTATATTTATGGGTATTTGTTGGGACAGGTACAATTGTTCTGCTACATCATGAACTTGATCCACTAAATAAAGCACGATGAACATTAAAGAAAGGACCAGAGTCGGAGCCACTGCCAGGCAATGCATAACGCCGGCATCGCTCAAAATAAATGGTATTATCATGAGCATTAATGAAATTACCTAAAAGTAAACACGATACTTACAATTCGTATTTACATAACGTTTATTTAGTTTGAACTTCATTTGAATTAAATATGGGATATCTTCTGAAATTCATTTATAATAATGATTTGATATATTTAATGAAACTTAATAAATTAAGGCCTTAAGTTTAAACTGATTTCTATTTACTATTGTTTGAGTTTTTACCACAGATTACTCATTAATTCACTTGAAGTTTGAAGTCTGATCTACGAAGCAGAGTTCAAACTTACCTGTTTGATAAAAATCAAATTAATAAGCGTCTCAAGTCAAACAGATTGTATTTTTTATGTAGTATTTATCTTTCGTTTAGAATGTAAAATAAAACAGCTATTCCAAAGCTTACTTGATGTTGAGGAAGATATTATTATTGACAGTTATTAGGTTTAATATTATTTAATGGAATTAAAGACTTAAAAAGGATATGTTTTTTTAATTTACCATAAAATTATTCGATAAAATCTATATATAATGTTTTATGCACAGCTAAAAGTACATCCTCTTTCATTAGCAATCAGAAATAGATCTAGAGACAATGCTGTTAAAAGAGCGAAATAACATACTCCATAAATTAACCATAACCAGACTCTTACTAGATTTAACAAGAAACATTGTATGAAAGCTCCAAAAGTAAAAAATATTTGAAAAACTAGGTACATTTTCTCCATAAATAAAGGTACTTTTTTGCGCAAATATAAAATAACAAACAGCAAAGATATTACTGTAGTAGGCCCGGTTGCAATGCAGTACATGTGACCTTGAGGTTTTGGAATTATCACCGGAAGGCAGAGGATAAAAAATGAAATGCCCTAAAGGAATAATAACACCCATGAAATCATAAATTACACTAACGTAAAAACTGACTGATGTTAAAAATAATTATACTATTACTTAAAAATTATCACTACCTATATTTTCTTTGATTTTTTGTACTTACAAATTCCACCAGCTTCATAATGAAAATGTTATATCGTATGAGCTCGCTCCATTTTTTATCAACTGGAACTGAGTCTAAAAATAAATTTTATTTGTATAATTTAATATTTTTCATTAGAAAAAAACCGCAAAAATTTAAGTTATGTTATTTAAAGGTACCATAATATGTTTAATCGTGGGATCTATATATATATTAGTAATTTGAGCTCAACTCGGAAGAATAGACTTGTAAATCTAAATTTCAAATTCTTCATCGATCAATAAGGAAAAATAAAATAGACGGATAACATTGTCCATGTTATTAATTATTTTATTTAAATTTATGATATATATTCATGAATTAATCTGTGATCTCACTTTATTTGTCTCATATTTTAATCTACATAAATAACTTAAATCGATCATCAATGTTTAACTTATTTCTGACAAGGTTTGCACACGTCGATTTACTAGATTTGATTTATTTGTTTGATACTTAGAAAATACTTATAAGACTTTAGTAATTAAAAAGCAAAATAATCCACGAAACTAAATACAACTTAGGATATCATTATTTACATACCATTTATTATCATATCGGACATTTTGCTTATGGTAAAATATCTTTGTAAAAATTGAAATAAACCAAAAATTGTTGGGAACGCACTTGTTAATGATATAAAGTTATTAATAAAAACTAGACATGTTAAAACATCGGTCAAAAATTAAATAGAAACTGAATATTCAAATAAAATGTTTAAAACTCAAAAATATTTTCTGACAAATTTTCAAAGATTTGTCATGTCATTTCTAATCATCAAATAAAGATAAATCAGCAAAGATGAAGCCTCATAAAGAGCATTTAAACTTAAAAGAGCAGAAAATATAGATCTACGAAAAAAAAACAGGGATGGGTGTTGTTAGTATTATGTTATGTTATGTCATATACGGATGGACGTTGAATACGGGATCGTATATCTTACGTGTTATGTTCAGATTTGTTTCGTGATTCAGCACAGTTCCTATGAGTTTCCAAACACAATTGTTTGTTTTGTGTGAATTGTTCAATCTTATTTGAGAGTTATGGTCTTTGACGTAAAGTCCGAAAAAAGGCGAGTACAGTGGTTGCATCTGTATGAAACCTTTATGATTCGTAATTTAAAAATGGTGTACTGTATCCATTCTGAAGCGTGTATATGTTTTTTTTATTTATTTATTAAATTTATTAAAATTTAAGCAAAATGGTGGGAAAACCTTATCTGAATTTAATTTATACCGCCACCCATGGACACACCTTCATAATACCAGATTGCTCGTATTTAAGTAATAAATATTTCTTTCGTCGGAATAATAACGTCTTCGTGAGTAGGTGATTTCGCACGCTCGTTACTGAATAATTGATTCTTTGATTCGCAGTCTTGCATGCGGCATCATTTTGCGAAATCCAGATAATATGCTTCTAGATCTTGGATAAGAAAGTTCGTTGAAATATTCTTGCAACGAACGGCTTCAGTTTCGTTTTTGAACCAACCAATGTTGGTTTATTCAAAAACATAAACAAACAGTGACAACAAGACGAACTTAGCAAATAGGAATAAATATTACTTTTAAAAAATGTTTATGGCATTTTTTTATAATAAAGTTTATATAACGGTCATTAAAAGTTTTAAACCATGTTTTTCAACCTGTGGGTCGCGACCCCCGGGGGCCCGCGAAGCTTTGTCGTGTCGTGTCTGTGGTCGCCAGAGGTCGAAAAAAATGGGTACTTTAGTAAAACAAAAAAACCATAAAGACAATCATATTGCTAATAGTAATAATGTAACATCCACATACATACATGATAAAAAACCGAAGGGTCAAAGGGGGTCGCGAAATATCTTTTTTCTGGGGACGCATCTGAAAAAGGTTGAAAAACACTGTTTTAAACATATAACTAGTATATAGTTATTATAAGAAAAGTGTTTTTGTAAAAGTTAGAATTTAAAATTTTAAAATTAGCACATGAGTCAAGGATTTTTGCAATATTCCGTATAATTATCAAATACCAAACATATCTGTCTTTTGGTTTCAGTACCTCAAAGCTGTTCTGAGCAGTGAGCACTCATCAGACTCATTGCTGACTGCTGAATGTTGATTACTGACCGCTCGTTGTTTTCCTAATTTATACTCTGTGCTGCAGTCTGCACGAATGAGACTCCGAAAATTTAAAAACGTTTTGGTGTTGTGAAAAGATTATATTACTTATTATTAATATAAGAGAAAATAAAGATATGAAGTAGTATATCATACATAAGCTTACGCAATGGAAGAAGACGATCCTATTGTACAAGAGGTAATAGTTTTTTTGGAAATAGTGTTTTAAAGGTTATGTTATGGTGTAAAAGTGTTCGTAATTTTATATTCTTTACATGTTTTAGATACCTGTTTTCTTATCCCAGGCTTTGACAAAGAATCTATATATCTATCAATATCCAGTAAGACCAGCTAATAGGGATTGGACAAACGCTAAAGTTGAAAACGTATCTATAAAGCCTAGGAACAAATTAGTTCGAATGGAAATTGGCTTAGATCCTTTCAGCGATAAATATTGTTCTTCCAAAGGAGAACAGATTGCCGTTAATACTGATGGGTTGCAAGTAAGTAGACCAATTACTTCTACTATATAAAGTTCTATATAACTATAGATAAATTATATAAATATAGACCTTTATTTAAAATCTAAAAATAACTGTTAAATATAGCTATTACTAATAATAATTACAAGTATTAGTACTTGTTGAAAATTTACATTCTGATTATTATTTAAAAATAATACTTCCTTTTAGAACTACTAATCTGAACTTTAAGTACCTAATACATTACTTGGGACCAGTAGAAATAAATTAAGAATTCATTTGCAGGGTCTTGTTAAAGATAAAGAACGTGAAAAATCTAGATATTTTAGGAATGATGTAATGGATAAAATAGTTTATGAAAGCAGTTCTACTTGTGTTGATACTCAGCATTATGCTATTGGAATATTGCAAGATAAAGAACTTCATTGTACACCAATCCAAGGTAATTATTTTAATATTAATTATATAATAGTAATCATTTTGTTTTTTTTTAGTCTATTGTCATAAATTAGGTTTACATAATTGACTATGGTATCCAGGTTGAATTATATTACCTACTCTTATTATTAATTGAAGAGTTGTACCAAAGAATTTCTTGTTTTGGTATAACATTGGTAATTGACAATTGTTATTATAGTGAAGACAATCATTAAGAAACTTGCATTGCACTTGAAGACTTAAAAACTAGTATATCCAATTATACAGATATAATCTCTTAAAGGAACATCAAGAACTACCAAGAGACAATCAAAACAAAAATCTAACTGTTGGTTTTTATTTTTTAACACACTTTTATTAGCTTGTTATATTTTAATATCATATATTTCAGGTATAGTCCAACTTCGCCCATCATATTCATATTGTGATAAACAAGATAAAAGGAAGCAAGAGAAGAAGGAATTGGATATATCAGATGATGAAGAAAAAGAACCTGATATACAACAGGTAACATAACAAAAATGGAGTAAATAAGTTGTGGCTTTTTGTTATATTTGAACCATATTTAATATACAATTATATTTTAGGTAACAGTAAAATTTGCACGAGTAGAGACTGAGGTTGCAAAGAAAGCCAGAGAAAAATCCTTTCACACAATTAGTCAAAAGGTGGCTGAGGAGCCATGGTATGATGCTTTGTGGAGAAATGCAAAAAGTGATCAAGCTGAGGTAAAAAGGCAGAAAGTGACTTTTATAGTTGTTAGGAGTTATTATAGAAAAAAAAACAGCTGCTACCTGTAATGCAAGCTGATCATATTTGGCAGATATCTGAATATTGGTAAAAGTTTTGCCTCTGTAGTCAAATTATTGAAGCATTTCATATACACAGAGCAATAAAAAATATTGTGGAATGTTTGAATAAATGTTTGTTGTGTTAGTTAAAATTGAATTTTTAAAAATATATAAATTATTGAATGTTAAACTTTGATTATAACATGCATTTGTGTGGGACCCATAGAAGGGCTAAGAAACTTGTTAGTTTTTTTGATTAAGATGTAAGTAAGCTGCTTTGAAGATAGATTTCAATTTAAAAAATTGTTATAGTAAATAATATTCGTTCAAAGTTTTCTCTCATATATTTTTTTATACTTATTGTAAGATACTTTACAGTTGGAGAGACTGAAGTTGTTCAGCGCAACATCATCAGATGGGTCTGCCTTGACATTAGGTGCAAGGGATTACATCAAAGAACTAGTTCCAAGTGCTGAAGAAGATGAACAAGAGACGCAAAAGACACAAACACTACAAGAAGTCATTAAGGAAATACTTTTGGATGGTAAATTACTTTTCAGTTATTTTAATTTGGTGATTAATAATATACTTGCTCTTAGTTGTGATTGATTAAGTAGTTTAATTTTTGACTAAATTATTATAATGAGAAAATTACATCTTGGATTATTTTCCTAAGGAAGAGAAATGAAATGACAATATTAGGACAGACATGCTTAGAAACATTTTCAGGAATATATCTTGAATTTTGGTATAACAGCAAAGCTAATGACATTCGCGGAGCTCCGGGAAGCTGTACGCCGCAGCGGCATACAGAGTGCTGACGCAGCGTTACTGGGCGCGTTGGGCGGAGCCGCTTGCTGCGTGCGAGGCCTGTGGGCTCCGAGGTCGCATGACGTGTACCCACGCGCAACACCGGCGCCGCCAAGGCTGCTTTGTGCTGCTAGGGACCATGTGGTGAGAAATGCAATACTATTGTAGGGGGAGTTATAATTTCGACTACCCCTAGTACTCTTTCTGGTTTAATCAAGCCCTCACCAATTCAAAAAAACCTTTCTTATTACCCTCTATAGGTCTGGGTGTTGAGAGGGTAAAATATGCCACATTCTTGAAATTGATCTGAACCTTAGTGTAATATATAGCAATTTTTCAACCTTTTTCCTGATGCGACCCCCCCGGGAAAAAAAAAAATTTCCCCCCCCCCCCGCCCGTTGGGGTTTTTTTTTTCTTTTTTTTTATGTCACATTACTTTTCACAATAATACTTGACTAAATCATATATATTTCTACAAAATACCTTTTTGCGACCTCTGGCGTCCCCCCAAAAAAAGTTTCGCACCCCCGGGGGGCCCGACCCCCAGGTTAAAAAATAATTGTATAATGTACATATCAATAATAATAATAATTTATTTCACAAAATAAATGTAAATTACCATTTACAGGAAATTGTAATAAAACAATTTAAATATATTAAATTACATCCAAAACAAATATAAATAAAACATAGTAAATATACATAATAAAGTTACTGAGTTGTTCCAGAATATTTATATTACTTAATAATTTTTCAGCTTTATCTTTTCACGCAACACCCATACGTTGATAGGCGGAAAATTACCGCTGCCGTCCGCCTGCCAGCAAACGATGTGCTGAGTATTCTTCAGTCCGTGGCTAAGTTAAATCCCAACACGGGCTGGGAGCTTCTGCTTCCACCAGACCTAGCCTTCGAAGCCAAGTACCCAGAAATCATCCAACGCCAGAATATATACTGGGAGGCCCGACAACGGCAGTTCAACGAAATGCTCATGGGCGATTGTGTCCCGAAGAGGCAAAGGAAGAAATCGCAACGAGACTCAATAAGTTCAGATACAATTTTAAGTCCAAAACCGAGGTGTAACAGTGTTAGCGAAGAGGAGAGTGATAGAAAACGATATAAAAATAAATCAGCTACTGGGGTGGGGAAACGGACTAGACATGTGAGTGGGGGGCCGGATACGTGACTATAGTGATAGTAGGTTATCAATTTAGGAATCAGTGTAAATATGTGACTTGTTTTCTATTTGCTTTGTATGGGCTATGTTGAACAACTTGTCTTTTGAGGATTAACTAAATTAATATAAATTGCTTAGCAAAGTTGAAAAATATGGTTGCTTTATTAAAGGAATTGTTATGGCAATCTATTCAGGGTTCAAGCGTATATACCATATACTATATATATACTAACATATATTATATGCTATTTAAAATTAGATTTCAACCATCGTGAACTTTTATAGGTGTACAAGGTATACCTATTTGGGTTACAGTCCAGTTTTTATCAAAATCAGGTTCAGTAGTTGTAATCATGGGTTTTTTATATATTTTCATAAAATATTTGTCCCAAATAGCCAAAGAGAGGTTCAAAAAGGTAATGCAGAAAATGTGAAATCATACAATGTTTTGTGTTTGTTATTAATGTATGGCTGTAAAAATACAGAAAACCTCTCATATATTTGTTAAGTTAATTATTTTAGTTTTTAAAGTGTTATGAAAATATGTATTGTCATTTGCTTAGTTGATTCTGAAATCCACCATAAGACGATTTAATAAGATTATCTATTGTGATACTTTTCCTTTAGATTTTTATAGGATTTGCAGAAATGTTTTGGAAAAAAATTGTTATTTTTTATAATCATTGATAAAATGAATGTAATTGTTTTTACTGTCCAGTCTAGGTTGATATTGTTATTTTATACAGAATACAAAATAAGAAGTGATATTTGTTTTATTTGGATTTGGATTTGAAAGTAGACACAGTTTTTCCACAATATTTTTATTTCTAACACTTAAAGCTCTGGTGCAAGAACAAAATTACGTGTTAAACATTTTTATAAAATTAAAAAAAAACAACAATAACACTATTTAATACCTCAGAATACAAAATAACCTAAAAAAGTGGTCTATCCGTCTTTAATGCCGTCTTATGCGTTTTCATGAGATGACGTTCTGTTTACATAAGAATTATTATCAAATTCGGAGTCCATAGTGAACTAATACTGGTGGTTTCAAGACAGTGGCTTTAATAAAATATTGAAATAATTCATAGAATAGAATAAATCGTCGGGTGGTTGTGGGTTTTTTTGCGCTACCCACATATTGGTCTATTAGTGTTTTGTAAAATATTGAAATTGTTTTTACCCTAATCTGGGCGAGCTCTCGAGTTAGCAAGCAATCCCGTACAGTTTTACGATGTGTTTGAGAACAGCGGGCTCCCTGCACTATCAACTATGTAGCTGGTTTGTTCTGTATTCTGAGCCATCAATATATACATACAAAACTGAAAATTTTGAGTGAATTTTGTTTCACAGAAATAAAGTGGATTGTTCATGATTAATGGTAAGCCTAGTATTTTGATTACTGATATCAATATTGATATAAAAGATACATTTCCTTAAATCTGTAATTTACTACCATCATGTAACATTTTATTGAATGCCGCAATAATCGCTACATTAATTGTTTATAATCGCCTCTATGTATACTCTATACAGAAACTCTATATGATATGATAATAATCGTGCTAAACCTACATGTTACGCATTAACACTTAAATATTAAAATTAAAGAATTTTACAGGAAATAACACTTCACATATATTATATAAAAAAAATATTTTTAAATAACTATAATTTAAAAAGTTCATAGCTCAAAATTAGCAAATAACTAACCGATAGAAGAACAATATGAAATATACAAAGCGGACTAAAGACTATACAAAATAACGATTTTGTGTTTTGTTAATATAAGCGGAAAATGGCCGCGTTAGTTGAAAGGATATATAATGTTTAGCCTCATTCACAACTGAAAATTACTTGAAAATTGTTAAAACCTTTTGAGGAGAGTGTTCTTCAGTTAAGACGCGCCAAACACGTAAAGAAAAATTAGACAATCAATGTTATGGATTAAAATGTTAGACATACAATTTAGTATTGGTATATAAAGACTCAAAAGCGCCAGAAAAGCAGCTCTAGTACAGTATGTGCGTTTCAAGGGCGGATACAGTAGATCATGAGCCATGATCCACTGGATCCGCCCAGTCAATCTGCAGGGGAAAAGAAATCCTGAAAAAGATTTATGATTCTAGTAATTTCAATTTTGTATAACTCCGCCTGCCACGAAAGTAAGATCCGCTCCTGGTGCGTTTAATAACATTAAAATTTTCATAAATGCTAACACTATTTATTTACAAGATAAATCTGCACAAAGCAAACATGGCCACTACGCCCAACCCCATGAAGTTAATTTTATTGGCTCCATTGCAAAAACTTAGTTCGCAGTTATCGGCGACTAAGCCCAGGCGATTCTTGACTAGACTCCAATCGCAAAGACCCACATTACAACCGTCCAAGTAGAGGGTACGCTCGTTAGAAAGGAACAATACTTGGTACGGCTCTCTAATCTTTATATTATTGTTTGGTACACACCTGTAAAAAAGAATAAGTTATATATATATATCAATATATTATATTAGAACATAATGAAATTAAACGAGATTCTGCGAACGAAACATCGATTGTTATTGGACTTATAATGGCGTATGTAAAAAAGTATTTTTAATTGATGACCCAGTAGGTTAAATGGTCTGCCGACCACAATGTCCAGGTTTAAGTCAACAATTGTTTATCAGTTATGTTGGCACCTATAATAGCTAGCTTTGAGCTAACCGACAGTCAATGACGATATTATAAACTACACTTCTTCAAACTAAAAAATAAACCTATCTTAATTGTGGTTGTATCTTTATGAAGACCGTAAACGTGTGTTTTATGAATCGATTTTGCAATAACCGAAAAAGGCAATGTTGTAGTCAACTCACTTGTAGAGCACGGCAGCCAGATTGGCATTGAACGGCGTCATGTTGGAGGAGCTCCAGCGTCGTTCCCTCGCAGTCTGAGTGTGGTAGTTGTCCCCCGTGAGCGGCGCCGAGTCCCGGAACCCGCCGAGCGCTGTCACCGTCAGCAGAATCATCTCCGCTTCCGTAAAATGGACCGTCGCTTTGGGTTGTTGAGGGGTTTCTGAGAATACAGTTGCTTCAGTGAATCACTTTTGGATGAGTAAATGCGCTGTTTTTATTAATGTATTTCCGAGCGTGACTTGGGTGCCAAGAAAAGAGCGTAAAGGCCGGCAACGCACCTGTAAGCCTTCTGGCGTTTGCTTATTAAAAAGAATATAGTGTAGACTGTAAGCTATCTTTATTTAATAAGGTAGTTGTAGTTTAAATTAAATAAATATAACATATAAAGTATAATAAATATGAACATTTCATTACCATGGTCTAAGTGGATTTTAAAAAAGTCCGTCATATCCTTCACAGCTGTGCAACCGATTCTTTGGTTCATCGGATTTCCATATCCGTATTTGTAATAAGTTTCTAGGTCCTCTGAAAATTCCAGGCGTTTGATGTCTTCTTTTGTGAAAACCTGAGAAAATATACAGTATAGAAAATTTTACAATATGTTGTGTATGTATATATGTGATGTTTATACCACTATTGTCTTTCGTATATTGTAATTTCGGTTTTGTTACACAAGACCGAATAAAACTCTTTTCAAAATTAGTGGCTAATGCTTAACAAATTAATTATGAAATGATGATGAGAATGACTATGAACGAAATTACGATACGACCACATCTGAACATAATAAATTTGAATCTAAATTAAATTGTGTTTTAATTTGCTGTATTTTACAATACAATCACAACTTAATCATCTTTAATTTATTAAAATTTATCATTATAAAAATTAATATTATATAATATTAATATAATTAATTATTATTTTATATATTATTAATTATTAATATTATATAATAATATTATTTATAATCATTATAAAAAAGTCACATCTCTTATCCCTATATTGGACGTTCTACGCCTATATTCTAATGCCGTGTGTTTATGTAATTCAATATAAATTATGAAGCATAAAATAATAACTTACAGAGCACCAAGGGGATATTTTCTCAATTTCCCACGCCTTGTTGTAACGACACATTTCGTACATACTCAGAACAGTAGCAAGACTTACATCGTATGTAAAGCCAAGTCTTAAAGAGATATTGGTTATCATCTGAAAAAAAAAACACATTTCCGTAACATAATAGTTGTAAATTGAGAAATTTGACAGGCATGACGATAAATTACCTCTTTGTATTCTTGTTTAGATTCAAACGTTCTAAGTTGTGTTAGCGTTTCGTTGTTTTCTTCAACGTCCGTCGTCCACGCTGGGCAGAATTTATACGGCTGGAAAATGTAACAGCTCTGTTAGCTTCTGCCACAGCATCTGCCGCTATGTCAAGGGGTGGTAAAGATCGAATAGTGTAATTATTTCTACTTGGGACTCATAACTCGGATTATGTGCGCGGAAAAATTAGCTGAAAATACCCAGGAACACCGCGCATGACAATTTTAACAAGTATTATAATGCAAGACTTCAGTCTTTGAAAAATAAATATAATTACTGTTTATTAACAACTCCTAGTAGATACAAATGAAATATTAGAAACATATAAATTATTGGCGATACAACCTGTGGGCCTCACATTTCATGCAAATAGGGTCCACTTAAAACTTTCACAACATATTACAATTATACATCTATTAATCTCCTAAGTTTAGTAAATCGATACTACGTATTGAGAAAACTGAGTTTAAAATATTATTAATTACCCGGAGTAATTTTTCGTCGGTCTCTTTAGGGACTTCCATTCCTTCGGCCTGGTCCCTAAATAATCCCTCAGTAAACGCACGGAATGTTGTACTGGATCGTTGGTCGTTTACATATTTGAACTGAAAATCGATAAGAAAAACACTAATGTAAACAACATATAAAATTTACATACGACTGAATAGAATCAAGCTCATTTGGGCATTCTAAATAAATACATTTTTATAAAAGACTTACCAAATAATCGTACCGGTTATCAGTGAAGAGGCCAGGGTACTTAGACCTCCATGCTTGGGCAAGTTGCTGCGTTGACATGTAACCGTCAGTGGTGAGGTCACCGGCGTATGTCGCGTTCTGACGAGGGTTCCACATCCATTGCTCCAGGAGGTTGACGTCTGCCGCACACATACGTTGCTGGAAAGAGTTAATGGAAAACGCTGTCGGTCTAATTCAACTGTTATAAAAAGTGATCATATAAAACAAAAGACGACGATGACGCAGATACGATATACGATCCGACTTTCTGTTTGACAATCGGTAGTTTAGTTAAAGCTTTGTAAAGGCTCATTTTATTGTTATGTGTGTAATAATAAGATCTATATTTGTTAATTAACAGTTTAATTTAAATTATTTGCGACTTAGCTTAGTCTGTCAAGTGAGTTACTTAAATCAATTTTAATTCTGATTAATTTAGATTGTTGGTGAAATACCTTTTTTTACTTGACATTATTTTGTGAGAAATAGTTTGGCAAAATACCGTCAAAGGAACATGCATATACTCGTATGCTAATTTGCTATATTCAATGAAAAATTTTAACAATGAATTCTTTATAAGTAAAGTTTGTTGTGTTGTTTCCTCCAAGCGTTAATTTTCTTGCGTCATTTGAATTAAGGCGTTACATTGTGTATTAATTATTTAGGTAGCAGGTAGGCCAAGTAGATTTAATGAACTTATCATTGCAGATTGAGAAGGTCTGTCTTGCCATATTGAAAGTGCGCGAATTTAGCAATAATAAATATGTGAAGTAGAACAGTAACTAATTTTGGAACCTAAAGGTATCGGTAAACCTATCTTTCTAGATATATTTCAAATGTAAAATAATCTATTTATATTCAGAGCAGGGAAATAGCAATAAGTATAACTTTGAATGTGAAAATTCAATACGTTATGTAAACCTTTGAGTCCTTGTAGTAACTCTTTAAATGTCCCTCCAATTTTTTTATAATATATCGGTTAAATACAATTATTAAGTATTTACTTTTCATCGTATTCGTGATTACTCGAAGAGGTTTTATAGGCATTCACTGATTACCTACGAGCCCTACCCTGTATCTGAGGGGATTAAAATTAATTATTTACCGTGAAAAATGAAGTTAAATGGTCACGAAAGCGTGAAATAATGATTAGTCACGGAATATTTGATTATCGAAGACCAAAAAATTTCAAAGACCTAAGTTCTGGAAATGGTAATTGTCATGATACATTTTTATTTATGTTGGAAAATGACATAGATTGTAAAGCTAAAAAATTTAATTACATATCAAGACTATGTTTTGCACCCTTCATAGTATATAATAAAATATTCATTATTCTTTCACAAATCAGGTACACGAAAAACAAAATTATAAAAAACAAAAGCTAGATTTATTTTTAAGCAATATTACTATTTACGCGATTATTATTATTCGATTATTGAAAATTTCGATACGCCAAAGAAGCAAAGAGGTTTGTTAAACTTATTTAAACTTTTACAAAATGATCGAAATAAATGTTCACTCTTAATTAACAACTATAAAAGTAACTTACGTTGGTATTTCTGAAGTTGCCATTCCTGTAATTTGAAATAACGTTGTTTTTAAAATCAGTTAGCTTCTGTAGTTCGGATAATTCATCCGCCTCAGGGTTGTGTGAGCCGTGCCGATTCAGCAACCAAATTGCTAGTGGTTGACAACCTAAAAACAAAAATGTAGTGTTTAATCAACGTATAATGTTTCCTCCATTGTTAATATAAGAGTAATAGCAATTATATAACTTTTTGACCCTGCACCCAAGGCTTTAAATTACAATAGGTCGTATATGGTCATATATGAAAATGTTTTGACAAATTAAGAAAAAGTTCTTTACTAGAGAAAGGGTAACAGCTGACACACCCTTGAAAGGGGAGAAACTGGACTTCGGATATGAAATACTAAGTTTGATTTGAGACTTTTCAATTATATTTTTTATTATTTATGAATATATTTTTCTATTAATTCTGGAATGGTTTATTAATGTTCTAGAATACGAACGTAAGCTTGCTTGAATCCTATCCCTTACAATTGCACATTGCACTCTTTTGTAATTGGTGGTTTTCAAATATAATGTGCGGTCAATTCAAATTTTCTATTTAGAGTATATGTTATCATGCTTTGTATTTCTAACCGAAACACGACTATGAAAGCATAGTCGATGAACAATAAATAGTGTGGGTCTTGCTTATATATTTTGAATGCATTGAGCCGTTAATAATGCCTTTTACGTCACGTTTAAATTTTCTTGGCAATATTCCAAATGCTAATGTGAAAATGCCCAAGACATATGACTCAGTCGACCTTACACCATGGGATATAAGAAAATGTAAAGAAAATATATATTACCTGGCAATTCGTAGCATAATATCGTAAAAAATTATCTTATACATGATATTGAAAAATATTCACCTCAAATTGGACGTTTGGAAAATATTATGGAAAAATATTGTATAATTTTAAAAAGCCAATGAAATATTATTTATAGATATATGGAGGTTAGAACTTGCCTGTCTCTACGTATACACATAAAAAAAGGAATGATTAAGGTGGGATAACTGCTGGAATCCTAGTGCCTAAAGTGATGATAAAGGAGGCAGTAACCTTGGAAGCTGGATAAAAAAACTCAATCGTGTTTATTCTCTGCATAAAAAATAAATATTACCAGAGACATCACCCACGTAAAGCAGGGCAGATCGCCAGTTCTACAAAATAGTATAATTAGGTATTACATCGTATACTGGTGGTTAAAATATTTAAAATTTTCCTGGAAAATCGCAATTTGCAAATCGTTATCATGCTTTTATGGTTTTGTAAATATGTTGAAGTCATGCAATCTGAAACTTATGTACGTATGATTTTTTTTATAAATTAGTTTATTTTAGTTATTCCGTCTTTTGTACAGTACATTATCTCATTTTCAATTTAAATAACTAATTGCTATAATAAAACGCCATTAAACTGGTTTGGCGTGTTTTATCACGTAAATAAAGGGTTATTAATTACCAATGTACATATATTTGCTAAAACTCGTTCAGACCTATTTAGGGCTATTAGCTCAGCATAGGCATAAGTGACCTCACATGAGTCAGCCGACCTTGCTCCTAGTGACCAATGTTGCGTGCAATTTGTAACTTTCAGATTAGATGACGGCTAACATTAATAATATTAGCAGCTTATTCGTTTAGTACGACTAATGAGAGAGAAATATTAATTATTAGTATGTCTGTCTACACTTATACATAAATAAACACGAATATAACTGAAATAGACAACGTAAAGACTGGAAAATAATTTGAGAGGTCGTATAATAAATTTTTCGCTGACTACAGTGACAATATACGGTGACGTATTACAACGAATATTTGAATGCGCATCTACAAAAGCAAACTTCATTAATAAAATAATAAATGAGTAGTCTTAATTTTTAACTATTATAAATCGTGAATTCATACGGAAATTTTGCTATTTAACTAAAAGAGAGCAATACTATATAATGAATGTCTAATGGATTAACGTACTGTTGACAATGGACTATATTTTCCCAAGTATAAAGCATACAATATACAAGGGTGGGCGTTCATGTGTACCAAGCTCTATAAAATTGATTTAGTGGTAAACTTGCTAGTCTGAGCTTACGACTTCGTCTGCCTTAGTGGCTTTGTCTATTTTCTTATTTTTTTCATTAAAATGGTTTTCATTTGTATAAGTTGGGAAGCACTTGGGAGTTTAATAAGAATATATTTCACTAATTTTGAATATTAAATTACTCTACTTGCACGAACAAACATACACCTACATTAAACATAAAAAATTCTTCACTTTCAATATATAAACATAGTACTAGGAGAGTAACTAAAAATCATGATTTTGCAAGTATGTGGTACCTGTTGTTTTCTTTAAAAAAAGGGTATTTCAAAGATATGGAGGAACAAATATATTAAAAATATATTAGATATATTCAAGAGACAGCTGTTTTATAAACATGTATGTTACAGTACAGATTCTTGGATATAGGTCACACTCGAACCTTGGGCTAAGCTTTCACGGCCTCCCTTAATGAAAGCTTTGTGCAGGCAGCGCAGCATTCTATATTGCTTGGCATCACTTGGATCGATTTTAATATCGCCTCGTTTTATACTTATAATCCGAACACTTCATCGTTAATTAAGTCAATCGTGATTGTAGACAATGCAGTTTTGTCTTCGCTACAGATTCTTCGCCACGATTGTCATGTCAATTCTATAACGGAATTGAAATTTGGTAAACTTTTTTAATATCTTCTTCTATTGACTATTCTATTGTCTTATAAATTTAATAATAAGAAGAAGGGTTTATGTGAAACCGAATATATTTATAAATTATATAATATTGAATTATGATGAGCCGTCTTTGATTTCAATTATTTTATACATGGTAGGTTTCTACATTATGAGGTCTTAATAGCTTGATTGTGATAAAACATAGATATGCCTTTGTCTTTTTATATGTTTTTATTTTCATCGAATAAAATATGAAATTCGTTTAATTGTTTAATTAACCAATTGTCACGACATTAAGGAGAATATAATTAGGAGGTATTCAATTACTTAATTTAACAAAAAGCGAGTTAGTAATGGGTTAGCTTATGAATAGTTTATTATAAAATATGTAAAGTTAATTAATTGCTATTGTTTATTGCGCATGATGAAATGAAATTTTTAACATATAAATCAATGTTTTGTACGTCGGCTTAACGGCTTAAATTTATATTTGGTCTAGATGAAAGAAGGGGAAAATTGTAAAACAATATAATATCTACTTACGTCTGGTATAAAATGTAAGAGTTCAATAGTTAAATTGAAAATGAACTATATATCTTATAATATGTATTTATTTATATTTGAATACAACAGCTAAATATATAATAAAATAAAATAGAAGGTACAAAAAGTAGAGAGAGAACCTTTACTTTAGTCAACATTAGTGTCATGATTCGTTTTCAATAAGATACGATACTTAACAGCCCTATGTAGTGTAAAATAATGCTTAAGTAAGAATTTTCTAACATTCCAACACGGAAACGTATTTTTCCAAGTTGTGTAATATTATTTACATAGAAGGCGATCGTATACAAGAATTGAATAGTAAACGTTTTGTATGGACATTCTACATATTTTATTGTTTCATACAGTGACAGTAAACTGTTTAAATGTCATGTCTTATGCAGTCATTATAATAAAAGTATACTAAAGTATATCTATATTAATATCGCCTATTTATTATCCTTAAATATTCTTAGATATGCATACAAAATGCATTGAGTAGTCTATACTAATATATAAAATTGGAGTGTCTGTTTTTAATATTGAAATAATCTCTACTGGGCCTATCTTTTATAATTCCCCTAATCTGTTGTAATATTGTGATTCATTTTTGCTGCTTTCCTTTTTTGTCTTTAAGTAATAATTACAAATAAAGTACATTTGTGTTTTTTTAGTTAGTGACCTAGATAGCACATCTTTTCTAAAATAAGTATTATGAGTTATTATACCTAATCCATGCGGACGTAGTCGCTGGTACGGCTAGTATTTGAATAAAATTGACGTTCATACGAACAAACATACATATTTATAGTGAATCTCCGCCAGTCAGACGAATATCTTATGAAAATTGTTGCAAGAATTCTCCTATTTTTCCGGATTATTTAGATTATAAACTACAACTATAAAGCAATAAATCATTCCTATGATTAAAATTATCACGCGCATAATATAGGCCGCACAACTATAATGCAGTTACGTTATTGCATTGTTACGCAGTATGGAAATTGATAAACGCGTTGAAAATATAAGATGACTAGTATAGTAACCGCATATCCGGTTTGCTGTGATTAGTGTTTTTCTATGAATTTTTCACATTTTACTGGCACATTAAAATAGTTTGGCTTTTTTTTTTCAGCGCGAGTTGCCAGGTTATATTAAAAATATTATCAACTCTTAAATGGCTAAAATAGGGGTCTTAAGCCATAAGCAATAATACAGATAATAACTTAATAGTGACCCCACAGTTTACGTTCACCATGTTTCTTTACATATAGAAAAATTTCATTGATGCACAACTGTTACTGAATGTAAAACCTTAAGAGTACAGAGACACGTCCAAACAGAATGCGAATTTTATTTATACTTTAAGAACGAAACATTTAATTTAAGATGACACGCGATGAATTCATTTTACAAGACGCGATGTAAACAGGTTATTGCATCATCGATGTACTGACACGGTTTGCCTTTTATTTATGTCCCGTAAATTTTACTGAGGAAACTCTACAATTAGATAGTCATGGCATAGATTCATGTGCAGATGTGGCTACGAAAGGTGACATACATTTCATTTGTATGAGAACGGTTTTCTTTTGTGCATTTAGAGAGATTTAAGGCTGTTGACTCAAATCTCGACGAATTTCATTCTTTGTTATTACGTAGTACGTCGTGATACAGATTTAAAACTAAAAAAATAACTTTAAAGTCCTAAATATGAATAAAATTAAATTAAGAATCACTGATATCTGAGTCAAACAATGTACTATAAAGTAAAAGTCGTTATACAATGAGGAATGAACTAAGAAGGAATAATATTGTAATTTGAAGGTTTGACAAAATATTTACTTTCCATGTTAAACAATTTGCTAAAAGTAAACTCTCGTCCGTTCAGGTCAACATCATATTTATATTTTCACTTCTATAATTTCTCACTATTGTACAAGAATAACTTAAGTTTCTTTTTAAATTTATTAAGGCATTGGATATCGGTGTCATTTAGCCTAAAGATAATTAAAGAAAACTTATGCCAGCATAAATTGTCAGGATATATTACTGACTGAACTATCAATCATAAGTATAGCGGTGGTCATTTAATTTAACAATGGTGTCGCACCTTAATGCTATCAATTTAGAAATAGGTATACAGAATAGGTTACGCATGTTTGACAGGTCTAAAGCTAAATTTAGAGATTTTTAGTGTACATTCACTTTTACCTAGTAATTTAGTTGTTCCATCTTAAAATTTCCAAGGCTTTTTTAGATGTCTGAAGGCAGCAGAACCTTTAATCACTATCTAGTGCTTACCGGGAACTTCATGTGAGCGGATCACAGGTACGCCTCTGTTGGAGAAGGTGTATGCCGTCTTTGTTCCAAACAGCAGGTACGGCTCTGGGTCAACAGACAGGCATGTTTCTGGTATGTCTTGGCCATAGACACTAATCAGTGCTAATGCACCGAGAATATACCACCGCATTGTACTGAAACGATATCAACATATCTGTTTCTTGAAAAATATATTTTTACTACAAATTCTCGCCAAACCTTAAAAATATGCGATAACTAGCTCATTACGTAAATTAAGTTTCAAGACACCGACAAAATTCATCTACAATCATTTCTTATACATTAAATATCATGCAATTTTTTATGCGTTTTAATATTTAGTTTTGACACTTTAGTTTTGTTCATTATTTGAACTAGGTTAACCTTCACATTAGATTTATATTATTTTAAGCAAGCAAAGCAAGCTTTTTGTAAAATTTACTTATTGCATCATTTATTTTAATTTAATTTGGGTGACTAATTAAATATGTAGATGGTATGTACTCAAGTGTATTCTGTATGTATTGCAAATAATAATGATCTACAAAATTTAAGTCAAGTCAGCGTAACAATTATTCCTCGTAACGTTATGTGAAGTTGTGATTCGTCTATAAAAATATACTTGCAATTTAACAAGTCTAATAAAAACATATAAATGTATATAAATCAAAAATTTATTGAACATTTAAAACGTACTAGTTTTGTAAAAATTGAAACATAAAAATTTTAAATCCATAATGTAGTATGAATTGAATTTAATTTAAATATTCTGTTAACGACAAGTTTTGGTTACCAACATGGTACTGAATTGCGTAAGTTGGTATATTTTTCTGCAGAATGCCGCGCCTTAAGTCAGTAAGTAGTAATTCTAATGAACGGAAACGGTTTATGAGCTATCTCAATAGTATAAACATCCTCGTGTTGTTAAAATATAATAATAATAGTTGATGTAACATGAACTGGAACAAAATATGACAGATAAACCACACTCCACAAATGAATACCTTTACGCGGGAACACTATATATACTTATTATGTATGGAAAACGCGGGAAACGTGCCACGATGCCACTTCACAGAGCGTTTAAGCGCGAACTGGTGAAGAATCCGGTTAGTGTGACCATCCAGTGAAAGATGGTTTACCAAGATAATAAAACAATATATTTAAAAAAAAATGATATACGTATAAAATTAATTACGTAAAAAGAATATCTCATCTAATGACCATCAAATCTTCGACTATAAATATCCGAAATACTACATTATGAGAACAAACGCTTTTGTCCATATAGCCAAATCTGCCGAATTTATAGTAGTTTGCCACAGCTTGCCACACTGAAACCGGCTAGAGGCTTCACTCACGTCGTGCATAATGGCAAATTTGATGATCAACCGGTGTGACCATGAACCGAAATTATTGTTCAATTCATAAACATTGAAAGTTGACAAAAATGTTATACAACTTAGATGACATTGAATTTTAAAATTCCATGAAGATTGTTTCTCGCTATTGTACGTGGTTAGCGAAGAGAATCAATTTTTTTAATGGTGTTGTTGTAATGTTATGGTAAGTAAAAGTGATATGTATGAGGTTAAGGACAGCATAAAAAGTAAATACGGTCTATTGGTTTATCCCATGTTTATGGCATAGACAATAATATGACAATGTTAATTAAAAAAGGTCCTTTGTAAAAATAATGGAAAAGATCATCACACATAATTGAAAACATTTCAACAGTCTGTTTCTTTAAAAAACAGATTATGCTAAATTAATATACTCTTTTTAACCATGTAAAATAAATAATATAAAATACCAGGCAAGTGTGATTCGGACTCGCGCACGATGGGACCATTCTTAGGATGTTTTTGTTGTACGAGGACCTCATTGAATATTTGCTTTTACATATACTTATTTTATAATGTTTTCACGTACTTATAGCGGCAAGCTGTATAAATTAACTATTACGGCCATTGACTTATGACGCAAGATGCACTCTTCAAACCTACCATGTGACCTTAATTTGCGTAGAAAGTTATACGTCGCAATTGTTTGACTTTTCCAAGCTTTAATTACGTTGATAAAAGCGCGATAAGTGCCGATATGTGTCGAGATAGGGTTGCCGGCTTTGTGAAAAAATCTTGAGAACAATCTGCTCTTGTTATTAAAATCTCTTCTTGATTGGATAAAAACTTATAGCTACGGATTAATAATGGTTAAACAATATAACCATTATTAATTGTAATAGCCATTATTAATTTATGATCCGAATTGGGCGTAGTATGAATTAAATAATCAGTAATACTTTTGTAATTTTTACGTTGTGAAAATCGAAGCGGCGACCTCTAGTTAATGAAAATTAGAAGTAATATTTTACTTAGCCGTATTAGCAGGTCTTTATAGACTTTAGCAACTAAATGTGGCAATTGTTTTTTCTGCTTAATCTGCAGATCTGATGGCAATGCCCATGCATGCTTACTACGACCCTATTATAGCTTCAACCATTAGATAAGGTGGTCTGGATTTGTAAACGATGTTTTATTTGATTTTTACGGTACATAAGCGTCGGTTATGCAACGAGGAAGTGTAAGATCACATATATGGTATATTTAGAAATATAGTCAACATATTTTGTTAGTAAAATTCAACATGCTGCAGCTTGGCAGCAGACATTATTATACGGATCTCTGGAGATGCACTACACACGGGCTGTGGTAATATTTCTCGGGCTATTGTTGAGTTGCGCCGGAATACTTTTGTGCCTGAAATCGAGACGTTACTTTGTAGTGTTGTAAACTGGGATCAGGAGTAAGACTAGTTGCCTTTTCGCAAATTCCCTTTTTACTCCTCTTTTCGAAGACTCCATTCGGCCCCAATGGTACGTGGTTGGGCGGGAGCATAACAGATCTTCTTTAGATTTACACATATGTAATCTAATTGAATATTACTCTGGTATGCCATTTAGGCAAAATAGTACATAACTACAATAAAAATTGATATATTTTTAATTACACGTTCGGGTAGTAAAATGTATTTCAAACTACTTATAATAAGTGTATCTTTAATGTGTATGCCTTGTACGGGTCTGTTAACGTGTGAAGCCGCACATATCTAGTAAACCATAATCTATTACGATATTACGTCTAAACGTACTCGTGATCGTCTATCGTACGTCTACGTCTTAAATAGTATAAAACATACAAATATTATAATTTATTGTGTTTTACCACTATGCGACAACTATTAGTCGATCTTAAATTTTCAACATTTTATCCAACTTAATATAAGAAATAAAATTGTGTCACATATTGTCAGAACCACTACACATCAAAGGCAGTTAACAATATGGACGTGAACTCAATTTCCTTGACCACTGACCCGTCAACGAACTATACCTGCACTGTTTTATAGCTTTTTACTGCCTCTATATAAACGATATGCATGCATGCATTTTGTCTGGAATTAGAATCCAAGTGGTGTGAGTTTTCGTTGTTCTTTTATAGAAAAATAATTATTAAAGAAAATGAAGTGAGTTTTTATTATTCGATTTTATGTAGAAGTGGCAATAGAACAGGTAAGCTTGTATTAAATTCACTAACCCTATCTAAAGCAGACTGAACAGTTCTTTAATAGATATGGCAACAAATACTTCGATGGCCTCTGCTTTACACATTGTTCGCCCGTGTGATACAGGATACGTACGCCAAGCTGATACGTATAAAATCATTTTCGACGTTAGCCAATACGTATAAAATCATTTAGCAAAAGGTACTTGACTAGAAGGCCTTTATTGTGTTTTGGTGGGGGCGCTTTTTGGGGTTTTTTATTTGTGCTAAAAACTGCCGCAACTTATTTGTTGGCTTGATTGAAAGTTTTTGTTAACACCCAGATATTTCAGCTTACCAACTAATTCTATCGTCAAGCACTAGCATATTGTTTTTGTTGGATTATAGAGACATGTGTCTTCATGAGCCACCAATTCTATGCTAGATAATGTTTACTGGAAGGGGTTTTATTTATGAACAATAGACTATACATGTTCCAACGACCGAATCGGTCTGGACAACGTTAAAATGATCAAAGACTTGCCCGTACAGAAGAAGAAGAAAAGAAACTGAGAAATAAATATGTCATATGAAATACTCCTACTAATTCCTTTTTAAAAATAATGTTAAATACAGGTTCTACAGCTAAAATGAAACTACGCAGTTAACTCTCAAAGAGTTTAATATTATTTTGTTCTTGGAACTGGGAAAACATTAATTCTATTTAAACGCACCATAATTTAAAACATTTAAATATATTTTTAATCTAAAGCATTTAAAATATCCAATTTATTTTAACATTATATAGTTTGAAGTCATCAACACGACACAGAATTGCGTTAAATGTGCGCCGTTATTTAGAGACTCACATTCAAGCATAGTTTCTTTCACGCTACTACAACGTGCAAAGGATATAAGCAAGGGTTAGGCACTGAAGACCGCATGAATTACATTCAATACTATATACTAACATTTTTAATTTTTGATGTTTTAATAGCTACGGATGTTAAACTACATACAGGTGAAATTTCATTTCCAAGACGAAATTACGGGACACTCCCTAACAAAGTGCTGATTCCAGCTAATTATTGGAAATCGCCCTATCAGATACCATACGTGAAATAGACACAGGCTACGACGAATCTGTAATAGTTATTTTAGATCTAGACCAATTTTCTAAAGTCCCATCAAAATCTCTAGTCGGTTGGTTACTTTTGAATGGCCAATATCATGATTCCGACTGTCTCTGTAGCTACATTACTTATATAAACTTTATATAATTCTGAATTTAATTTACGTATTAGTAGTTAAATGTTAATTTGAAAATAAGTAACGCGTTGAATTACTGTCATCTTTAATTATTAAAACAGACGTGAAACCTTATATTTTGAAATATAGTCTGTTATCAATTCATTATATTTGTAGATTTTATTTCCCTGCAACTTTGATGAGCGGTATACTCGTCACCTAAACTTAGTTGAGTGGAAAATATCTTTATAACAACATTAAATGATTTCTATGAAATTATGATGCATAATTGATAAATACTTCCTTACTAGCATAAACTAAAGTATTGAAACACAGACTAACTGTTTCGGTTATTTGGAGCGAACAGTGGGATAGCGATTGTTACAAGATTCGCATGCACTTTAACATTGACTAGTTAAAAATATGCATTTCTGATTGCATAACGCAATATTACATATTACGTATTTCAGCGCTAATAATGATATATTAAATATTTCTGCTCCACTTTTTAACAATAAGGATGCATATATGAATACTTTAATTTATTTTAGACCAACTCTGAGACATTCAAAATACTTTTGCTATGGCGCACTGGACCCGCTAGTATATTGATATATCATCTACACTAAATTGTACTCTAAACACTTAAAAATAAATAAACTAATACTCAAACAATTTTGTTATTATCACGATCATACAGGGACATGGTCTAGATAATGGCATAAGTACATAAGAGTTATTTAATTAAAATCTATAATCACAACAATAGATGCTAGTCCTATATTATTTAATTAGAAAAATAACGCTATCCAAACTTAAAATTCCTAACAGTCTCTAGGTAAATAAGTATTGTGAGCTTATACTTTTAGCTTGTAATTATAATCTATGGTCGTATGTCTATTGATTAGTCAAAGGTATCCAAAAGTAGTTATAGTAAAAAAAATTAGAAAATTGACATAAAATGGTGCAGATATTTGTTTTACAAATGGTAATTGGTAGTGATAGCTCATGTGATATAACATTTAATATACATATTAAAGTTAATAATTAGTTTAAGTAGGTTTAAAATATAAATAAAATGTAGGACAAGTTTGTATGAGTAAATTAGGGTTTGATTAATCTCTCTAATCTGTGCTTTCTGTTCAAGAGGTTTTATATACCACATAATGTATAGAAAGAAAAAATTAGAACCAGCCAAACTTTGTTATCATCATCAATGCCTAGCTTTAAACAACTGCAATTGCTATTCAAAATGAGGCCGCGATATCCTTAAACTAAATGATTTTCAAATTAATGACTCTCATATTATAAAAATAATATTGTGAGAAACACTTTTTGTTTCGTTTTTGAACATTTTGAAAACAACTTGAAAATTTTGAAAATATTTGCGTGATGTCGTCACTTAATTTTGACGTTAACCATAAAAAAATAAATAAACGTTTATTGAGTAAAGGCGGTTGTTATTTTTAATATTGTAGCTAAAAGAGATACTAAAGAGTTTTCAAATATTGAGATATTAAGATCTCTTACAGCTTAACCTAAGTCCTTTCGTCATATAATCCATAGCGATTTATAATACTGATGGAAGTGATCGAGCTCACTCAATCACAGCTACACAGCCATAAACCTTCCATTATCATTACAATACTAAAATAGAGCATCTATATGTTCTTGTGACCAAAGAATGAGGGGGCGATCTTTAATTTTTCAGTTAGCTGCGCGTTCATTACAAAATATTGATTTGTGACGCAATCTTAAAGTGGTCCAAAAATACGCTCGAAGTTTAAGAAAATATATAAATTTGAATATTGTTAATAACCTTATCGAGCCGTCTATTCATCAGTCACAAGGAATTTTTACATCGACGTCTACACACCGATAAACTGAACATATTTACAAAACGGTATACCATCTAAAATATCACACTGTACCGTCTATTTCCATCCAAAAATATAGTCTGTAATATCACAATTAAGCGCTTAGGGGTGGGGGCTTTTGGGGGGCGATTCTATTGTCAGCTGTGAAGAGCCTGTCTAATTCCTCATCTTCGTAGAAGACAACAAAGTGTTCGGGCTTCGCGACGGCTTCAAAGATTGAGCAAACTGAAGGTTTAACGTTGTAAAAGTATAATGGTTGCTGCCGCGCGTGGAAGTCTGCAGTCAGCTGCTCTATGCTCTTTGCTGCCGTATAATCGGCGCTATAAATGTGAGTACACTCAATGACGACGGGAACAGAGTTGCTGGTCGCGCATTTTGTAACAAGTCGTCGGACGTAATCCACCGAGGGGAACATTAGACAGCGGTCCGGTGTTATCATTAGATACTCCACTCCCAGGTCCGTCTGAAAATTAAAAATACATATTATAACATTGGCCTTTATGTTATATCATGCCCCATTTGTATGTTTTACCCAGAATTCATAAAAAATAAATGAAATGTTGTGATAAACAGATATACTTTAGCTAAGACGGTGCAATGGGTGGTTAATATTTATCCTTAAACTGAAATCAATATGGTCTAGCCTTTAACGTTAATTGTATATAATTAGGCGTTACAAAATTGGTAAAAGCATTGTATATTGAACTATAATAATTTCTTATTTAGAAAAAGTAGATGAACCAAATAGTATCTTTTGCGCCATCCGTTATAAGCCGGGCATTGTTCTACTGACGTATGATTAAGTTATTCATTGAATAAACATTTATCTTATTCGTAGGAGGATAAATGCTTTGCATAATTTAGATAAGGAGAATTATTTTGTTGCAAAACATCTTTTGTAATATCGAAGACAAAGGTGTTATATTCATAGAAACTAATTCTATATACCAATATGAATATTTTTAATTATGTTAATATATTTATTGTTAACTACAGTAATTCTTAATCACCACGAGGTAAACAAAACATTATAAAAAACAAACAAAAGACTTTTTAATTTAGAAAATAAACCGTATCTCTGCTTTAGCCACAATGTAATACGGTGTAAAAGTGATTTATTGCTGTCGGAATTTTAATAGGGTTACACACATTTTACGTGTCGTAAAGTAAATACAGGTGGTTGGCGATTCCTATTTATATAACCAACGTGTATAAATAGTCAAATATAAGGATTTTTATTTGCGCGGAATACGGTATTAAGGTTCTATACTAATATTGTAATTGAAAATAGCGTGATTGGTTGAACGCGCTAATCTCTAGCTACTGGTTCGAATTGAAAATCCATTGATTGCGAAAGGCTATATATAATGCACGGGTCTTTAATTAACGCAAGTGAAAGTTAGTACCAGTAAACGTTCTAATCAGTTACTTCCCTCGCTTTAACTATTAATATATGTTATTCGCGAGTCCATAGAATTAATGTAACCTTTATGTAAATATAAATTCAGCATAATCGCCTCTCATAGGTCTTGCATTAGATAGTAAAAGCGATTTATTAAAGAAACTAACTTTAAGCATCTCAACAGAGAACTTTGGTCTTGCTGCGTGGTATAGAATAAACACGATGTTAACCACCACACCAGTTAGGATTCCCATCTCAATTGGTAGAGCTAGGCACAGCACAAACGTCGTCAGCCCAGGTATCAGATCCAGCTCTGAAAAATAAATGAATCATTTATTGCGATATACTTACGATGTTGGGTGATCATGACAAAGAAAAAATACTTTATTGGCTAATAAAAGTGTGGTTATGTTAAAGTAGTTGAGTTTTATTTTCAGGCTATTGTTCTGTTTAGTAAATGTGTTTTTTATTGTTTATTAACGATTGTCGATATATCTTCAAAATGTCACACCGCAAAATTATTTCTTTAGCTATACTTATTATTCTTAAACTTTTTTTTGAAGTGAAAATGGGTGTAGTAGCCCTATGCCACCGAAGACGGTGTTTACTTTACCCCTCTGCTAAAGGGCTGAAACACCCGAACGGCTCTAAGATGTGCCCTAGGGCTTCACCAAGGAATTCAACCCAATAAATGAATTTATACTACATCGACCTGTACCTGTATGGTCACAGTAACAATTAGGTATAATTAAAATGAGTTTGCTATAGATATAATTGTAAACAAAGTTACTGAATATTGAAACAAAAGCTCAGCATTAGCTATGTACATATTTTATTATTTGATTAAATTATGAATCTGTAATCAAAAGTTACGTCATATATTTGAATTTTGCTTTGGTTTTCCTTAGTGGTTAACCGCAAAAGTACTGATTTCAAATAGTTCAGTTTTATATTTATAGTAATTTATACGAACTACAAACTTATGTATCAGTATTATTTATATATACTACATATCTACCTTTCATCTGTGTCAGTTTTAAGACATCGAAGCGAAATTGCAAATGCAGACAAAGAATAAATGGCAGATTCTTTTATTCCACGGTTCTTCAATTCCACACAAATATGTTGTTAATTAAATGTCATTATGAAAGGATTTATTCTAATTATTATTATTATCTTTGTTGAATCAGCAATATATGTATTTAAAATTTTACCCAAATAGTTGCATAAGTTGTTTACTAAGCTGAAGTAGTTCTTATACTATACAGGAACTTCTTTTCTGCTACTTAAAATGTTGACTTTGGTGTACTACACTATTTTATTTATAATTTGATTTAAATAATTCCAATAGTTTCATGTACCTAATAGTTTAAGCCTCGGTTCTATCGAAATTAACTTTATTCATCACGCGAAACTTTGGTAAGTAGGTTACAAACGTCTAACAAAGTAATTCGCTGTCAAACAAGTAATTACTTTCTTGTTAAGTACGTGCTAGTGGAAAATATTTTGCTAAATAGTGTGTTTATAGGTTAGTTAGGTATATATGTAAATATTTTAAAAGGTGGTTTACGAAGCGAAAGTTCAATGAAAGCCGTGCATGTTAAACATTTTCTAGGTAAACCAGAAATTTGATTTTTGGTGTCACGTGCGCAATTGATCACATCGTTTTCCAGCTACATACAAACATGTGTCATACTACATAATATAAAGTAATTAGTTAAGTTTTTTTAAGCATCAAAAATCAAGATAATTAAATTTAAGTTGGGCGCAATAACAAAAACTACAATAAGAGGCGAATACTTACTCTTGGCTCTCCACATTGGCTTGACGACGTCATATTCAACCATAAACAAAATAGCAGAGATGATGACAGCAGCCAGTGCAGCCTTCGGGATAAATTCAAAGTACTGGGTAAAGAATTGTAGGGCGAGTATCACCATCAGGCCTGGAAATAATGACAATATTTTTAAAACAGTTTTCCTCTTGGATATAACATAGTTTTTTATATTTATATAGAAGCATTAAAAGTTAGATATACAATTTTCATACTGGTATTGAAATATATTAGCAAACACGTTTAGTTTTTTTTTATAATAGGCAGTTTCAAGCTGCATACCGCAATTAAAATTCTCCGACGGAAACTTAATTATGTATTGTGTAAACCATAAAACGCGATAAGGGTGTGCATAGCTAAATGTTTCATTTCGTCACATCGCACATTTGACAGTTGTATTAGGGCAACGCAAATCGATTATGTGTTTAATGCGCATTGCCTATGTAAAATGTACAGAACACAGGCGAAACCAACTAGAACCCTTCATTGGAAGTGTATGTATAGGTAAAGATTGTAGATTAGTGAGATCCAGAATCATTATGTACCAAAATATCCTATTAGGTGCACATGATATTATAAAAACATTCAATTACTTCCACAAGTGCTACTATAACGGTCTTCGAAGTTTTAACACAGGATATGAAAGTAGTACAATATATGTAAATTCAGGCAGCAGTCATAATGTGCTCTCTGTACTTTTACAGTGCAGCAAGAATTATCTTGGTATCTAAATTTCTCGGTTAAGTGACAGTAAGATAACAATTATTGGAATAGCTTTTGTGTTTCGATCATGTCCCTAATCTGATCTTCTCTTTAAACTTAAGACTCCGCTCTTGAATTTACATACATTTTCACAAAAAAAATTGTCTCTCACCTGAATACAGCCCGTTGAACGTGGTCTTCACACCAGAGCCATTGCTGACCACGGAGCGTGCCAATGAACCTCCACCCGGATACGCTTGCATAAAGGAATTACCAAGATTCACCAGACCCAAAGCGATCATTTCTTGAGTGGCATCGATTGTCTTTCCTCCGGAAAAAGCTTTGCAGATCGCTATATCTTCCAGTAAAACTATTAAGGGTATCACTAGGAGGCCAGAACCAAGTTCCGACACCATATCTAGGAAATCTGCCGTGGTATTGTCACTTCGAACGTAGGCGAATGGTGGAACTGTTGGCACTGGTACTCCAGAGGGTATGGCACCTGTAAAATGGAGTTTAATGATTAAAACTTAGGGCTTATATAAGATTTCTAAAAAGAGAATGAGATGGTGCTTTTTTTAAGAAACAGTAGTTGATAAAAAATAGTATAAGTCCAAGTCAAGTATATGAAAAGCTTAGACTGAGATATGTACATGTTTTTAATGATTTTCTAAAATACTTTCGTATAAAAGTCTGTAATTGCTAAATATTTACGTAGTTAACTGTTAATTATTACAAATAGTCTTTCTTGTACTATACAAAAGTACCTACATATTCCGCGTAGGTCTTGTACCTACTACGTCACGTGTTCATCACAATTTTTATATACGAATCTCAAAACTATACTTTAAAATAACTATATTATTATGTTAAATGTATAATAATGAGATAGTATGAATAAGAATCATAGTGCGTCTGATCTACTCTAATGATACAAAGAAAGAGATTATGATTGAATGACGATTGAATCTCGTTTTACTAACCGCCCGGTACACCTTCGACTGTCGCATTAAAATAAAAAAAATAATAAATTTTATTAGGATTATAATCGATATCAAATAATTATATATTCTTATTCAATATTATTATATCCAATCCAATACTATTATTGGATAGTAGAATAGGACACCATCACAATATAAAGCAATAACATTCATAAAAAGTTATTTACTTACCCATTAAACGAACAGGAGACGAGCCCTTCGTGGTTACAAACCAGTAGCCGAGTACTCCAGTGAGAATAACAACGATGGCATTCCGGCAAGTTCCCAACAACCACATACATTTCGTCAATACTTTATGCCTAGTAGTTGGTCCATCCGGTGACTTCTCTCCGAGTTTTATCATTCCAATTTTCTAAAAACACAACACAAGTTTGAGCCAATATTGACTATCTAATTATTACTTAATGATTAATATTATTTTCAGTTATATCGTGAATACAAAATACGGTAAGTTCTAATAATATGACTTACCCTCATAGAAAGGAGTAATGCGATGCAGATAAATCCAAGGATAGGATCCCATAGCGATGCGTTGTGGATATTCTTAAACACCGAAATCCATTGTTGCAAAAATGTCGTTCCGTTCACTGTTATAGCAAAGAGATCTTTCACTTGTGAGGTTGCAATCATCAGTGCAACTGCTGATGTAAATCCTGAAGATACGGGACCTGATACGAAGTTAATGAGGAACCCTAGACCGAGTACGCCCATCAGCAACTCAATGAGGCCAGTTAAGAAGTTCAGTAATATTGCCTTTTCTATAACTCCACCAGCTACTTGCCAGGTCAGTAAAGATGCGATAGCGGTTGGTCCTGCTGGTACTGCCCTACACCCTCCAAGGAATATGTAAATGAAGCAACCAAGAAATGATCCGTATAATCCATACTGCGGGGGTAAACCCGCAATATTTGAATAGGCTAACGATTGAGGGATGACAGTCAAACCGACTGTTATACCAGCTATAAGATCTCCGATTGCTTTCTCCGTGTTGTACCTGAAAATGGAATTAGTTATTGAATTGCCTATAGCGGTGTTTTTCAACCTTTTTCATGATGCGACACCCCTGGTATAAAAAAAATATTTCGCGACCCCCCTTGGCCTTCGGTTTTTTATCATGTATGCTAGATTATTTTACAGTTTTTAACACTATAATTGCCTTTAATTTTGGTTTTTTTACTAAGGGTACCCTTTTTTCAGACCTCTGGTGACCCCCCCTACAGAAGCGACCCACAGGTTGAAAAACAATGGCCTATAGCAACACAATCAAACCTTAGCAGATTTAATTTGTACAGATTTTATAATTACAAATTCACCTCTTTTATCTGTTGTAAAATTTATTAGCATAGACTGAAATTTCGTTTATTGCTAATAAATGGATGTAATAATACAGTGTAGCATTTATGAGTACTGTTACGTTCTCGTATTTATATGAGGCTTTAACCGCGAAACCCTTGAAATGTCGCAGATTAACAAACAGCAGTATGTAAACGTGTATTTCGATAGAGTTATGATGATGCTTTTTTATGGAATTTCCTGTTGTTATGTGACAATGATGCCTAATATTCGGAGAATAGTCCAAGCTTGAGCTATTGATATTTGAATATCCCGTTTCAAAGGAGCGTTATTACCATTTGACAGATGCGGTGATAATTTGCCTAAGTTAGCTATGATTCTAGATCTATATTCTAAATTTCTCGAAAAAATACCCTTGAAGGAGGCAAATAAATAAGGTGCAGAGAAAATATGAAGTAAATGTATTGTCTCAATTACTAAATGAAGGATTTTGAACCTAACTTACTTTGGTAACCAAGATGTTATAGGTATCCTCTTGTGCAGTGTTTTGCGGTTGAGCCTTCGTTTGATGAGAGCACGCCAGCCTTCGTAGGTACTGTCTGACACTGAAAAAGACAAGGAAATAAAAAATAAACCCTTTTTAAAATTATATCTTTTAATTTTTAAAATTAAAAGAATTAAATTTCTCATAGATTTACGCACACGACGCCCTGATATCTCGATGTCAAGAGTAAAAGGTAATTTTAATGTAGGTACTCGTACTAAAAGTTGTGACATTTGATTGCTCAGAAGGAAAATTCTGCATTTAAAGTTTTATATTGCGCATAAATGTATAAGTATTGTGGTATTATTAGGGTATTCGATAATTTTGGTAGTAATCCTTGACATGGCCGTCTTATTAAATTGTTTCCTTTAAAATAACATTTTCTTTCCACCTGCATTACGACAAACATCTTACATAAACGACACTTTATGATCCATTACCATCGAATCGCTTGGTGCTTTACCGGAAAATCATAAATAAGTCTCTCATCTTCGTTATTATGCAAATAAATTCTAATAGATCATACATTATCTATTGTCAAGGTTCCATATGATAAATAATTCACATGCACATTGAAATGCATTGTTATATTATCAAACACCAGAAGTAACACTACAAAAATGTTTACAGTATGGCGATTAGATATATTTCCACTCATAGTGATTAATTTGGGCTTGTATTTGTATTCAAGTGTTAAGCTTTCGTTCAAAACGCTGAGTTCGTGTGAATCTTGGCCACGCCCCAATGAATTCTTTACGCACAAAACAGAATAAAAAATCGCGTGAAATGACATTTATTAGACGCAAAAATCCCCATATTACTTGCTATAATGTATACCTATATTTATGCTATCAAATTGAAGCACTAAAAACCGTTTAGTTACATCCATCAAAATAACATCCACTTTCAACTTTGACAAATAAATTTGTGTTACAATACTACAAAAAAACAATTATAAGATTTGTCAATAATTCTGCACTACATAATACAGCTTTATATACACAAAAATAGTCAAGATTTGAATGTAATGATGAAAATATCAATCTTTCTAATTAGGATTTGAACACCATTATTGAAAATTTAAAAAATATTTTCTCTTTGAACATATAGTGTAAGTGCATGCAGTAAACGTCATGCATGAGGTTGATAAAACATAGGACTGAAGTTCTCGAGTTAATTAATCGAAAATTATATAATAGAAATTTGCATATTTATATAGCTTTTTAGAATGGACATTGATTTTAACGTATACAAATGTAAAATACAGGAGCTTGTAACTAGCCCCTTATACAATGGCCAGTTTTTTTTAAATTTCTGTGTACTTTACGACGGAAATGAAATATATTGTGTTACAATGAATATGCGCGTTATATTAAATTATTGAAAGAGTCAAAAATATCGTTTTAGAAAATTAAAAAAAGACAAATGTCTATCATATGGACAGATTAAGTTTGTAATGTAGCGCGTAATAACGATGATTCATACCGTGTCGGCTAAGGTATTTCAATAAATCAATAGCCCTACTTACTATTGTTACAGATAAATTAAGTTTACTTATTCGATAAATAATACTCACGTATATAATCGTTACTGGCGTGTTTGTCGTCTGGTGGTGGCAGCGATCCCGAGGAAGCATTGTGTTTTCGCCGGGGAATCATTCTGGAAACAACAATTTCATTATCACTTGTTCTATTTTAATACAGGAGCTTCATTCCCTCTGTGGCTTTGCTCTCAACATGTATGATTAAATGCCTAAGTTCGATGACTAGTTCAATCTAAGACCATAGAAAAATGGCCTTAATTTAACCTATTTTACTAAAAATTTCATATAGCTTAAAAAATAGAAATTGACGGAGAGTATTCATTGGTACAATTCATATTAAATGTAGTGACTATATCGAACTAGATTTAAAACTGATTGGCTTAACATGTTTGTAAGCACCTTATGAAAGTTGACCATATTCCCACTATAAATTAATAAAAAATGAGTATGGACTACGAACATTGAGTTAAGCAAGTATTGGTTAATTTAGAATGCTTATAATTTCAAAAAAACGCATAATTTATGGTTATATAATTCACTACTGTAATTTGTAATAGTATTGTTTTATAATTATAATGCTTATCGAGGCATTAAACACCGTTCGCGCAGATTATAAACCACAATGTCTGACGTGTGTCAACAGGTGGTTTCGATGTACTGTTATTTTTATTAAAAATTGTTTTGTTATTATAATGGAAAAATAATATTAAAAGAATTTTAATTTTTCTCTGTTTACATATTTATTAGCGACGTGTCGCCCTAAATTACTTTTAATTTTAATTAACACGCATACATAAAATTAATAAAAACGACAACGCTTTGTGTTATCTATAGACGCATGACTAAGTAGTATAAGTCTCCACTATTGGCCTTGCCTAGGTTCTGTAACGCATCAGCAATGTTTACAGGGATGCGAACGTGTGTTTTTAACACCATTCGAAGGACTCCCTGATGAGTCGTATTCGGCATACCTCAAACGGTGTTCTGAATGTATTGACACAACAACCGTTGTTACAAAGATGGCGTTCTGTTCACATCCCTTTATATTTAATACTACCGTGACCTAAGTCTGAATTATTACTAACTTATTAACCTACTCATATATGGATCGAACACCTCAATGTAAATAATACGCAAGACATTTGAAGGCAAGTCTTCAGTGGCGCAATTGTTTCGCAGAAATTGAGATTACGCAACAGACTTTTGTCTACCCTCATATATTGATTGAATTAAGTATAATACACAAAGTTTAACTTAATATAATACATAGTATAAACATACTTTCATTTTTTTAAACTAGACCATCTTATCTGGTACACTAAACCGTTTAAATTTGAATAACAAATTTGAAGCAATAAATTTTATGGTCTGTTCGTATCACAAGTATGTTACATTCATCATGCTGAAACAATTAGAATGTCTTAAGACGTAAAAATTACGTGTCAATTACAGAAGGCCGATACATAGAAATATAGGTTGAGAATGTCACATACGTCAGCCCTATACTTGATTGTACCAACACTGTGGGAGGGGTTTCTATAATTGAAATACATATCGACATTTTTACCGTCGACATAATTATAAGTCTCGCTGAATTGTTCATCCCAATTGTGATAATTTGGCTTATCTTAAGTCGTTAAGCTCGTGTAAATACGTGTTTAAATAATTAACATCACGTTACCTGTGTAAACTTACCATACCTTTATTTTCAAGCTAATAATGTATATTTTGGATGAAATGAAACTATTAACTTTGCCTTTTGCGTGTACGGCTAGTGGATTAATTCACATAGTGTTTTAAAATATTTTCATAAAATTTTTAATTGTCAGGCGTTACTTTGCGGAAGTCCATAGCCCAAAATCCCAATAGACCAGTTTCGAATAGTAGTTCTCCAAAACCACAACCACTAAAATCAGCAAAATCGTAACCGTTCCACATTATTTTCATAAAGACTATTATGCAGCGGGTCGGCAAATAGAGAAACTTGCTACTTTAATAGTAAAACCCATCAGAAATATTAGTACTTAAAGAATGTTTACAATGTGGGAAAAATGCTGTCTCTCAACACTCAGTCAAAACTTCTCTGTCGAAAAGTAATCAAATCTAATCTAAATCCAGACTTAATTCAGCACACCTATCTACGAGAGCAGCTATCTACTACTTTGTCATGATTGATTGCCTTGGTTATTACAATATATTATTGTAATAACCAATGTTTCTTAATGAAACATGTACGCAACGGAAAAGACGATTACTATTAAGAAAATTGTAATAAAAATGCCTAAATAAGCCCTTCATAGATTTTAATGAATCTTGACAGGATGAGTCTTATGAAAATGGGCCGGTTACCTTCGATAAATACGACCGTGCCTTTTCGCTCGAAATGGCAGATATTCTGACTTATTCTTTGGGCATTCGATGCTCTCATATATCGCAATGAAGCCATAAAATTTTAATTATGCATGCATCAAATGTCTGAACTTCAAGCGGAACGAATATATTAAGTCTCTTATGTTATTATAGTAAACACAAGTTATTGTTTGCATGTTAACCTCGGGTCGCGTGATTCCGGAGTTTTAGATTACCAATTTTGTTTTAAAACGTCACGCGAATATGGACTCGTAATAATCTTCATTGAGTCAAATTTTTAAAAAAATTGTTTCTTATTTATAGTGTGTGTTTATAGTTACGTTGTTGTCATTTACAAATATTTAGCAACGGCTAAAAAATCAAAGCACGTAGGAAAATCATTTATTAATTGTTAAATGTCTATTAAGTACGTGATATTTCAAATGTTGCTTATATCTTGCAATGAAACTTGTGAGGTATAATGCAACTAAACATATCGAATGAAGTATGAATATATAAAACTAATAGTACAAATATACACTTTAAAACTTGTAATTTAATGATTTTATATTAATACTAGCTCACCCAGCAAACGTTGTTTTGCCATACATGTGATTTCAATTTTCAATTGATAAATTCAAAATAGGGGTTGATCGTAGAGGGATAAAAATTTAGGGTTGTATGTATTTTTGTATGTTGTATAATATAAAAATAGAAAATAAAAATTTTGTCTAAAAAATAAATTTAGGGGTGGACTACCCCTAACATTTAGGGGGATGAATAATAGATATTAGCCGATTCTCAGACCTACTCAATACGCTCACAAAGTTTCATGAGAATCGGTCGAGCCGTTTCGGAGGAGTATGGGAACGAAAACTGTGACAAGAGAATTTTTATATATATTTCTATAGAATTCCTATTCCCACGGGGATTCCCTACTGCGCACCTTTACCCGTATTCACTTGTTGGACATATCCTCGCATAACTCACGATGAATCACTACTTTAAAAAAAATGACAGATTTGACACTTTGAAACCCCTACTCAGGTACGAGAAAGGCAACAAAAGACTTTACACAATAGATAAGAATGATTCATACTACGCAAGACTAAACTATGAAATACAAAGCATTTTTTATCAAGAATCAAATTATAGTATCAATTACGCGTATGACGAATTAAGCAACGGTTGGTTGAAATTGCAATTTTCGTTTCGATAAATAACACCGGGCACTATTTCAAATGCATGATACGTTTTATTTATATTTATAATGCCATGGAGGGTTTTTACTTTTACATCTATGCTATTAGCATCGCAAAACCTGAAAACATTTTATTTCTTTCGCCAGGTATCCATTCCAACATCAATACATAATAAGGCATTAACTACAAAACTAAGCGGCAAAGCTGAACTTATAGAAAAGCTAGCAAAGAATTATATCTAAAATAAAAATCTAAATATAAAAAGTGCTCTTTCTTTCTCTAAACACCACAAACGGTGGGTGGTAAATTAAGGATAAGACATCATATAGCGTACAGTTAGCAAATATACCAAATTAACAAAGACACTTTCGTTAAAATCTTAAAAGAACACGAATTAGGTCACACATATTATGTCAATGTTTGTTCGTGAGGAAAAGTATTTTAAAAACATTTATTATTCGTATTTCATTTGACCTTAAATCTGCTTAAACTTTCGTAAAACATATAAGTGTATATTATATATTTGATGATATAAAACACTTTTTAATAAAGAAATAACAGCGTAATGATTTCAGACACGTTCAAGCCGTACCTACTAGACTAGACTACAGATTGTCTCAGATTGCCACGTGATATATCTGAATAAAAAGTTAGGATGATGATTTTTTTACTCCTATTGTGGAAATTGTAAGCTTTTGTTAATTCCTTTCACCTTTAATTACTAGAGAAAATAGAAGTATCAAGACTTTAAGCAACCAATGAATGGGGAATGTCAATAATGATACAAGTGGAATATTTGCTAAGATTGAATTTTCTAACCTACATTATCTTAGCAAATTTTCCACTTGTTACTATTACTAACGAGTTGCAGTCATGTGTGAGGTTTTATTATTTGTCGGCAAAGCGCATTTTCATTCACGACAAAAAAATAAGGTTTTGACAAACATTCTTTATGTGATTACTATGAACTATAGCTGCAATGAATACTGAACGATTTTTTTTTAATTCGTTAAATACAGTTAGTTTAGAATCGTGGTGATATACTCACAGCCAAATATAACCTTAAAAATATTACAGATTTAATTCCATTTAACGCAAAACCATCGTTTAATTCAAGACTAATTGTTTAATAGTCAATACGAATATCTCCTTGATCTCACGTAATCCAGAATGTTCTGTAACACGCCATGCATCGATGACAGGTACCAATTTGACTTGATAATCGCATTATATAAATATGTTGTATAATTCTACATAATGCGAATATGGCGTTCACAGTAGATTGCTATATTTATTGTTTATAAATAGTTAATGTATAGTATAGTATAGTTTTGGTAAGAAAACTTAAGACTTCTTTTACTGGTGTAATTGTGACTTTATAAATATATATATAAGACCCAGAAACGTTTTTTTGCCAAACATGGGTTTTCCATTTTTTTAAAAAAAAAAGGGGCCCCTCGGGGGGGAAAAATTTTGGGGGGGCCGGAAAAATTTTTTTTCCCCAAAAAAAAAATTAGGGGGGCCCCCCCTTGGGGGGGGGGAATTTTGGTGGTTTCCCCCCCCCCCCCCCCCCCCCGGCCCCCCCCCCCCCCCGGGGGGGGGGGGGGGAAAACCCCCCCCCCCCCTTTTATTATGATATGAAGTCGAGTTTTAAATGCTTTCAGAAGTCGTGCTCACAGAAACGGCTATATCATGAACTATTTATAACACTATATTTCTTTTCTTGGAATAGAGAAATTAATTTCGATATAATATGTAGTTCTAAAACATTACTCAAAGAGAAAATACCTGTATAGATATTGAATAATGAAGTCAATAATACATAACAGCTGAATAAATAAGAAACAATTTATATGGCAGCCTAATTTTCTATAAGTTTTTTTTTTAAATTTAATTCATAAAATATAGTGTATTGTTAATTCTCAAAATGGAATTTTTTTAACGAAAACAAAAGATTCTGTCATAATAAGTTAGTGTTATGTAAACATATGTCTTCTAATTATTTAATTTTATTATTTTAACCTTAAAGACCCTTCCGACCAAATTTGGTCTCTATTATGCACCTTAGCGCACTGGCGCTCGCACAGCAATTTAAGTCCATTTTTATAGACTTAGAGACAACTTATGTATGAAGATGTTTGCCTGTTTAGAATGAATACGATATTCTCTATTGATTGGTCGAAACAAAAGACCGTCAGGCGTCGGCGTCAGGTCAGGTGGACTTAAATTGCTGTGCGAGCGTGAGTGCGCTTAGGTACAAGCATAATAGAGTCCAATTATTGGTCGAAGGGTTTTAAGGTTTAATGTAAATAGAATAAAATAAAATAAATGATTTCATTTGCAATATGTTTCATAATGTATTTTTGTCTTATTTAAAAAGAATCCAGATCATTTCAAGACCTTAATTGCTACTGTTCGTACAAACATGGTGAAATTAATATCTTTGTATTATGAAGATTGTAGAGAGACAGATAACTTTTGTTCACATAATGTGATACATTTCTAAGTTGTTACACAAATGCTGTGATTAATTAAATTGAGCCATAAAAGCTTATAACTACATTAAAAAATTAATCTTCAAAGGTATTGCTATGTTTTACAAAAAGTTTAGTTATCATGTTACATCTGTTAATAGGAATAAAATATGATTTAACGTATACTAGATATGATTGGCCCGTGAGTGTCAGGTACCTGGCAGTAACCTTGTTTTAACTACGAATTGTTTACGAATAGTTATGAGATAGTTTATTACGTTCCGTTTATGGTAACAAACGGATATATTTTTATCAGTCTCAATAATTAACGGATTATCGTTTTATCTAAGGAAGTGGAAATCCAATGTCGCAGGGCGGATGCAAGGTTATTGGTATAAATTATATATATAATGCGGGTAATTAAATATATATCTTATATGAAATGTCACAATTTGAGTGATTGAAATGAAAACATACGATAACTTTAAAAAAAATTGCTTATTCTGTTTAAGCAAATTCAAAATATTATAAAATAGCGCGCTGACTACGCAGTATTTGTCTACGCCAATAAACCTTATATTATTTAAATATATAATATAAGCCTAGATAACAAATATAATTTAATGCAATCTTAGTTTTTTCATTATAATAATTATATACATTGTAAATTGTAATTGGTTTATAAATCATTAACATTTCCATCGTCCATTAACATTTCAAATGTCCGCAAATTTAAAAATATACCCTAATATTAAGCACCCTTAATAAGCACAGTTGTAAATTCGCGATAACCAACTTGCCTATAAATAAAATAAGTAACCATACTTAAAAACAAAAAAATCCAAGATCGTGCAAAGTCGCGTACGTTACTAGTATTACATAGCCTGATATCTTTGTGAAGCTGTGTGTGCTTAAATATATAATAATGACAATTTTCATAGATGAAAATTGATCAAATCTGCCTAGTGTCTGATTATGGTAATACAAGACCTATCTTGTTACAATAATATTTATATTATACTAACTGAATTGAACTATATCTTAGTGTAATATATCAAAGTCAAAAAATAAGGAAACGTTCAATTTCAGTAATTTAAAAACACGTTTTATTATTATATTAACCCATTTTAATCTTGTAAATGTATAATGTATTTTTTAAATTTGCATTAATATTTTTTTGTCATACATGGCAAGTTTATTTTGATGTAATTAAAAGTGGAATGATAAAAAATACATAGTTTCGCTATTACAAGATCTTTGCTATTTTTAAAAATTTTGATAAAAATAGGTAGTTCTACAAAAAAAGGATGAAAATGTTGAAGGATAAAATTGTCCTTTTTTGCCTCGATATTTTTATACACTACTTCTAAAATTAATTATAATAATACTCGTATCTTAGAATCGTCAAAGTTCAATCTAGTCTACATTTGATATTTTCCATTCTTCAACAATATTAATAAAATTTAGTAAAATAAATATTTATAATTAAGTTATATATAACGTATCTTTATAAAAACGAAATATAATTAAAATATTTCATTTTAAAAATGTTCATTAATAGTATGAAAATATTTTCCTTATATACTGAATGTGACTCATCCTATATCTATTAAGTAGTGTAATATCAGGATAAATGGTAAATTGCTAATTTAATTGCGAGTTCCAATACCCTTTCTTTTTACAAGTTCAATTTTTTGTACTGCGAATCCACCTCATAGAAACAGGCGAAACCCAAAATGGACAGCTGACAAGGCATACAAATCATTACTTTACCAAAAGTAAATTAACATCGAGTTGGACTTCTTCTTAAAACATTAGAAATGTTTAGCTAAATTAATTATTTTCTAATCTATTAATTAGATATGCTTTTCATTGAGGCATCGTATTTATATGTCTATTAAATTAATTTGGAACATTCTTATAGCGTTTCAGTTATATTAAATAAAAATATACCAGTGAGGACTTTAATATGTATATATTATTTCCGTATATATATGTATTTTAAAGTATAATTATTAATATTCTAAATTTCAAAATCTTTTAATAGAATATTGTAACAGTGTAAAACGTAATAAATTTCGAAAATAATATAACAAGAAATTATTATAAAAATCCACACTTTTAGCATAAACAAATTACGTCGTAGCGAATTCGTTAACAAGTGTACCGTAAAGTACAGTCCAGCCTGCCTTACCCCTATTAAAATATATATATTTGAACCACAAAAATAAAATACGCACTTGATACTGCAGATGTTGGGTAAGATACGTCAAGTAACTATCACTCGACAGCGATAGGGAGTTCGGAATCACGAAAAAAAACTTTCACACTATATTCCTGACTCACTTGTGTTTGTCACGGGGATCGTGTTGGAGCCGGTATCGCGACTGGGGTCAGGTGCACATGCCGTGTTGTTGTATGAACTGTGCCGGTGCGGACGACGTCTTGATGGTGACAATTAACTGCAAGTGATGACACGTACTCGCTCGTGCGCGGTTGGAGCGCGACTGACGAAGCAAAGCTCCGGGGCTGAAGATGCTACGGAGGCTGCGCTAGATCGTCCCTTCGCCCCGCAAACACGCGTCATACCACCCTGCACCCCCCGACCCGCATCAACAAGGATTATATTCGTAGTTCGTACGGGCGACTTATTATAGGTTACTAATTTACCTATCAGCTAATTAAAATACCGTTTCGGTTACACATTAATTTGCTAGCGAAAGTATTGGAAATTCTGTTTGTTTAAGTACGAATGGTTTATTTAACATAAAAATTGTACTACTTTTAAATATTATAACGCTCTCGTCTTTAGCTAGCCTAAATGACGAGAGCGTATATAATTCAGTATAAAAATATAATTTAAACGCAAGAAAGTTCTGGACTGCGTCATACTGTTCGAGAATCCCTAATCAAAGATCTATAATATGTACAGCTATTAGCTATATCGGCGGCGCCACGCCGCCTGTCATCTGGCAATGTAACTGTTGAGTCTTTGGAGTCTATTCTAGTGCAAGTACTGAATGTATTTTGTCCAAGAAATAAAGATGCTTTTCTTACAGAAATGTCGGCGTTAAAATTATTAGATAAACTATACGTAATAAACATAAATCCAATCTAACCATACTATCAAAAGTTAATAACAAACGCTTTAATTGATTATTACCGATAACGGCTATTGAAAAATTCAAATCTGCCGTCCAAGCTCAACCCAAAAACTAAAAAAAATATCAACGACAAACAATTAATACCCGCTTCCCAATGTACTATTTAAAAATGTGTTTTCCAAGTCAGCATGTGTTCAGATTTGAAATTTTTGCTTCAAGTTGTGTAATTGCAATTTGCAACGGCATTCATAATTCAAGTAAATGTAATGTGGAGTGTATGTAATCTTGTAATCATTTTCTTAACATACTTAATACAGGTTAAAGGAAGCACCCCCCACCGCGGACGCATTTACCCGCGGACCGCTAGGGTTGTCGATGCGAGGAGGCTCAGTACCTGAGCGACCGCAAGCTCACCGTTGCGTAGGGGAACCAACTGAGGGATATACGGTCTGACTAATGAACACCAGTCGCTCTAGTCCCTTGCCAGTCAATGAAACGACTGGTTTGAATATTGGTTAACCATGCGAGAGATGGAAATGGTACGTACCATGTAGTTTTACACACTGCGGCAATGTGGCCTATTTGAAGGTTCGCAGGAGTGACGACGGCCGGACGCTGAAAAGACCCAGCAGCAATAGCGAACGGGACCGTAGTGGTTTTAGTGGGTTTGTCCAAAAGGCTGTTAATCATTGTTTCACAGTCATAGTGGGAGTTGTAATTGTGACTTAAGAGTTGTAGAACAAAAATCTCAGAGGTAAAATCCGGCCGTTTTTAGCCGCCAAGACTCTCATTGTGTGTGTATATGATGAGTGTGTCATCTTGTCATCTCGCAAGTTTCATTGTTAGCTTACTTCTTTAATCTCATGCCTTAAAATTATTACAAAAATTTGTATTTACTATAATTATATGTATTAAATTATTTCTATGGACAGGTAGGTTTCTGTTTTATAATAACTTTTGCTTGCGACTGCGTTCGTAACGTAAATAAAATTTTATCTTCTATGTCTTATACTACAAGTAAGACAAAATTTTTTGTATATTATTATACATATTATTAATTTTATTATATTTTTTAAAGTTATTTTCTCTAAATGCCTACATAGCTTTTGAAAATGTACTCTGTTTTCTTAGCACGTATATTTTTGTTTAAGGGACGAAAGGTATGTTAAGCTACGAGACGCACGTATATAAGGTGCAAACAAATCAATAAATCAATGCATTGTTTTATCTTTGACAGTGAAAATTTTCCATACAACCTTCCATCTCCTATCTCCTTTTCATAGGTTGTTAACCTAACCAAGTTCAAGTAAAAGAAAAATCATAAAATATAGTCAATAGTCAATTTCTAAAATTATCCCAATTTCATAGGAGGATCCCAATTTCGTAACATTTTTAGTTTTAATTTTTTTGAATTTTTTTATTTAATTAAAAAATCTTAAAATTATTTTAAAAGGTACATTAAAGACAAGAAAGTATGACAGAATTATTTGAAAAAAGCCGAAAGAATCCCAACCCCGTTGGCGCGTATGGTAAACATTTGTGTGATGTGCATAACTATGTCTGTTGTAAAATGTATATATTTAATATATCTATCAGTTGCGTATAACTCATGCTAAATATACATAGATCACCCTAAGTATCCCGAATTGGCCATTTACATAAACAATTATTAAAGAAGTAAAACATTTGAAAATGGAACTCTTCGGAACTTTGGAATGCAGTTTATTTCATGTGAGCGTTAAATGTTTTTACATTTTGGCGCAATTTTAAGAATTGAGTTTATATATTTAAAATATATTAAGATGGTCATAACTCGGAAAATTTTCTTAGTTTATGGTTTATAAAGTGTAATTTAAACGCTCATACACAGCATCGTTCGTCTTCGTTTCGTTTGCAGAATACAAACGCGGTCGTGTCAATATCAGTGACGAATCTAGCGATGGTCGCCCGTCAACCGCTGCGAACAATAAAAATATCGATGCGTAAAAGAGAGAGGCATGACATTCAGGGATCCTTTTTTTCACAAACATTTGAGTAGGCGAAAGTCTTCGAGGTGTATACCACACAATTTATATGAAGCTCAAAAAACAGTCTTTAAAAATTCGGTCCAATTTTTAACTCTTAAATGTTAATTTTTGAGCTTTTAACTCCTACTGACCACATCTACCACGATGCTTTAACAATGTGCAACAGTGATACTTTTGAACTAATACTTTTGATATGACAGCAGGATAAGTAGAAATTTAGACTAACTAACAAACTAATTAACCCAAATATATTTCACAGTTTTATTTCCTTCCTTTTAATAATTTTATGTTTGTATTTTTGAATAGGATAGGTTTATAAAAAGTGTTTCAAACTAAAAATGGCAAATCCTAGATATAAATTTCAATTTAATGTTCAGTAATTGCAAATATTCGTCGTCGTGCCTCGCCCGGGTGAATGTTTACAATTTGTGATGCTAACCTTTCTAATACAAAATAGTATAATATATTGGACTTTCTCAGAACAGATGTAATTGTTATATTTTCCTAGAAACCTATGAGCCCTACTTTCATTTCATATAAATAAAGAATTTTGTTCTTTATTTTGAAGAAAAATTATGAACTTTCTTGCGAAAAATATCCTTAGTGATAACAGCACACTATACACAACATTCAATTACAAATTCTGTTTAAATATTAACTAAAATCACTAAATATCACTATATTATAATCAGCCGAAATTTGAAGGAAAATTGCGCTGGCTATCTCACTCAAGATGTCGATTTGTCTAATAGTAAGAACTAATGCCTTGAAAATTACAACTCTTAACTTTCGGGCACCTAGAAAGGGTGTTCTGAAGGAACGAATGTGGCAGTTATACATAAAAATTAAAAGGCTAACAATGTTCTACTAGCCTACTCACGTAATGATTGATTATTCTACTTTTAGCATAAATTATTCATCACAAATAAACAGAAGGGAGCGATAACTGTGTTCCCGTTTATAATCTATGTCAGTGACGATATAGCGAGTTTTACATCTCATTTGACTGTTAAAAAAGTATGTGGACAGCGAGGAAGTTTGTATAAAGAATGACGTGGCCTAAAATTTCATCTTTAAATTATGATGACCTGAGAAAATATTAAATAAGAATACTTTTTTTTTGCTTTTTTATACTTTTATCAGACTCAGACAAACAATTTTTTTTTTACACTTTTGACAGCGCTCCAATTGTGATATGATAAAATACACAACATATACCTACACATACGAACTAGTGGATTTTATCCATATTATGTTTTATATATATACTGTATATGTCTGTCTGTCCATCCGCTTCCACGATTACTATGATGAAATTGACTATGATGATATTTGAATTGAAAATAGTTGAAGACCCAGCTTCAAATATATATAACACATTTACTATTTATATATGTTTATTAATATCCTACTTCAATTTGATTTAAAATAGATAATATAGTCACATTTCTGTAACAAACAAACAATTTGTTGTTTTTTTCCCCTGTTATGTCAAATTAAAAAAAAATTAAAACACCGGGTACAACAAATATTCTTTAACTATCATTTCGAACACAAAAAATACCTCTTTTTATTTACGATAAAAAATTTTCAAATTCTCACGGTTATAACTATATACGTAAAACAAAATGACGCAATATTAATTATAGCGGAAATAAATTATGTCCTATTTACTCCATCTGACTGTTTCACAGAAGTTTATTTACAAAGCACACAGCTACGGATTCGTAATGTCAAGGATAGCAACAAATCGATATTTGCAGGTGCCCAGGGGTTGATACATAATAGATGTAAGTACGTCACAGTTGTTCATTGTACCTGCTTCGTTTAAACGATAGCTTTTTTAACACTATTTACAGAACACTAAAGACTAATAACTTAAACCCCTGATTGCTTTGTCTGTCGAACTGGATGGCGAGTGTCACAGGTAAGTCTAATATCAAGATAACATCGAGATCACGTAACAGCTAAGCCTATCTTCAATTGTCAAGATTCAATTGTCAGCCTTAAGTCGAGATAACTCCTGCGGATTTATATGACTTAAAGTTATATGTTGTATTATATGACTTAAAACGTCCTTCAAATACTCATCTATAATAGCAAATCTATTCAAAACAAGTCAAATTATTAAATAGTCAATAATAATTTGAATTTAAATTTCAAACTTCTACCTTCCTGATTCTAATGTTTATAGAGTGGATTTATTCAATTTTAAATGCAAATAATTAAAAGCAAATATTTAGAGTCCCGTAATAATGGAATCCTTAACCTACCTTAAAAACGGGACGCACTTACGGATAATTTGCTTTCCGTTTGTCAATCTTCTCCCTGTTTGTCACCACTCAGGATTCAAGGCATTCGTTTTTTTTCACAGATAATTTCCATTAAAAATGTAAAAAAGTGATTGTTCTCTAGAAGTTAGTGCAATAATTATAAAGTGTGAAGGATACATACAAACTATTATCTAATAGTAGGTATACAAAGTACAAAGTGACATGAAAAAAGGTGCTTTTAAGGGAGCATGTCAAAATCGCTATTATCTTTTTCACTGAATTCCAAAACACAGAAGGACATACATTCAGACCATAAATGACCGTGTAGTCAATTTACATGGAGATATTTGAGATCATTTCAAAATATTCTTAGATATATATATTCAACTATTTTGATACAAGATATTTGAGTATTATATATTGAAAGATTTGGGATTAAGTTGTTATATTGTATTTTGTATTTTCTAACAATGCTATCGTACGTTATCGCTTCATATCAACATTGAACAACAACTGTCAGATTATATCTGCCGACGCGTCTGGTGACGTAACGAATATTGTGTTTCCCCAAAATTGTAGGAGTCCAGTTTAGGTCATTTGCAACCATTAGCCAAGTCGGTGTTGGCCACTTATTAGTATATAATTGCTGTTAAAGTTTATATTTGTTTGGTCAAATAGCACCCAGAAAAGGCGAGATTATATGCTATACAAGGTGGTATGAAAGCGGCTGCAACTACTTTCTATGTGCTTGAAATAGCAAAATATTTGAATATGTATATTATTTAATAATAATATATAATTGTTTATTTTATTTTTTAAAACAGGGATGGAGACTACTCCATTGATGGCCACAACTGGTGCAAAGATAAAAAAGAATGTCACACCTTTATATTTAAAACCATATCAAGAAAAATATAATGACTCAATTAACACATTCATTAATTTCAATTCATCGTCACATTACACATTGTAATAGCGAATTTTTAAACAGAAATTCTTTTAAACTTGTCAAAACCTAAGGTCTACTTCGACAAATAGAATATAATATGTTGAAAAAAAATTCATACAGATTAATAATATATATAGATGGGACCATTGCACCAACTGTCAAATGTGTTTATAAGTTCGCTTTGTCCTCATTTCCTTTTGCACGATGAAACCTTGTTCCACACGAAATGTTCCTTTAACTGAAAGTCATATTGCGAACGTATGACCAAGGCCACTAAGCCACTCTTGTATTATTTATTCTTTACATAAAAAGTTTCAATAGGAAACAAGATTTTACACGTGTTTTAAAAGACTTTGTTAAGATAAACAATAAATGAGTAATGGGAAACGATATAGTTTTTTAATAGTACTACATAATATTAACGTATTTAAATCCTTAATAACTAACAAAATAACGCAGAAACTATATTGATTTATTATCCATCAAGCTCCACATTGAATCGACCCGAGATTTTTATTCTTATAATTCCCTTCAATGAATTATTTATTGATATGGCATTGACATTACAATAATACGTAATACATAATAAAAACTGGCCCAGTACACAATAATAATCTAAAAGCATTCAATACATATAATTTAATATTGTATTTGGTTCACGCGAGGATCGCTCATTTAATAAAACTTTTGCGAATTATGTGAACGCGAATTTGTTTCATTACTTATATTACTCGACATTTTGATTGTTTTAGAGCAAGCGACGTAAAAACACTACCGTTTGTAAAAAGTGTAATAAATTCCGTTTAAGAAGTTTTATAAATAAAAATTAAATATGATTTGGATACATAACTAACACTTTACGTGCACTTTGCATTCACAGGACGTAGAACAGAGGAGAGATGGAAACTCTCCTCCATTCTTTAATCGCGGAGAATCTTGTAAGACGCTGTGACAATATTTTTTTTATTCGTTGCACCCGAATTAACCATTTCACAACATTATTCATTTATATTTATTTTTATTTATATAGGTCACGCCTGTTTCCCATTGGGGTAGGCAGAGACCACAGACCTCCACTTGCTACGATCCATTATTCATTTATAATCTATTTAATAAAGAGCAGTGATATGCTTATAGCCTTACGCTGATAATATACTATTCAACACAAATGTAATACTAAATACCCACCAGTAGTTACTGGGATGAGCGCGTTTGACCAAAGCCTACAGATTTATACTATCGGTATAGCTAACTGTCATTTGTTATGCGTATCAATTCTATGAATTATACCAATTGTAATTTAATACATAGTTAAGATGAGACAACGCGTCGGGTCAGCGAGTATTACAGTAAAGAGAAGCCTCTATGTCATCACTAGGCGATATGGGAACATGTATGAAGTAGGTATATACATTTTATTACACGTAAATAATATATCCAATGAATTATGTTGAGAGTAAAATAAAATACTATATATTGTAGTACTTTTGTATGACCAGCATATTTTACCTAGTTTAATTTTATATGATTATCTCCAAAATGTATCCTGTATTTTTTATTTTTTGCCGTGTTGTGCCGTCTTTAAGAAGAGCACGTCCCGGTGGGTGTCGTAAAAGGCGACTAAACGTTTTGGTGTGGAAGATGTATTGGCAAGCCACCAGCGTTAGTCAAATTAATGGCCATACTGCATAAGCAACCGCACGACCGGGGAAATACCACTTTCCCACTGACTAAAAGTAGGTAAGTTATATCCTATAGCTCTTATATTTTTCTACGAATCATCAAGGCAGCGTTATTTAATATAAATTAGGGTAACATTAGATATACAGATGTAACATGAATGGAATAGCAACTATAACTTTATAATGATACATTTTTACAATCTTCTTAACGATAAAAAACGCAGGTCGATGACCGTCAGTACGCTTCAAATATACAAAATTGATGTAGACAATGAATACATGTCGACGCTTTATAGTTGACAGCTTTTCAATAGTCTCGATAAGGCAAATAATTATATGGGTAAATATTATAACAGATAAATCGGTCCAGCTTTCTCTTTCTATCTAAAAATATAGAATATCTTAAAATGTCAACTCTTTTCTAGTTTCTCATGATAACTTGCTAAAACACTAAATCAATCTAAAGTCTTTTTTAACACTGTTTTAAATCCAGCAGAGCATGCAAGATAGTTTTCAAAGTAATCGATCGGTCTTAGAAAATCATTTGATTTCGTTTCATCACAGCATATAACTTCTGTTTAACAAAGACGAAATAATATCTTCTTTTAGTCTTCTATGTTATAATCGTATCAAATGATTATATATTCCATGATCAAGTAATTACAAATAAAAAATAAAAACACGTTTTTCAATTAAGACCATTTGAATTATGCTATTTTTACTAGCACTTAAAAGTTAACCTTGACTTTTTACGGAAATTGTTGCAAATGAAAAACTTTAAAGTTAAAAGTTACGCAGTGGCCTAGTGGTTTAGCACTTAAACATGAGGTCGCGCGTTTGAATCCTCTCTGTTTTTCGCAATTAAACACTCTCTCGTACGAAAATGCCTTTTAAAAACATAGATATATGAGTCAACTCAGTGTTCAGGAGGTATTTTTTAATATGTATATGAAATGAAAAAAAAAAAATTTACCTTTTTGTACGATGTAATTAACAAGTTTATGCCAATTTTGATGTAAACTGTATAAACAAATCAATGCGATTAACAATGAACTGTTAATAACGACAAACATACAGATTATCTTTTAAGAGACTGGTTCTATGATTTATATTACCAAGGTCTATTGATTAAAATACAATTCTTTAAGTCTGGTGATAAATTTTAATTTTATTAAAGACGCTTTCTTTTGAAAACTGAAGCTTTTGAATTGAACTTTTGAAACTTTGAAAGCAACTGATCGGGTCATTCACCCAGATTCAATTTTAGCTTATATGTATTAATATGTGGTGTATGGAAAATTGATTTTCACACAATTATCTTTATAAGATACCCAATATGACACGTCTCTTTAATTTAAACGATATACAAAACATACACAAGATAAACAAAGAAATTAAAACTTTAAGTCCTTGAAAACTAATTATTACATCATACTCACTGACAAATAATAAAAATTTACACAGTTCAACAAACAACAAAGACAGAGGTTAACCGATCAATTGATCTACCATATGGCATGGCGAAAAAAAAATATATCAGAAAACACACTACCGTTAAGCCCCAAGATATTTATAGTGGGTGCTAACACAAATGATAAACACATTAAAAAACACACATATATGTTGACCGTGTCGGGAGTCGATCAATGAAGTAATTGAAATGAAATCTTTGAACCGTGAATGTCTTGCTTTCTTTAGCAAGACAAAGTTCGATAGATATTAATATTTTAAACATCCTAAATCGGTATATAATTCTAATAACGTAATGCGCACAAAAAGTTCTTCGAAACAGTAAACAAGGCATAATGGTATGCCTTGTACAGCGGCTCCAAGCGATGACCCACTAGTCCAATTAGTTGTCACATGACTTGATACAATCTCTGATTGATACAAGATTGATGAGTAGCAACAATCAACATCGATAGAGTCCAATGTTCGTTCACTATTTAGGTCCAAGAGCAAGGTCATTCATTCGATCAATTTAATTCGATTTCAGTCTTTCTCCGCCTCCATTCAGCGTTTGGATGTAGTCGTATAGATTCAAATATATGAATGTTTACGCACATAAAAAAATATGAAAGTCAACACACTACGGCTCTGTCAAGAGAACATCGATTCAGATTTTCATAAACGTATTTCTCTTGTACTAACGACATCAATTTTATATCAAGATCGATATTCTAATCCATGATATTCCAATTCGCAAAACATGTTATTCTTAGAAGAGTAGACGATTTTTTAGGTTATTATCATATGTGAAATATTGACGAATTTGAACTTTGGTTTCCGCCTTTTGCATAGGAAAGGAAGTGTAAAAGTTCATTAATTATCGCATATGAACCTAAACACAATTTTATTGTATTATTTGTATACAATACAACAGACATTTTGTGTTAAAAAAGGTCAGCAAAAAATTTATTTTCTCGTTGATTGTTTTATGGTGTACGTACGTGACTATGTAAAAATCCACACACAATATCTCATTATATCTGTTTTGAATATTTATTATGTGATGTGTAAGTAATGACAATCAAAAGAGATGCTTTTGTTAAATTAAAATAAATGGACTGGATACTGAAATATTATCAAAATAAATATTTCAGTATCCAGTCCCAAATTATTTTACTTCTATTACATGTATTCATTAATAATTTAAACGTGTATGTATAAATTTTAATTATTTATATTACTACATAATTAAATTTATATAATGTAGTATTACTATAAATTGGTAATCAACATTTCAAAGACAGAGAGTCAGACTAAAATCCCGGGAGGACCTAAATAACCATATGCTATATCCACAAAGGACGCAAAAATTCTTTGAAAATGTTTTGGAAACTATCGTTTTACTCTCTAGGTGTTTAGACTTTAGTTGAAGCTGAGGATTTGACTGAGCCTATAAACGGTCTTATTTTAATCTTGGTTTGTATCTACTCGAGGACGACTTAACAAAAAGTGTTTATTTATTTCAAATACGTTTACTTTCTATAAATAGTTAATAGAAAAAATAACCTTGCATCAATAAACGTGAAACCTTAGTCATCAAAGACGAAATTAACGAAATCAAATGATGTCTCTATTTTTGTAATACTTAATTTAAAATCGATTTTACAGACGAAACAAATTTATAATTAGCAACAAAATAAATTCATATAATTTTTTTGCCGAATGTCGTCTTACAGTATTTAAAGTGTGAAATCTGAGGGCTTGCTTTCTAAGTTTGCTTAATTATTATTGCTACTTAAAACTTTCTCGGACGTCGTGCGTCAATTCCAAAGATTAACGTCATATGTCATCACTGACTGAGCACCTGTTTACCGAAAGTTCAATCGAAACAAAACAAAACAGCCGAAATTAAAACTGATTCATGTTTCATAACTACTAACGATGATTTAGTCGATATGTAAATACTACGATGTCGGTAATTCGACATTTAGAAAAACCATTCACACGTTTTCATGGTAAATGGATGATAATTATTATTACATCATAGAATTATGGTATTGATTGGAACATTTGTCTATGATGTTAAATTGTAATAGGCCGCCATATTTTTTTATTTTTGCTAAATAAAATATAAGAATGTTTTATTATAATATTTAAGGTCCATATTTGACATTTAATATCTGTCCATGGAAATTACCCAATACGGAAAAGTGGAATTTATTTCTTACATCACTACAACCACTGAATCAACTATTAATTACAATTTACTATTAACAACATAGAATATTTTTAAAAAGAAAATAAACATTTTGGTATGAATCATCAATAATCCCTTGTATTTTTTATAATTGAGAAGGATAAACTTCTTGGTTTAGTTATTAGTCTGTTTAGCATACATCATGAGGTCTCCGGCTCATAGTTAAGGTCGGACCAGCATACGTTATCAGAAGTGGATTGTTCTATAATAACATTTTTTATATCAGTGGCTGTGTTGGTGTCCTAAGTTATACCATTGATGTGCCCGATGTCGGTAAACTCCGGTAATGTCGTATGATTTGTATAAAACCGTAGGAGTTAGGGAGTAGAGTAAACAAGTAGTAATGCTTAGTGAATATACTGTATGAACTACGGAATTAAGTTGATATATGCTAAATACGAATATATTTTAATATATTTACAAGCTTGCTTTACAGCGTGCGTGGTCACGGTGACCACGCACGCTGTAAAGCATGCGAAACGTCGGAAAAATTTAAAATAATGTAATAACATATATTTAAATTTTGCAAAAATATATAACTTAAATCCGTTAATAAAGTGTTTTTCTCTAAATGAGTAACAGTTATGTTAATAAAAGACAATATTACTATTCAATTTTTTAGATATTATATTTTTTATTAATAGAATTGACTATATTCGCAATTTACACAAGAACGCAATATTTTAATATATTACGTATTAACAGACTATTACGTAAGAACAACGTAATCCTGTACTAGTTTTAGCAAAATCGATTCACTATGAATTATTTATCGTAGAAAACGTAGCAATTAAGTACATATGCATGACACATTTAGCGTTTGTTTTATATTCTATTGTAACAAAAGATAATAATTGATAATAGATATTTTTATATACATATTGTAATTTTATACCTATCTATTTAAATGCTGGGCAGCTCACTTGGTACTCTTTAGGTAAAGTCAATAAATTATTATGAATTTCACTTACTGCTGATACGGTAAAGTTTCAGTCGAGTTAAATAAAAAAGAAGATTTCCAAATCAATTTTCATGTGAATTTAATGGAACGAAATATTTATTATCTTATTTCTTCTTCTAATAATAGGTAAATTCATAGTCTCTTACATATAAAAGAATGAGAATGGATAACCTAGGTCATTCACCTAGGTTTATCAAAGATCAGCTCAATCAAATAACTATGCGGAGGGAATCTTACCGTTCGTTCTGACTACATAAAGAATCTTAGCTTCTGTTCATAACAAGGCAGTGTATAATATTTTTCTATGATCAAGAAAGACAAGGAATGGAATATCCAAATATGCGTACGTAACCCATTGCCACGCAAATTTCGAAGCAGGAAAATGTATGCCCTATAATATGTTCAATATGTAGGCCATAGATCAATCAAGCAGGCAACTTAAAGCACACCTAGGTCATTGAACTATACACTAAGGTGGGGATCGTCAGCCGCGTCGGTTCAGGCGCAAGGACGAAGGGCCGTCACGTGACGGCGGGTGAAGGGGGCCCATTGATACCTACGTCACATCGTACGCAGATGCAAGCACGTGATCCATGGGTGACAATATAGTGATTAATTTGGAGGATATTTTATTTTAAAAATCCCTCAACTAACCTAGAATCTACAGGCTTGATTGTTACCTTACTATTTACTTCCATAATTCAGTTAAAAGGAAAATACTTTTAGATAAGGTTAGAACCGTTTTTATTTAAGTAATATTTTGTTTAAGGGTGACATAAATCATAATTCATCGTACATTAAAAGCAGCAGCGTTTAAAAACGGAAAACGAATCGTTCAAAGATTCGATTTTTAAAAATCCTGTAACACAAGCAAATATAATCACCCCAATATTGGGATCCAGTTTAGAAAGCTGCACACTGATCTACCGTTTCTCTACAATTTTCCACACTCTCCCCTTCCCCACGTCCTAAGTAAAACCGGTAGCAGTCACATGACTTCAGTAACTTGTTTACTGCGTGTGTGTGTTTTGGTTTTAGATGTTTATATGTGCGTCATTGGGTCCATAATGTTTAAAAGATTTTTTAACGGAAAATACAATCTTCATAGTGTAAACATATATTTCGGATGTCGGTGTTAGCGCCCGGTTTGACTATATCGTCTGTGTACGGAATTAATTTTACCGTACCTATCTGAGACACACATTTCTTTTATTTGTTTAACGATACTTTACATTTCACCATTATACATACCTGGCTAACTTTGTCTCTTGTTTATCAGCAAAAATTGGAATCGAGCGGTGTACTATTTGATCTATAAGGTGACGGCATAAATTCTGGGGGGTCTGGGTATTACTGTAGAAACATAGTTAGGGGTTGGATGAAAGCTGACTTTATCCTGCACATTTTAACTTATAAAATATACAGACAAGAAGGTTTTCGTCATCTCTATAATTTTATTTCGTTAAAAATAAGGGATAAAACGTATCTACTTAATTTAAAGATGGATCAAGCGAAACACATTTACTTGAAGAATTGTGTTAATGCTACTATGATCCAACTATTACCATACATGCGATTTCAAAAAAGGTCCAACTAACCTAATAAAAATTCAATTTAATAAGGATACAATTTAGGACTTGTATGTATTTTTGTCATGTTGTAACATAAAAAATGAAACTATCCCTTTTTCTAAAAAAATAAATTAACATTTTTGGGGGGTGTCTTCTTTTTTTTTTTGGGGGGGGAAGATTATATTTGATTTATATCTCATACCTTTCAATCTCACAAAGTATAGAATCGGTCCCGTTCGGAAGAGTTCAAGTTCGAACATTGTGACTTAGTAATACTTAATAACGTAATGCATACAATTTTAAAATCTTAACTTTGTGTCAACATAATTACCCATTTTGAATACGATTAAATATTTCGTCCTTCTTAAAGCCTTGTTAACAATTAAGAGCCCATAATCCAAAGTCAAATCAATTCCTTAATAAATATTGCATAAAACATAATCTCATAATCATTCGTAATTAAAATACAATCAGAACAATCCTCAGTTATCTAAGTCACATGACTCAATAAATCAAAAGTTTATAACTAGGTTTATGCAAATAATGGTTGCATTTCGTTTAATGCAAATGAATCCGTGAGAGTGATTAAAATGTCGTAAGGTATCAAGGATACTTGTTAATTTCCTAAATGTTACGTGTTCTTACCGGTTTTAGAAGGGATAACTTTATAGGACTAATTCGTTACTTTGATTCACACCTCTCATAGTTTCCTTATAATATCAATGAATTTGTAATCGGGTTTCAAAATTAAAATTTGAACAAAAAAAAAAGCACTGGAAGTTTTGGAGCTGAAACCTGCATAGACATGTTCTTCCTCGTATCTTTAATAACTATTGTAATGATCACCTTCTTTTCATATGTATAACACCATAAAGAATGGTTAGAATCAGAGAATGAAAAATGATTGGTCTATGGGCGAAGAAGTTCCATTTAACGCAACAGCAAAGTTCCAAATTATAAAACAATTTAGTGTAGTTGTCACTTAATGTTATAAAGATATTCCACGTATCGAGTGGTGAGACGGAAAAAACAATTCCTCAAGAATTTTATAAGTAGCTTACTTTTCCTTCTTCCTGTGTCCTTAACCTAACGAAACTTAGTGAAATATTTATTGCGGTTTTAATTATCATTTACCTAGATTATTTGATTATACATTAATAGATTTATAGGCAAGAATGAAATGTAAATTAAGCGGGTTGGTAAGTAGGAAAAATCTCAGTTATACTTCAGTTAAATTGTTAAACATTAAAGTTTTAACAAACTAAGTTATGTCTACAAAAGGGGAAAAACATTAGAATCAAGGAAAATCCCCGATAGAGGTTTATAATTCGTAATTAATTCTCCTTGACCTGTGTCACTTGGTAAATCTCCAGAGCTTTTAATCTGATAAAGTGTTCATTCATTGCTTTGTATAAAAATGTCAAAGAAGGACAAATATATGCGATTAATACATTAATTTTACATTTATAAAAGTGGAAAGGGGTTTAAGGACAAGGTCTCTACATGTTTGCCTTTTGTCCGCCCTTGACACACAGCTTTACGTACACACAGTGTTGAGTAACGGCGGGTTGCACATGCAAAAATTTACTCAGCCATAAAACTATAGTAGCTTGTCCGTTAACATGAAAAGGTTTGTCCACAGTGAATTAAATACTATTTTTATTTTATTTACCAAAATAAAAGTATATATAATTACTAGCTGATCCGGCAAACGTTGTTTTGCCATACATGTGATTTCAATTTTCAATTAATTATTCGAATATTATTTAAAATTTTATACTGCGATGATAGCGCCGTCTGTCGGATCCAATGTAAAACATTCCAAAATCAACAACTACTTATTAGTAGTAATTTATTAATTAAAAAAACATTGTCCAGCGAACAAAATTGTGAATCTAAACCATTCCCAGATCCCCTTGAACACACACAAAAAATTTCATCAAAATCGGTCCAGTCGTTTGAGAGAAGTTCAGTGACAGAAGAATTATATATATATAAAGATAATAAGTTGTTTCAATCGTTAAATCTGGGTTGGAACGAAGTTTAATCAAAATCAAATCCGGGGCTCCTTTCAATACAAACTACCTAATCAATGCGGGTGGTGTGCCCTGAACTGAATACAAATATCTACTTTAAATTTAATACGACGTGTTGCCATTATCATTGGCTGTAGTAGTATTATGTATTATTCAGTAAAAACCTATTTCGACAAATTCACAAACCTTAAGTCTTAATTAACCTTCTTACAAGACATGTAAGAGCGATAATCTCTTGAATCAGCAAGCCTAAAATAGTAGTGCTTCGAAGCTCACATAAGACACATTTAATATCCTTCCATCCGCGTGGATTTCACATAATACTAACAAGACCTTCATACATTTAGATGATTATACCTAATAATAAACATCGAATTAATGTTGTTAATCGCTAACAGCGTCATCTATCGATTTTTAAACAACTATTCGGTACCGTGCCCACTTTTCTTTAGATGAAAGTCGTCCGCAACACACAAATGCTCCGATTTGTTTCATAAGTTGTTGTGTATATACCTGTATAAGTAATTATCCTAAATTCTTGGGATGTTTCTTAAAGGTGACCCAGCGATTACCACTGTGTAAAATTTAAATTTAACCGGTGTTACAGTTTCGGAGATTAGCTGGTACAAGCAGATTAATAAACACGCAGAAAAACAAACATACAAAAAGTTGAATTTGCTCTACTCCTCTTATATTACTAGGTTTTTAATATTTTGTATTCAATGGATAGAAATACGATCTCTAATTTGTATTGAGCGAAGATTTTCTACTGAAATACTTTTCTTATGGTATTTTGTATAATGTTCGCTGCAAATGTAACATAAAGTTTTTTAATAAACATTGAGTCTTACGAAGATGCGCCCAAAAGACCCTATATTTTAATGGTTATAAGGCATTCTTTAACGTCAATCCCTGCAAGTAGCCTTCTTATATTATTGTAATATCAAAGATATGTTGCTACTGTACTATATACATAAATTTTGTATTTTTTCTTTTTTATGCTAATTATAAGACCGTTTCGGTGGCGATTAAAAAATACCCACCATTGTAACTTCTTACTTTATTAATTGTTTTAGGAAATTATGTCATATTTATATGCTACATTGATGATGTCATATGTGTTTATGATTGTTATATTTATGTATTGTTCCATAAAAATACACTCTTAGAATTTATTTTAATAATTTTAACAACTACGCTCATGAGGTTTGAGGAAAAGGGATATAAGAAAAATAAGACAATAATCTTATTACTCCTTACATTATTGTATGCATTGTTACCTATTCATCAATATAAACTATATTATAAATTATAACTCAAATAAACACTAAAAATTGTTGTGCTGCAAAGCTAGAAGAAGAATAGAAGTAGGTATTTTGTTACCACGCTTTACTTGGATGTGTAAGGTCCGGAAGTTCATTGTCATCAAACCTTTTTTAACCCATACTCAGCTTAGTATAGTTGAACATCCGCTTCCAGAAAACACTTTGTATTCACCCTTGCTATTAAAAAGTTACTGAGTTTTTAAAAACCCCTTAAGCCCCCCGGGGAAAGGGGGGTTTTTTTTGTTTTTGGGGGGGAAAAAAAATTTTTTTTTTTTTTTTTTTCTCCTTTTCTTTTTTTTTTTAATTGCCATATATTACTCATTAAAAAAAACACTTTGTTAACTGTTATTTTTTAATTTACATTATTTTAATTTTTTCCGCGTTTTGGGGGTTTTTTTAGAGCTTTGTAGAAAGGTCTGTTGTCAAAATAGTGTCGCAGCTGCAGAGGGTTTTTTTGTTTCTTATGTATTGCCCCAGTTGATATCGACAAGTGGTCACGGTGTCCTCCTTTCCTGGTTATTTCATGGATTTTTTTAGATATTAGGATCCCGGTAAATTTTAAGACTAATCATTTTGGTTTTTTTTTTTTTAAAATTGATAAATCATTTTTCTTTGAATAATTTTGGTGGGCAAATGAACCTTTCAATATTTTAAACTGCTCGATTTTGTGTGTCGTCTCCCCCATGTCTTATGTTAATATGTTCTTTAATGTGGAATATTTGTTTTCCCATTAAAATTTGTTTCTTTACCATTTGTAGCGGGATGTACGTTTGATTGGTTCAGGATTTGTGAATCTTCTTGTGGGTTAGCTTAAAATAATGTAATATATTAAATTTTGTAAAATACAAAACTTAAACCCTTAAAAAATTTTTTTTTTTTTTTTAAATAATTCAAATTAAACTGGTCGAAACTTAACAACAACAAAGATAAAAAATATATACTAATTAATTAACTTAGATCGCTTTTATGGCAAACGTAATGGCTATTAAAAGTTAAATTAATGTTTTTACGAATTAATAATAACGTGTCAACAACCATTTCCTACACACGTGACAAAACTATGAATTGTTTCAAACAAGATGGAACTATAAAATGTAATTATCTGTGATTTATTTTTATCTCAATGAGGATCTCGCACTTTATTGTATAAATTCTTTTATTACATATAATACAATGTCTTCCTTAAGAAAAGTTTATCGTGATAACCTTGTAACCTATTGTGATGAATTGATATAGATCTCAATTCTTATACATAAATTAAAATTAAAAAAGTTTTTATGTACTATTTTAGTTACAAGTCTTCTAGTTATTTCGAGGTTGTCTAAAAGCCTAAATTTATATGAATATGAAAGGGACTGTCCCGCGATTTCTCGTTAATTTATAAATTATGCGGTAGATTAGTTTATAGTAAATTTTCCTTATACTATGGCAAAACCCGCATATTTAATTTATCAATAAATAAGCAATCACTATCAAAATGTAGCACATTTAGTATCTAGATTGACTCAAATTCTGAACGACCTACGAACTGCATTGTTTAATTTTTTCAGTAATGAAATCTTTGGGGGGGGGGGGGAATATCTCTAAATACTTGTTTGTATTTATATATTTATAGAGTTTTCAAGGTACAATATGTTGATTATGTGTCAAATAGTGGATTTTTGGTTTACTTGAATATCTTGGTATATAAGGTAGGTAAAACTCTTAAGTGTTTTCCTGCAAACTAAGAAATTGCGCATTTTATTTTGTTTTTGACAATCTAGAGTCATGTTTCCTAGGGTTATGTATTACTATATTCTTGTGTCACAATGCTAAATATAAGTCATATTTGTTGTGTAAATGCTGAAATATTATGATGTACTGTTTTCTATCAGTCTATTCTCTGACCATGATTAACGTCATGATTTTCCAAACACTAATAAAACTTTCGAATGGATATGTGAAGACCATCACTTCGAATACTGGACATTTAATGTTTGGCACATCAAATGAGATGTCATAACTTTTAACATTGCGGTAAAAAAGGACGACTATTGAGATCAGGCGTTGTTATGTTATGTAAAAACTTACTTTCCAAATGTTTTTCATTGATTGATATTAAAAAACATTTCGCTTATAAAATATTCATTAGAGGTATATTCTTTTAGAGATATTTTCTCATTTAATATTTGAATACATCATATCTGAACAGTCTAGAAAAATAATAGCATTTTATTATTCTTCACTGCGTTAAAAAATCGGCATTAATTCTACTAATATTTGAAACGCTAAAGCTTGTAAGTATGGATGGATGAATGAATGGCATTCACCTAAAATCCACTGAATATAATTTAATGAAACTTTACAATTACTTAGATTTTATGTCAGAATAACACATGAGCTACATGTGAATCTAAATTATCAAGTAAATAGGTAAAAAAAATCTACCATCTTCGAGCTAATCTGGCGTGCGCTGCCAAATCAGGAGTTTTACACATATGTAATTTATGAAGTATGATTGTAGAAGTATGTAATTCATTTATGTTCATCTTAAAATGTATTATAATTATATCTTATGTGTAAGAAATTTCAGCCAAAATAGTGAACCATAACGGCAATACAAATAGATAATTTATTTCAAATGCACATTTTATAAATTGATTGTAAATGAATAGTTTATTCATTTATTGCTTTTATTTATATATGATATATTAAAGCCGCAGGGATCATCTGATAGTCCATATACATAAGGCCGGAATCACTTAAGAGTTTAGTCCTTGAGTGAGTTTCCCGGGAAACGAAGCTGTCTGGAGACATTGAATTATTCATCTCCTGATACCCCGCAAAAGTTTTGTTTGTTCACTAAATATGGTAATACTGAGTACTAATCGCTTTTATTTCTTATTGAACAGCGTAGTATTTTTAGATCACAATAATCGAAGGCTATTTTTTATTTTTTCCTACTAGTGTAGGAAAGGATGAGTGTGATAAAATGCCACGGATAACTATGAACTAAGATGACGCGATTTTTCAATCCGACTTATCGATTTTGGTGTTGTCCTTGCATTTCACAATTAATCAGCCTGTGAACCGGTAGGTCAACTTCCTTAGCCGTGTGATGGATAGCAACCTCGCAATCCAAAAACAAACAAAGTATACAATATGATAAAATAAATTTAAAAACCTTGTTTGGAGTTTCCGCAAAAGGACGTTAGTTTTGACTCCTTAAAAGGCTTAAGGATTACATAAATGTTTAGCAACAAAACAAATAATATTACTCAGACTTGAATAATTCTCAAATTTCAACATGAATAATTTTAGTTTTAATAAATCACAATCTTTTATGTCATCGTGAAATCTATTACTGTAATATTTTATACGTTGTGTTAATATTGCAAAAATGATACGCCTGTGAGGACATCGCTAATCTGTCACGCTATGCGCCTTGTGTAATTTTAAAATGAATTAACATATTAAACTGTGCAATTTAACTGCGTCATGTATATTAATAGTACCAACAAATGTACAATATGTATCAAGAACTTATAAAGATTAGCGTAATGAAATCTCGTGTCATGTTAGAAGGTATGTGTGCAGTCTATGGCGAAACTCACAAAGAAGTATTTATTGTATCGCCATGCCAGACTTTGTTAAGGCAATTATTTTTTTTCATTGTGACATATATTCGAACTCATGTCACATTCTGAACAAATCAATATAGTTTAGTTATGTTTTATATAGAAAAGTAGCCCAAGGAATTTAATAAGACATTACTTCCAACATTGTCATTTAGGCTCCTTACTTTATAGCCTCAAATCAATGAAAGGCAAGCTGATAAAAATAAAAATCTAAAAACGACCAATTTTCAAAACTCTTTTCCCAGAAGATCTTTCGGAGAATTAGGATAATTTTAGTAGTTTCTTCATTAGGTTGTGGCAGAGCCTTTGTAAATAAATCAGCAACCATGTTGTCAGTTCTATACTTGATGTCAAAACCTTCTTTTGCACAAATCCCGGATGACAGTGCTCTTTTATCACTAATATTTAGAACGTTTTCCTGTAATCAGATTGTTGGCTAATTTCTAGCTAAACATTGTATTAGTGACTGTGTCTTTATGAACTAATGTCTTCTAAAAGTTGTTTCAAGTGCAGTATTCTTTAGCTGCTTCCGTCATGGCCATATATTCAGCTTCAGCTGTTGACAACGCTACGACCCTCTGTTTTTTACTTCCCCAAAAAGACTAAACCACCACATAAGTAAAAAGAGCCAGTATATGACCTTCTGTCAACTGAGATGCCCAATCTGCATCTGCACTGCCAACAAGACATTGTCCAGTCCATATGATATAAACAAATCTTTTGTTCCCTTCAAGATCTCAATACCCGTTTTGCTGCTTGATAATGCTCTTTTGAATAACAAGTGTTGAATTGACTAAGATAGGATACGGAGAACATAATGTCAGGTCTCGAACGTGGCAAATAATGAGGGACGATAATTTTTGATAGGGTAGATCTTCATCATCTTTTACTGAGCTTTTGCTTAGTTTTAAGCCAGGTTCCATGGGCGTTCCTGCTGGCTTAGTTATCCATCGGAATTCTTTAATAATTTTTCTATGTATGTTTTCTGTGATAGTCTAATTCCCTCGATGGGTGAATGAATGGAGAAGTATCTAAGAATCCTAAATCTTTTATTTCAAATATGTTCGCAGTCTTTCCTTTACTTCTTCAAATAATTTTATAATTATTATAATAAATCATTAATAAATTTATAAAATTTCTCTCCCCTTTTCTAATATATTAAATATAGAATAATTTTTAAAGTTCATTTTTAAGAGTTGTTCATGAGTTTTAAAAATGTCTACATTGCTTTAATCCATATATAGTTTTTGTAATTTGAATAGTTCATTATATAAATCTATGTCTTTCAATATATTTTTGTGACTAATTACTTTATTTTATGTGTACAATATAGTTAAATAAAATTCAATATTTTTTGGTTTTTTCATATAAATATTTTCGTCCAAATGTTCAAAAGGCAGTAAAATTAATTGAGAAGTTTTAAATTATTTTCAATCATATAATTAGATTCTCATTTGTCATTTTTTACGGGGCAAAGTTTCTTATAATTATTCTTCCTTTTATTGAAAAGAGTACAATCTCCTTATATTTAATAATTTCCATATCATCATATTATTTCAATAATTTTATATCAATAATATTATTAGTTTCAAATTTATTTAAATTTCCATTGCCATTTTTGAGATGTGATTCTATTTCATTATAATGGCCTCTTGCCATTTTTACTATTTCATCAATTTCTTCCAATTCTTGATAGTTAATATATATAATCTTATGCCATAATGGTTTCTTTCTTTGAGAGGAGGTCTTGTAGAATAATCTTCTTGTATTTTCCGTTTATTATATCTATTCTAATTAATATTTTATTATTGTTCCTATATTTTTGTATATTTTCTTGTTATTTGTTCTTTATTTTCTTATCTATATATTTATATTTTTACTTTTGGTGAATATAATATAATTTCTTATTTTATTTACATATCATAATTTACAGTTTTGTAAATAATTCTATATAAATAAATCTCTATGATATGATTTTCTGTTTCTATTTAAATTCTATAGGCTTTAAGTTTTCTAATATAAGGAATAATCTGGTATGGCTCTAGCTGAAAATTTATTCTTTCTGTCCTTTTTCAGAAAAAAGTTTGACCAAAATTGAAAATTCTGATGATGGTATCTTATTTGTCCATTTTTCGTATGGAGTAAATTATAATTGTAAAGGGTAGATTAGTATTAATTTGCTGTAAAATCTTCTCCCAAAATTTTTGATATTAGATAATAAATATCTTGTTGTCTAAGAGTATTTATTCTTTTTCAGTAGTCCATTGTTCTGGAGTGTATGGAGTGATAATTTCTTCTATTCTTGACTTAGGTATGAATAAAATCCTTATATAATTCTGTGCCATTATGATTGTAGATGTTTATTGATTTTTCGTGTGCTTTCTATTCATTTATTCTTTAAATTTAGAGAGAGCTTCACTTTTACTGTGATATATAAATTACATATTTGAAAAATATAATAAAGTATAAAATATAGAGAACTCCAACGATGATTGTCTCATTGGTCCCAAAATCCTATGTACGATTTCAAGTATATCTTGCGTTCTATTTCTATTCTGAGGCTCATTAAATGGTAGTTTGGTAATTTATTAATAATATTAATTTATAATCTTTTCTTTAAAGTCCAGTCCTTGAGATTTTGTTTTTGCAGGGAATCTTATCTGATTTATTTAAATTCCTAATTGGATGCATAATTTAATAGTAATTTAAAAATTGAGTTTTTCATTATTATTTCTTCTTTATAATATTTATCTTTTTCTCTTAATATAATTTTACCATTTTGTTTTATGTCGCTTCATCTATGAATAATATGTTGCTCTTATCAGTCATTTTCCCGACAGACAGTAGGTTCGTTGTCAGGTTTGGAAATACAAAGTTCTGTCAGTTCACTTTGTTTGTATTTTATATTTAAATCTATTGCACCTTGACCCTCAATTTGTGTTGTACAGTTTTCAGAAGCTAACTTCAATGGTCGACAGTCTTCTCTTTTAAATATAAATCGATCTCTATTGTACACATATGTGAAGTAATCACTGTCTAAAACAAAATTAGACTTTTTCTTTTCTTTCATAGTATTAAGGCATTTTTCTTCATCACAAAATTTTGATTTTTCATTTTTATTAGCTTGTTGAAATTTATTTCGACATTTATTTGCTTTATGCCCTTGCTTTCTAATTATAACAATATATACATTCTTTCTTTGCTTATAAATAAACTTCTTGTTCATTACTGTTACCTTGACTAGTGCTCGCTATATTTCTTTAGATTGCCTTCTTCATAATTTTTATTTTTAGAATTTCAGGATCAGGAAGTTCATCTCTCGACTCTATCGCTATTCTGAAGCTTTCAAAGGACTTCGGTAGGCTGTATAGTAACATAATACTAAGTAAATCTTTGTTAATAATGACATTCATATCTGCTAATTTGTCAATTATCCATAAACTTATTTAGGTAGCTACAATATATCATCATTTATCTTCTTAAGAATTAGTTCTTTCAATAGTGTCGCTTTCCTCGCAGGTCCTTTACTATTATATATTTTCTCGAGAGTCTCCCATAATTATGCTCGTTCAATTTCTTCACTTCTAAGTTCATTGGTGTATTATGAGGAGAAGTTCCGATAATTAGAGATCTTTCTCTTTTAGTCTTCTAATCGGCAATTTCACTAGGTTTATAGTGTTTTATTAAATATTTCCATAGTCCACATTAACTAATAGAGCCTTGGCCTGTATCTTCCACTATCAAAATTTTCTCTGTCGAGTGGTTCTATACGTGTATGGCTCGTATCGTCTTATAATATATTATTTTTTCATTATACAGGCAGGCCCATAACTGTTATATTTTATATAGAAATAGTAGCGCGCAAGGAATTTAATAAGAATTACTTTTAATATTATATTTAGGCTCCTTACTTTTATAGTACATGAGAAGAAGTGAGGACAAAAGAAAAACAACGTTCTAATATGATTAAAAATAAAAATTAAAAAGACAAAAGTTTTCACTTCAAATTTTATATTTTTACTAGCTGACCCAGCAAACGTTTTGCCATATGTGATTTCAATTTCAATTAATAAAGAAATTCTTATCATAGAAAATAAATAAATTTCTTTAAAAAATAGGGGTGGACCACCCTTAAATTTAGGGGATGAAAGATAGATGTTAGCCGATTCTCAGACCTACTCAATACGCTCAAAAGTTTCACGAAATCGGTCATGCCGTTTCGCAGGAGTATGGAAACGAAAACTGTGAACGAGAAAAACCCAGAAGTTTTGAGTTGGGTATCATTATTTTACCTATACTGCCGCAAAAAAGATTAACATTTAGATATTTGTCTTAGAAAAGTATTCTTATGAAAGTTAATTGACGTAACAAACTAGTATCTACTGTTTCCCTATCATCGACAAAAAAAATATTTGAAGAATTATAACGACATCATCTTGTTCATATTAATTTTATTATGAAACAGATTTATGTTTGATTATGAACAGATGCGGAAATATTTTAATACACATGTTAAAAAACGAGTTTTACGAAACGTTTGTGTTATACGTGGGGCGCATTAAAAGTTTCCGGAATAAATAAAAAAAAACAAATGTCAAAAATGGATTTATTCTTTCTCAAAATATTCTAGTAGATACACTTTTTTCATTGGATTAAACCAATTTTGAAATCTTTTGTGAGCTAAAGAGTTAGAGAAACGAGAAACTGTGTTAATACCTACTCTTCGACGGCCTCCTCTGGTGATGAACATCATTGACGCGTAATTGGTTCTTAATTTTATAAGCAGGAAAACACACAAAGTTGGGACTGTATGCAGGATGACTCATAAGTCCTACATTTTGCACCTTCAAAAATTTGTTTGTCTGTCTGGCCGAGTGGAAACTAGCATTGTCGTGGTGTAATATAAGGCGTTTACGGTTATTATTACGGAGTTCGTCAATAATTTCCGGTAAATTTATAATATACGTATCTACGGCGATTCTTTAAAGCAAGAAAAAAATATCCTTCTGTTATTCTGTCAGACACCACATTTGACTCACTTTTGTTCTTTTTTTTATAATCTTGATAGCCAACTGCTAGACGGCTCTCAAGTGCGTTGTCGGCCTTTTAAGTAACCTGCGTTGATTCTGTATAGTGTATAGTATGGTACTACTTCAAGAGACGCGGTTCACAGCGGTGGACGGGTGACCATCGGGAGATTCGTCAGAGGCTATAGTCTTCTTGCAAGGTGCTTCATATGCAAAAGCAGATTAAACAAAATGCAGTTGTATTCTACAGCCAAAGTGTTAGATTTTTATATGTTGTAAGTAATACATTTTTAAATTTATGTATTTTAATAATTTTTTATTCAAGCCGCCAGTTCCGGAAAGTCCAATGTTTTAATGTGACCTACGTGATATCAGACGTAATCAGTGTAAGACATATATAAATTTCAAGAAAACATTATTCTATAATGAAAGTAAATAATAAAACGACGAAGCTGGTCAACCAGAGGTTCCTGGTTTTGTGTACAATGAGAAATTATCATACATTTTGTTTAAAAATCTTCATAGGCTTTTGATAGGTAAGAGTGACCTTAATTTTAATTTTTGTGACATTACGTCGACTATCCTCATCGACAAATTCCTATTGATTAAGACCAATCGATGCAATTGACGCATTACATAATAATTTGGATGGAGATTTGTCATGTCTCAGCTACATTATTTTAGTGGAAGTCTTAGTAAACGGGATTCTTGATAATATAATATAGATTCATAATAATACCTATCGGAAAATCAAAATGTTTATAACAAATATATAGGAAAACTAAATTACGAGTACTTATAGATTGTACCGCTACAATACATACATACGTATGAAATTAAATCAATTTTAAAAATACTAAAGGCATCAATTTCTTTTTTGAATAGGACTTTTTTCGAAAGTTGGAAAACTGTTCAAGTAGTAATCAATAAATAATCAATTATAGCGACATCTAGATTCTAGGATAACAAACTACTGTGAGATCACAGCCTATGTTTATATATATATATATATATGTGTGTGTGTGTGTGTGAAAACAAATGACGCCATCAAGCAAGTCAGTGACATATATCCATGATTCTTTCACAAGAGCAATAACATTAAGAAAACACACAATGAGTTTATAACCTCCATTGCAACAGTTATGAATAAAACTATAAAAACATCATCTAGATGCAATTTCGATGGAAGGCGTTTTGCCCAATTAAAAGCTAATAAATAATATCAAAAATAATATTTAAAATATAATTCATAATTTCTTTTTAGTTTTTGTTTCTAGCCTCTTCTGTTTCTTAAGTTCTCTATAGGCAGCAACAATGTCAAGCCTCGCTCGCTCTCGTCGCGCCATGTCTGCCGCATTAACTAAGTCCTTTTTGGTGTTGCCAGATAACATTGAGCTCAGTAAAAGATCTTTACGGCCAGGCTGGAATAAGAAAATAAACTTATCTAATGTAATGAAACGAACAGTCAACACATTTAGTATTTCCTTCTATCGCACTATTGCTTTTTCAATATTTGAAATAATCAGTCAAAAAAAACAAACAAGCATGTCTATGGCTCATACAGATATGTAGTTTCTAATATTTTATATGTTTAAATGTATTTACTCTAGGTGCGCCCATAGCGGTATTATCTTGTCCTCTCATCTTGGGCCGTACAGTAAGATTGGGTGGGGCATGAGTTATATCTCCAAATTCCACATGTTCATAGACAACTTCCTTTATTTCTTCCTCCTATAACAAAGAAAATGAACAGTTATTAAAGTAGCGTTTATTTAAAGGTAATTTTGACACACTTTTGAATGAGAGAAAACAAAGAGGACAAGTGGCAGATACTCTCCATCTCTGCATCCAAAGAAGATTAAGAAGTTACAATTGTTGCAACTTGTTCCATATTCCAAGAAATTAATCTTGGTTAATTGAATAAAAAAAAATTTTACCCCGAAATACATGAAAATCAGACTAAATATATATAAAAAATAATAAATCTTTTAAAATATATATATAAAAATCAAATAAAAACTAATAAAAAAATAATAAATACTTTATATAAAAATTAGAAAGGAAATACTACTCTATCGCCCTTTTAATTATTTTTATAAATAAATTGCAGCAGCTAGGTGTAAATAATTAATTAAAACAACCAAAATGTATTTTTTTAAGACTCACTGCTGCTGCTTTTTCTTTTTTAGCCTTTTTCTTTAAAGCTAATTTCTGAGTCCGTGTCAACTTTGGCTCATCTTCATTTTGTTTCCCTTTCTTTTTCCGCTTGCGCCGTTCACGCTGATCATACATTCGTTCACCCTTTGCATCTTCTTTTTCTAAGTCTTGCTGTAATTGTATTGTACAAAAATGTTTGTTAATTTGAATGTAATAGTTAGAAATTAAGCACTATATTTTTTATGTCAATAAAATGAAAATATTTTTAATTATGGAAATCAATAAATAGTGATCTTGAAAGACAAGTGAATGGAGCATTGCATTCCTATATGAGTAGCTAAGTGATATAAAAAGAAACCTGACCATTCATACCAATGTTGATGTATGGTAATACATTTAGGGTACAGCAGAAGAAGGATGAGAGTAAAAGAAATGCTGTGGAAACACATTAAGAAATATGGTATATATATATATGAATGACTACTAAGAGCAGGGCTGGGAGACCTATCTGAACTTTTTTGCATCAGATTTAGAATATTCTAGAACAAGGGAAGGTCATAAGCACCAATTGTAATGAGAGACAGGCATGACTTATTTAATAAATATAAAACTATGAATATGAGTTACACTTTTATACAATTTTTTAATTACTATACATACTGGATACTCTTCTTGGTCAATAGGATCATGAAGTGCTCGTACTGCACTATTTATTCTTAGCGAAAAACCTCTTCCAGATTCACCAGGTAACTTTTTTAACTGAGATATAGGGTTGAAACCAACACCTTTCTGGATATTTTCTGAAATATTGATGATGTTAATAATGTAGTACCTTTCAATGTTGCTTGCTAGTGAGCTTGTGTGTATTTTCTAGGTTAATAATAAAAACATATTATTTTTTTTTTATTAGTGTATACTGTTGCTTAGCTCTCTGAACTTAATCCTGAAAGTAAAGTTATGATTTGAACCTGCGCTTGATAAATATTTCTTTTTCCTCTTTTTTGTAACTTTCCCTTTATCTTGAAAGGCAAATAGACGAGACAAAGACCTCGGAACTGGTTGTTCATCAGGATCTGTTGGTGGTGCATTTATTTTGTCTTTTATGCTGAAAAAATTTCCGCCATTATTAATAATATTTTTTGTATTAGAAACTCGTAGCATTATTATACCTTTGCATTCGACGAGCATGCTGAACTAAAGGATCTTTTACACCACGATGTTTCTTAGCAGGTATTTTTCGCCCCATCTTTAGTAAAAAACTTTAGTTTATTTACAAAAATCTAGACTTAAAATATAGCGTTTCAAATTATTTAAAAATGAAAAATCCTCATTAGCTATTGTACAACAACAAAACCACATGTGTGTAGAGTGACGTCTCACGTCAGATAATTGTATTTGTCAAATGTGAAATGACCCCTGTTGTTGTATTCTGTCTACTGACAGTTACGTACAATTTCAATTAAGTGAAAATCATTTTTATATATTGGTCTCTATTCTGATGTATACTCACTAAACTAGAAATCTTTAAATTTAGCTTTAGACCTGTCAAATAACATTATAACTTAATGCAAAAATTTAGAAATATACGTCATAATAGGTTACACTCACTAAAGCATATTTGACAGGTCTAAAGCTAAATTTAGAGATCTCTAGTTTTATGAGTGTACATCAGAATCGGCACCGTTGTATTTTACTTAATTTATTAAAAACGAAATTATATTTTAAATTTGTTAATTCCGGAGAATTTTACTTCAATTTTTAGAAGTGGCAATACACTTCTTTCATATTCTTACCATATTCAAAAGTGTTCCATAAATTTACGGAATTACCAATTAGAAATAGGTACAACAAGTCCTCCTCCTCAGGCAAGTCACAAATTAAAATGTAAAAAAGTTAATGATAGTGAGTGTCATTAACCATAAATATTAAGATAATTAATTCTGTTTAAATATTTTGCATTGCTCCATTGTAGTCATTCACATTTTTGTCGCTCTTGGAAAACAAATTTAATTTTGCGGTAACATCGTTAAGAAAATGTATTATTGGCGAATTTCGACGGGTGATCTGTGATTGGCAATTCATAGTCATTAGTTGTGCATAGTGCGGGAGGGGGATTGTTTTTAGCAGTCAGCAAGGTCGTTCTTTGTGTCAAAAATTTGAGCTTGTGACGAATATTCAAGTTTTTATTATTTACATCTGGTGATTGACTGTTTGTGCGTGGTAACAAAGGTCGTAGTGCGCGTATGACTGTAACGTAATAAGTTTTTAAAGAAAATTGTAGCTACGGACGTTCCAATGAGTTTGGGAGGAGGTAACAGCTCAGAGGGATCAAATGCAGGTGGAATTTTTGTACAATTTAATCAGGATTGCACGTAAGTATATTCTATATTTATATTATATAAAGTAAGGAAAATAAATGAGAATATGTTATTTATTAAGAAGACCAATTCTTGATAAATAAACAAATAGGTCTGTCGTTACGATAAAATAATGAACGTCAAGGCTGTTCTCAGTTTTGGTAGTTGCTAAACCGCGAAAGGGTCACGTATACGTTTGGTCTGGTTAAAAACGCAGTTAGCTAGACTGGGCGATGATGCAATATGTCATTGCCAATGTTTTCGTAACTAAATAGAACTCATATTATACAATGAACACTGTTTTCGAGAGAGTTTTCTATCAAACATATTCTACAACAACCTTGTATATATGACCTCTGTTAGTTATATTGTTGTTGTTAGTTTGCATTCTACACAGCTGACTTTTGTTATGGTGTGGCTTTTTCCTTATACAATAAGTCTGATGTTCTTAACCCACATCTTATCTGGCAAAGACTAGGCTGTTTTTATTTAAATACATCAAGACATATACAAGTTACTGTTTTGAAGAATTATTTTTTAATACTATTGTCTTTCCTAGTTAAGCACAACATTCCTTTTATTCTAAACAAAAGAAATAGATAGCTATAAAAATTGTTAGTAATTTTTACCTGCACCTTTTTTTACTTTGTGTTGCTTTTGTGACTATACAATGTATAATTTGTAAAATGTCTATTGTGATTTATGTTAAGTGGTCCTTTTGCTTATTTATTATTTCTAAAGAAAGACAATATACTGCTCTTTTTATATCTTAATCATTCTAAGAATATTTTAGCTGATGTAATAAATAGATTTAATTAAATAATTTTTTTTATTGACATTTTATATTTTGTTTTATTTCATTACATATATTTTTACTTGCAGATCACTTGTAGCAGGCAGTAGTAGTGGATATCACTTATTTTCACTAACACCTGACGATGGCATTGAAGAGATTTATGGTAGCCGTTCAGGACAGGAAACATGTCTTGTTGACAGACTGTTCAGCAGTTCCTTGGTCGCTATTGTCACAGTATCTGCTCCCAGGTAATTATTGTATCTATTATTAAATCTAATAAATTAAATGTAATATTACATTGGTATAACTAATGAGTTAATGTTTTCATTATATGATCTTTACTTATTAATTTAAAACTTAATATCTCTAACACTTAAGATAAGTGTAATAGTGTAGTTTTTTTTATTCGGAACTTTTTAAAATACTTGCTGTTAATGCTCAATAAAATGTTAATTGTATTAGTACTTAAATGGTGATCAAGATAGTATAGAGATATATATGTATGTATGTATGTATGTAGTATAGTATATAGAGATAGTTATCTCTTATGATACTTCTGACTAATACATTAATAACCTTCAATAACTTTTCCAGCAATGTTTTAATCACAAAATAATTACAATTATTAATCAAATCTCCATAAGAACCCTTCTGTTCTAGAAACTGATATTGTTTCTTATATTATGAATTTATATTATCTTATCAATTATATAATTATAACTATTGTTCCTTCCATTTATGTGTATTGAGAAGAAATCGCGACTAGATGGCGATTTACATAGAATTTTATTAATACTTATAGTGAGTAAAAAAAATGTTATCTGTGGATTATTACAACCCAGAATATATTTGAAATAACAATACATCTGAAAAATGATTTGTATGTAAAACCATAAAATAATTCGCATACATGGACTTGTAGAAATTTAAGGATATTTAATCTTTTCCATTATAAAATTTTAAGCTGAAGGAATAACGCAAATGGCTAAAACCATTAAAAATAGTTTTGGCATGTGAACTAGTATATATTTATATACTTATGTAACCTATGTGAAAAAAGTTATTATGACTATCTTTACGTTTGAACAGCTGAGAAATGTACATATACTGTCGAGAATTCTAGCGTGTTTATTAAAAATATGCAAAATCAGAATTATAACACTCGTCAGATGACGTATCTTTACGCTTACATGAAGAAATTTAAATGTTTCGTGTTTGGCGAGTGTTTGACATTGCGACCTTTACTACGATATAAATAGTGGCTATTGCTGAAGTTAATCTACAGAATTGTGTGAATCAGTAATACGCTCAGTATCTCTTATACGATCTTTTTCGGTTTATTTGCCCTAGCCCTAGCCCAAATGAAGTGGGAAGTCCTCTTATTTCATTGTCAATGTTATTTATATCATGAGATGATGTTTGTTACTCAATAGCTACAGAGTTTGTTTCATTAACCGCGTGGTAATCTCAGGTTGGAATTGAAAAATTATCTCTTTGTATTAGATGGTTTATTATAGGTAGGTTAGCAAAACGAATGGAGCAATCTTGATATATATTGCAAAAACGGAAAAAGCTTAGTTTTTGTGAGGATCTGTAAATGGTAAGAGATATGCAAAATCCTGATGTTCCTCTAGAAGTTCTACGATATCTTTCGAGGTTGAGTCACTAGAATCATTTCTATAGTAATGTTATATGTTGCACAATAATTTCTTGCCAAGATCTTTTATAAACATGATATATGGTAGGTAACACTAGTATTTAATGTTTTAAAATATTCTAGATTTGTTTCATATACAAGTAAATTGTTCTTAAGCGTAGCTTTAAAATAAGTATAACGCGTGTGTTAGCGATGTGCCCTGGACTCTGAATTCATTCAGTAGGGAATACATAGTTAATTTTAAATTGACGAATTCGCCCTTGCCGTGTTATTTATACGCCTAGAATATTTAGTGAGTTTATTAGAGCAATATTTGTTAATAAATCAATATATAAAGTGTTTCTCAACTGAGACAAATCTTGAGTTGTAGTATTCAATATTAAGTTTATATTTTGAGGTTCCTTAACACGTGTGTTAGCAGTTATTGGTTTTTTATATTCTCAAAGAAGGTCTGGTGGAAGGTATCCGAAAACACCGTTGAAAGATCCTATTACGTACGCTAAGCTACTACCTGAGCGAACAGTTGTAATTTTTAATGTCTCTATATATATCGATACTTTATAGTATAAATACCCAAAATCTTCTGAATTTCGCTCCTTCTCTTCTATATTGGTGCTTTACTGTATCGACAAATTTTGTTTAAAAAAATTTACGCCTTAATGTCGTGCGTCAAGATGTGGGATCATTCGTTACTACGACGCGGATTCACAACTAAGGCATTATATGGTTACTGTATACTTTGGAGTATTTATTATTAAATTATTTGTACTGTAAAATAAAAACAGAAATTCATACTAACATCTGAAAAAAACTCGTTTATTTATGACACAGAATGAACCGGTTTGAATTTTAATATACAGTTCATTGAACGAAAAATGAAGTTGGAACCTAATTTTTATTAAGAAATAGAGTTGATCAAAGCAGAGGTGATATACGCTCTTATGAGCGACACGATCATATTCTTTTACTTCTAATTTCGGTATCCTACAGTATCTAACCACGGACCTGGCAGCTGACATTTTCTGAAATCTTCTTCCAGATTACAGATGACTATACTCTCATTGTGCCTACATGCAACATAAAAACAATGAAACCCTTCATTTGCAATCGCATAGTAAACAATGGTCGAACTTGACCGAGACATTCACTTGCCCTTAATAAACATACAATCACAATGGTCTTATCGTAGTATAAGTCCTCAGTATCTTACGAAAGTCAAGAAAAATATCGATAAATCTATATTACGTGTAACAGCGATGACGTACAGAAAACATGTTTTGCAGGAGTTTGTTTATCACTTTTATTAATACAAAGAATTCGTTGTTGTAACAATGTTATTGCGTATTTAATATAATGTTTGAGATTGAGCCTATAAGCTTTATATGTTTATATCATTATAAAACAACTCCGAGTTTACTTGAGTTACCGTTGAGTTTGTTTTGATCAATGAAGATTATGTTTTAGAAGATATTGTGGTAGTACAAAATAATAATACTAACCATTATGTAGACAATATTTATATACTTATTTATTAATAAACACGAGGAATATAAGAGATTTTCACATGTAGGAGAAGGAACGGATTCTGTATATTAAATTTTTAAAGATTACTTATTTACCTGAGTCAGTGGAGTCAATCTTAAATTTGAAATCAAATGAATTGTATTCATTTATTTACGTTACGTTACGTACGTGGTAACCCTTAATACGAAGATAAATTTGGACATTTCTAATACCGTTTTAACAAAATTGAAATACATTGTATAAAGTAATGAGGAAGTTTTGGTGTATGACCTTACGGTTTAGTCTGCGTAGTTTTAATATGAGATAACAGCTTGTATTGTTACGATAAATTATCAGTATTAGACGAAATGCTTTTGCTAAAAATTTTATGAAGTGGTATACGGTGGCATAAAATTGAGGGGTAACTTTATTAAAAATTCGTTTATATATGGAAAAAGTTTGAACTTTTTCATCGGTCCAGTTGTTCTTTTATTATAATTTTTTTAAACTATTCTTTTAAAAAACCTTAGAAATAAACAAATATTCTCTATTGGTAAATCATGGGAGTCAAGGAGACGTCTTACTCACTTTGCAGTTAATAAAGGATCGCATGGTTATTAAGATTTGCTTTGTTTATTTTACATGTAAGTATTGTGTGAAATTAAATATTATAACTTTAGTAAATCACGTTATTTGTGTCTTTGGGATTAAGAGTTGTTGCATATTAACTTCGACTATATAACAACAAAATGCAAGGGAAACATTTTTGGTTAAATTAGGATTTGAGATTTGGTTAATGTAGTTGAGATATTAGAAAAAGACAGGCTATTTTTGCCCTACCTATGTCGGGTTGCAGAAAATGTAAATTTTATTTTAACTGAGCGCATTTGTAAACGGAAACTCTCCGTTATTTGACATTTTCATACAGACTAGGGAACTAGGTCACCAGCGAACGGATATAAAGGAGCGGAGGGGCTATGATTTATCGCACACGACAAATCGATTTGCATCCTGCAACCTGTTACCATACATACCTACAAACTAATAGACGATATAGCGATAGGTATTAAAAAAAAATCTTTAAATGAATACCATTCAAAAATAATGTTTATTTGCAATTTTGGTCCGTTTTGCGAACCGGCAATGAATGTAAATTTAGAATATTAAAGACTTGGCACATTTTTATACCTATATGTGTTCATATAGATTTGATTTTTATTATTAGACTTATAAATTTATCTACACTCTATTATACATTATATGTTTTTATTTATTTATAAAACAGTTGTTTAGATTTGTTACAAATACCTGCATGTATTTGTCGAAGATAAATACGTATGTTCATTTTTAGTAATAGTTACCCAATTCTCAATGGCAAACCCACGATGGCTAAGGCCACGTATAATACTGACTGACCCTGATGATCATGCAGCTATTGATAGTATGGAAACTAACTATGATTAACTTATGTATCACTGTCGCCTTGGAGAGTAATCTAGTACTCGATGTTCCGGTCAGCCCCTGAAGTTAATCCAACATTTGTAAACAAGCCGTGGTCGTAACGATTTCCATTAAATATAAAACCTTCACATTTAAAAAAAGAAAAGTATGACCGTTGCGACATATCCTTTGTTAGGTTAAACAGTAAATGTCGACTGAACGAATGTCAGTCTAATCTTCATTAATGGTCCTTTATCTTTGAATAGTAATATATCGTTTGTGTTTGATACATAGTATAGCTGTAACTGAACGTGTAAAATCTCTTGATAACCCACGACCCGTGGTGTGGCTTGGACGTGACGTCACTACACGTGCATCACGATAGCATTCGTCATTCTCGTTTATGTCGCAGTTTGGTCATGCATTCATTACACATACATATATACATATTAACGGCAGGTTATATGCTTTTTATAATTATAAACAAGATGCAAAATTTCATCCAAATCACCTCGATGTCTGGCGTTGCACATCAGAGCGGTTTTTTAGGCACTTTTTGCCGCGTACCACTTTACTGTGGAACTAGCTGCCGGCGGATGTATTACCGAGCCGATACGACTTGGGTGCCTTCAAGTAGAGAGCATATTTATCCCTAAAAGGCCGGCAACGCGCCTGTAAGCCTCCTGGCGTTCCAGGTGTCCATGGGCGGCGGTAAGCACAAATCTAAGTGACCCGCCTGCTCGTTTGCCCCCAGTCTCATAAGAAAAAACGATGATTTCAGTCGGAAATATAGATGTATGTACTATTTATTTTCTCTCTTAAGCAGATGGAACTGTGTGTTTTGATGATGTTTGGTAAAAAGATACGATGAGTCACTTTTTTATCACGTCGTACAATAACACTAATGACCGGTCTAAATTGGTATTAATCTAGAGGCAAATCAAATTTTAACAAGATTTATTGTGGTCTGCATCCTTTCATATAAGCCCTGGAAAACTGGTATCAAGCAGTCTATCTACATATATATCTTTGAATTTGAAAATATAAAAACATAAAATCATGTCCATGTATAAACAGGATTAATCAGTTGTTATCTAGTTTAATTGTTTACTGAAAAATACGTAATTTCTGATATAGGCCGTTGACTTAGTGTCGGGTCGTAAACCCTTTAATCATGATCTTGTTAATTAGTTAACTGTATTATTTATTTTTTGGTCATTAAAGCTGTCTGAAGATAGGACAGTCTCATTGCATTTCATTCGGTTAACAGCAGGTGAGCCTCCAGCCCGTTTGCCCCTTGTTTTATAAAAAAAATGTAAATGCGCACTAGAAAGATCTTTTTATAATTTCTATAGATTTTCTCTAAGAATGTTTTATTTAGGATTTAATTGCATTAGCCTAAATAGCCTAACCCGGAAATATATGGTCTAGTAAATTGCAGAAATTTCGATAACGATTTCCATAATATCAAAGTTTCATTATTTTAAAAAGGTCAATGGCCTGAACAAAGACGGGTTCTTAACCTCTTATTCAAAAAACGCTGATAATATTATTTTATTGATATTACGTTGCAATATGAGTAAAAACATCAGTTTACTTAATCTGGAATTAACACGGCCTTATCGTTAAAAAGCGAACTCTATCAGACAACCCTTGTAAAGAGAATGAAAATACTATGGCGAAATTGCCTTCATTCAGTTCTTAGGATGCCTTTGTAAAAAAATATTTTAAAATGGCATGTGGGGAATTCCGGATGGATAAGAAAAACATACAATTAGAGGGTTAATTTTGAAAACTTTTGGCCTTACTCTCCTTGACTTCAAAAACGTTTTTTCATATATTTGGACATCTAATTTTGGTGATGAAAATCTTTGATTCTTAATTTTTGTAAGAAATGTTTTTCAACTTAATAAATTCGTAAATTCGTTTGTTGAATAAATAGCGCCAAAATTTAATATCAATAAACAATCTGATGAAACATACTGCACAACCAAAAGGAGTAGTCAGTTCCAAGAACTTTTATTGTGACCTACCTAAAAATAACTATTTCCTTATATTATGATAATAGGTTAGTTGTGTTGTGAATGCTATAGTATTATATTATTATTAGATACTATGTATATATTGACGTTCTGAAGACTCTACTATTTTATATTGAATATCTCGTGAGGGTGATCGAATTATCCATCGCTATTTTATGTACTCTTATTTTATTATCATTATATTTTCTTCAGGAAGCTGATAGTATGTCACTACAAGAAGGGAACAGAGATTTGTAACTACAGTTACAGCAATACAATCTTGGCTGTGAAACTCAATCGCTCTGTAAGTAAAAAATCTTCTCTATAATGACTCGAAACATTTGATAATAACTTAATAATCATCTTAAATAAGTATAGTATTATGTGTGTAATTAACTGTTAACCGTTGTTATGTTGGGGTATTGGGTTTTGATGCGGTTGCTTCTAAGTCTACATTTTCGAAATGTGATTTATATAGTTTTCATATTGAAATAAGTATATGTTTTATAATTATTGAAGTGCGACATTAATAATATGCTTTATGGATTTGTGATAATCTTGTTTTTGATATGAATGTACTTGAGTGCGTAAATGTGCGATGGGGCTAATCATGCATTAGATAAATAAAGATGAATAGCAATGTAGAGCGTACCGCGTGATTCAACAATGATATTTACTGTATGCATATTGTTTATATAACAATTGTGACTTTTTGTATATATTTGAAATGGTGATATATTCTTAGTAAAAAGGTTATATTGTGTAGCTGTACCTAAATGTTCCGTTTTATTGCCATTACTTTAATTGGCTTTTTTCATTTGGACTTAACAATACCTTAGTAGTTACAACTCGCTTAGACTGTTTGCGATTGAGTAGCACAATACAATTTTAAATGTATGTAAGGGTTAGAAATTCCCAAATTAATATTATCGTAACAACTTATCAATGTTCTATAAAATTTCAGAGGCTTATAGTATGCCTAGAAGAGTCTCTCCACATTCACAACATTCGGGATATGAAGATCCTACACACGATCAGGGACACGCCACCAAACCCACGTGGTCTGTGCGCGTTGTCACCGTGTGTTGATCACTGCTACGTGGCCTACCCTGGGTCTAGTGCCGTTGGTGAGGTCCAAATATTTGACGCTGTTCATTTGGTAAGTCAAAAATCTTATTTGATATAGATTAAGTTTAAATGTAAATAATTTATATCTGAAATAAATGGCATTTGTTATTATTATTTGGTAAGTCAAAATAGCCCATCTGTCGATAGATTCTGAAATGATACACTTAACAAATACTACACAAATACTTAGCCTTGTCGCACTGTGTAATAGGAATATACTTACCGATTTATTCAATACGGTTTGATATATGGGAGGAATAATAATTCCTTGGTTGGTTTGGAAGGCAGAAGGCTTATTAGCTCCCATAGTTTAAAAGTATGAGGGGCACATATAAGCAGTAAAACAGAAAGAAGCGTTTCCTGATAAGTATATAATAATTCCAGAACGCAAAGTGTGTTATCAGCGCTCACGACAGCCCGCTAGCCGCTCTAGCGTGGTCAATGTGCGGGCGCCGATTGGCCACGGCCTCCGAACGCGGGACGGTTATACGCGTATTCGCCGTTCCGGAGCGTACGCGCCTCTATGAGTTCCGACGTGGGATGAAACGCTGCGTGTCCATCGCATGTTTGGCGTTCAGCGCTTGCGGCGCTTATTTGGCGGCCACGTCTAATACTGAGACTGTACATGTATTTAGGTATGTATATACTATGCCTGCCTATGTAAATATGCCATGTGAAAATAATATCTTAAACTTTAATTCCTACTAACAAATGTAAACCAGGTTACAGGAGAATGCCGAAAGAGCGGTAGAAGATAACGCCGTCGCAGGCAATTCCCCAACGGAGCCTGGCTGGGTCGACTGGATGTCGCAGACCTTGTCTGCGGGCCTGGTGTACCTGCCCGCCCAGGTTACGGACGTCTTAAGCCAGGGAAGGGCCTTCGCATCGGCCAAATTACCCAGGGCTGGGTACCGTGCCGTTGCTGCAGTCACTAAGTAAGTTTTATGTTGTCAATATCCTTCAGAAAACGATTCTCTATTCGCTTTGGTATATATCTTTATAGCGCTTTTCAAAAGTCGTGGTCGTGAAGCGATTGAAGTAACTTTGATTGATGATTCTGCTGTAAGGTATTTTTTTCAAGTACAAGTCACAAGCCTAAAATAATATGTATTAGAAACCTATAAATTTCATAAAATGCCACGTTTGACCATTTAATCAAATAGGGACAGCTGTTTGATAAATTTTTTTGAAAGTATTTTTAGACAACTGCTAGTAAAAAAAAATTACTTCATCTGGTAAAGAGACATCTGAGTGCCACTTGAACTTACTAAAAGCTTCTCATTGCTTTTTATGAGGTGTTTCACTTTTACGGTAACTGGCCACTTATTTAATGGCTGTTAACAGCTGTTCGATGTCAGTTTTTTTAACAGTGTCTTCGGTATTCTATTTTTTAACACTGCCGCATTGTATTGTGAACATCTTTTCCTAAATTATATTATGTACTAGCTGACCCAGCAAACGTTGTTTTTATAACCATTACATGTGATTTAAATTTTCAATTAATAAATAAAAATAGGGGTTGATCGTAGAGGGGTAAAAAATTTAGGGTTGTATCTATTTTTGTATGCTGTATTATAGAAAAATAAAAAATAAGAAATTCTGTCTAAAAAAATATAAAAAAAATTAGGGGCGGACCACCCTCAACATTTAGGGGGATGAAAAATAGATGTTAGCCCATTCTCAGACCTACTCAATACGCCCACAAAGTTTCATGAGAATCGATCAAGCCGTTTCGGAGGAGTATGGGAACGAAAACTGTGACACGAGAATTTTATATATAAGATTTATCGTTTTCCATTGGTGATTTTTGTACTCTGCCAAACACTTTTAATTCAAGTCGTCTATACGATTTTAGTTACTTAGTCTTCTATATTCCGTTCTACACATGGCTCGTTCTCAATTTCAGCGTTTCCCGCCAAGCTCGTTTGCTAGTGGCGACCTCTGAGGGCGTTCTATACGTATACTCGTTGGACCCAAACGAGGGTGGGGAGTGTACGTTACTACGTACGCACAGCTTGTTGGAGCCCCGCGCGCCCGCTAACGATGGTATGACCTTACGCACACACCCACACACGCGTAACACACAGCCATACGACATACTCCTCGAATGCAATGGGTATAGGATTGACGGGCCTCAATTTTAATACTCGTGAGAGTATTATTTTTATTGGATTATATAGTTTGACTGATTTTAAACCTGATCTCGAATAAAAATGATTATCCTTTGTTTGATACAATTTCAAAGTTAAGACTGAAATTATCTCTTGAAGAAGTTATTTCCTAGAGATTGACTAGTTTGTATTTATGTAATTAAAATTAATGGTAAACTTTAAAAAATAAATTATATGAATGAACGATGGTTCCTTGTAAGCTAATTATGTAATACTTGAGGCTGAATTTTATAAGACTGATTACTTAAGTAAAAAACCGTCAATCCTATACAGTATTATCTAATGCATCATTATTTTACATATGAATAGACATGAAAACCATTATTTACATTTAATTGTTCAGGTAAAAATTATATAAATTTCACGGATTGTCAATATTTTACCTGTGCCTTGATATATTTTTTATTTTTATGTTTTTCAAAATTTTGTTTGAAATATGTGTATTTATTATTATAAGCCAATTTCACTAAAATTCGGTGAGTTGAACATAGGCAAGTCAAATATTTCAAACAAAGTCTTATAAAACAACATTGTTATGAAACTAATTACTATATAAATTTTTATTTTGCTTCTTATTCATATTAAGGAGGAACATCGCCAATATTATGTGGCCCGGTGTGTGGCTCTATCACATTTGATAGAGATTCTAACGCCTCGGCCCTACATTGTCTCGTCATTGTCTAATATTCTTTTCGTAAACTTCCTCTCCATTCCTGCCCTTCACCGCTTGTCGAACGTCATTTTTGTTGCATATTTAGGTCCTTCGTCTCTGTTGTATTTCGAAATAATTATAATTTATATAAGTAATGTTATATATACAAAATAAGAAACCTCCCCCGATCAGCCATTTTACCGCACAAATTTGCCAGCCTAATGATAAAGAATAATATTTACCAGGAGCGATCACTTGGGTATGTTAGAATTTTTGATTGCTTCAAACTAGATGTTGGTAGACATGAACATCATAGGTTAAAACTAGAATACATGAAAAAAAACTGGAGTTTCTGATATTTAGTTAACCAAAAAATCCATATAACCGCTAGGAGTATAAATATGGAGTGTTAAAGCTAGACGCAATTTGTGATGGGAAACGCTTAGAAAAGGGGGTTGCACAGTAGTAAGTAATCGCTAGTGATCGTTGCTCGTAAGCTGTGCGTAGATGGCTGATGTGTTGTTCCCCGCAGTCGCCTCGGGATGCAGTTACGCGGGCGCGCTGCGCGGGCGCCTCCCGGAAGACATGACAGGTATACGCTCACCCGACCTTCACCATTCATCTCCTGCCATTCACATATACATGTCAAAACACTTCCACTTATCCGCCGCCTACTTTTCTACAAGAACGGCCAATAATGACCCAAAATCCCCTTCCAGATTCCTTCCAACATTTCACCTAACAGATCGAATTATGTCGGTATCATATCACAAACCTACGTCCACCATTCATTATCAAACCGCTTTTTATGTAACCGATCCGCCTCTATCCATCGTTATCTATTTACTACCATCACCATGTCCATGAAGTTCGTTTTCTCCTAACCCGTCCCGCGTCGTCGCATTCCGCGTTGTGGCGTTAGGTTTGCATAGTCGCCCTTCCGTCGCTGAAGACCGGCCGTGACGTGCACTGTTTTATACATTTCCTGTTTGGGAGTTCAAGATATAGCCATTTTTACGACTTTCACGTTAGTAAATTAAGATTCGGGAGTTAATTAAACTTTCGGTGACGACACTTTCATTATAGTTAGAGTGCGTGAATTGGTAAAATTTTGATCTCCCAAAATAACTGCATCGAATCTCTAATAGGCCCAACCGTTGCTTTTGCTCCTTTGTTTGATGTTGTTTGAATCTGGCATTGTCTAAGCACTCGTTCGTTATATACTTGCGAGAGCTGACGACCGTTCTACGTAATGTAAGTGTTAGTTAAGTTTGTTACCAATAATCGCTCGATAGTCACGAGCTTAGGCTAAGTTCATTAAACGAATAAAATATTTGTAACTAATGTACCCATCTTATTTCACACCCTAAATTTAATGTTTAATAAGCGTGTATTTATGTGAGTATCGAGTGATTATCACTGGCAAAACCATAGACAAAGAGATGAATCTGAGTAAACACCGAAAGGGAAGATTAATGCGATCAAGCCATTTGATAACATTTATATTATTCTTTAACAGCCGTTTATAACACTCGGCTTCTGCTCGATGTCTATCGGTAACATGGCCATAGAGTAAATTTGAACATAGAGCATAGAGAGTGGTTGTGTGTACGTCAGTGTGGTTTGGCAGGAGAGGAGCCGGTGCCGGCTGAAGGCGACGATTAAGGGTAAGTTACACGCCACTCTCGAGTAGACTATTCAAAAGTGTACTCATCATTTCACATTATTTCGAAGGACGGATATTCTAGCCGTCTTAAAGCATTACAAGGGTAGATTCTCAAGTACAAAGTCCAATCCGTTACTCTTACTGTTATGCTTAACCTTTATATTTAATAATAGCCCTTGTGTAAGAAAAAGAAAGTGTATTTTTATGTCAGTTAATCGTGTAATTAACGAAAATTATTGTGTATTTTAAATAACGCTGAAACTTCCTTCACTTTCCTTCCATTGTGCTTAAATTCGCTTGTTTTGCGAGATTTATCCATTAACCTAGTATTCACTTTTATGGTTAAAACATCCAAAGCAAATTTTTAAGTTACAACTTATTACATAGCTCTGGTATAGGATAGCGGTATAGCGCGTGTAGCGGTATAGGATAGGATAATTATAACTTTATTATCCGCTAGAAACCACTATTTCGAATAGATAATCGCAATATAAGCCTGGTAAGTTGTGACGATATATGTTTGTATTCTATACAAGTCTATTAATATTAAACTAATTGCACTTTTACAATTGTGATTTTTACATTTTATAATATTAAGATTTCAGATTTTATATACCTCGGACATACATAACTTAGGCTTATAACTCATGAGAATGCATTTGATTATCATAAAAACCGACTCAAATCAATACAAAATGTCATTAATACTTTTCCATTACCCTTAACGGAAACTTGACTAAGAAGTCGGAGGTCCCAATGCTTGAGAAACTTTTTAAAAATTGTACATAGCTAATTCAATAGAGGAAGCCGTTTGAAATGAGACAATTTTTTAAATAGCGGTTTAAGAAATTTCTCAAAGGTTCCACAACTTGTTCACACAAAACAATGCTTCGGTGTTGGATTGCTAAATATTTCACTTTTCATCCAGTAGACTGGTACAATTTATTTTACGCCATTCGTCAGCTATCATTTATAAATATACATTGAGCATTATGGTCCATCATAAACAGAACATTTTATTGGTCCTTCGAAACAGACTAACCCTTTATATGGTCTATCAGAATCGGAACGTGAGCACGAGTTGAACACAGCAATGGCCGGTTCACCACCAAGAGGCTCTTATGACATCCGCGACCCTCGACATTTTCCGCCTATGCGCGCTCCCGCCGACACACCCGCTACTGAATAGATCAGTTCCATTACCGATTTTACTACATTACGTCATTTCTGAACAAGTCGATACCGCAAATAATATTATTTCAACACAATTGTAATAAACTACAAACTGACTCCATCTGTAGTAGGCATGATGTTATATTTTTGGTTAACTAAAAATTCATGAATTGGAACAATTAGGTTTAACATTATACTGTGTTGATTTAAAAAAGTAGAGGCTCAGCAATGATGCGAAATGCGGTAAAAAATGGAGTAGCAATTATCTTCTAAATAAATTAGTATTTTAATACAATTTCAATTTGTACTTGATAACAATTGCAGCTTAATGGTGTAACACTCCGTACGTGTAGGTATATAGAAATTCATGGTGCGTAAGATATCCCATGTAAGTAATAATAAGAAATTCCTTTTTATATAATAAATAGTCAGATTTTGATTTCTCACAATGGAGTGGTACAAAATTGAGCTATTATTACTTCGTCCACTGTTCATTCTTTGAATTTACGCTGATGAAAATAATACGTTTTACGCAATTTACCTTCTCTTATAATCTTCATCTATTGTTTATATCCATCAATAAATTCCAAATTAGTTATACTAATAATTAACAGTGGTGAAGTATCTAGTTGTAATCAATATGATGTTTAAATCTACATTAGAAAAATATAAAAAAAAAATCACTTTTAGAATGGTTTACAATATCTGTATTATATTTATAATCTTCCTTTCGTTTACACATGACAGGGTGTATATGGGAGTTACAGATTTTGAACTTAGCTATAATTTGATCTGAGCTCACTAATATCGGAGCGGTCATTTGTATATAAATTGTAATTATATTGAACGACTTGTATAGTTTTATTATTAGACTATGCGATGTGATATCGGTTATATGTGTACGGCTATTTGTGTTTAGACTTTAATGCTCGTATTTGTTTTATAAATATCTTAAATTTTCTGGAAGAGTGGATTAGCAACAACTTCTTATGCTAGCAGAAGCGTGTCGCTTTTGGCAAGCGAACAGAATTGACTTCCGTTAAAATCTATATTTTTATAAATTTTACTGAGAATTTTCCGATAAGGAGTCCGATATTTAAAAAAAATATTTTATCTAATTGGTGACATTCAAATTTGTGATGTATTATATAATTCACTAAGCTGTGTGTGTTCGAGAATATCGTTCGCTAAAACGTTTTGAAAAGCTGTAAATAAAAATAAGCGGACTAGTGTCAAATAGAAATTTTTCGTTGCATTGACAATGGAGAATTCGTGTATAGTACACGTACTATAGATAGGTCTAAAGTTTTCCGTATAACATCTCTGGGCGCCAATGGTACATAAGAAACAATGAATATGTATATGAAAAACGTAGCCCAAAATAGTATTTATGTATATTTTTAGCTAAAATAGTTGTCATCCATCATGTTGTATTAGTTTAAGTACAGTTCGTAATTACAGAAAAATTCGGGTTCTTTCTAAACAATCGCACGCATTACAAGAACGAAGATCTTTATTTGGGTCTCCATAAACTCAGCGATGGCTCTCTCTCAATCCGTGTGGCTTTGGAGTACCTTAAATGTCCTCGTTGTTGCTTAGATACAAAATTGTACATATTAAAGTTATTTTACAAAACACCAATTGTCGTTTTTATTTTTTATCTCAATGGTAGATTTTTGATGAAAAAAAAGTATAATAGTCTTCCATGTGGTGTCCCAGAAATAATGTGTATTATATAATTTACTAGCGACCCGCCCCGGCTTCGCACGGGTGCAATGCTGATACTAAATACACTACAGAAAAATAACCGCGTTGTCGTAAAAAGTAAATGACAAAAAAATTATTGTGGGTTATCCATAAGAGATAGACATATACCATCACGGTCTTTTCTGTAGACCTTTTCAATGTACTTCTCAACTGTTTAATGGATGTTATTATACATATAAACCTTCCTCTTGAATCACTCTTATCTATTAAAAAAACCGCATCAAAATCCATTGCGTAGTTTCAAAGATTTAAGCATACAAAGGGACAGAGAAAGCGACTTATGTAGTGATAAAACCCATAAAGAAACAAAAGAACAATATTTAGCATACCATCTTTCATTGTGAATTAATTGTGGATGGCGGCAAGTGAATTTTAGTTTAGTACGCCCACACATAGGTAGGAAAATTTTCAATACTACCTTCTGCGCATAATTAAGTATTGGTTATTTAAAAACGGCAACAACAGTTTGTTTGAATAGAGGTTTAAAATGAAATAAAACGCAAAATTGTGTACTCAGCACACTGTATTGTGAATTCTCTCAAACGCTCGCGAGCGCCGCTCCTAACTATGCATACATCGAGATACTACACTGCACTTTAAGAAACAAAACCCTCCATTCTCTTACAAAAATATCAAAGCATGCATGAGCCGACGATCAAGTAAATTTTCATCAAACAAGACATTTTGACGCAATTCGGTATTTAGATTATCAATTTTCAAATTTATTTGTATCTTTTAAAGAATACAATTCTTTAAGCGCAGTAGAGATCATAATAGTGATATAATAAAAATATAGGTTTAGTTCTCAGCGATATTTGCACATTTTCAGTATTTTTTTAAATGATTAAAATGGTTTAATTATTTTACATATTTTGGTATCAACCAAGTGGATAAACAATTGGGAATTAAATCTGGCGCAAACACCTGTAATAATGAAGGATTATTTAATTCACGATCAGAACAAATATGCCAATACTAAAAGCGTTTTAAACGGTTAAAAACTAAAATTTATTTACATTAACTTATTATACGAAAGGAAATGGAATTTCTATACGTTACAAACTCTAACGAAATATAAAAGGCTAGCGGCTAGGTCCAAACAATGTTGGGTATAAAAATATGTCCGCGTACGGACCGGTGATGCTCTTTGTAAAAACCCCGCGTCGCCTTTGCACTACATCGCGTTGTTTCTGAAAACAATTTTTAAATGCTTAATTTTAAATAAACTATAATATATTGTTTTATCGAATAACCTTATAAATAGCTCCAGAGGGTATACACAATTAAAGCTCTAAGAATCTCATTCTGATTGGATATGTTAACATTTCGGAAATCCTTCACCGTGTAGAATATATAAATATTTTATATACAAAACTAGCTGACCCAGTAAACGTTGTTTTGCCGTACATCTGATTTCAATTTTCAATTAATAAATAAAAAATAGGGGTTGATCGTAGAGGGGTAAAAATTTAGTTGTATGCTGTAATCATAGAAAAATAAATATAAAATGAATTTTGTCCAAAAAATAGAGGTGAACCAACCTTGACATTTAGGGGGATGAAAAATAGATGTTGTCCGATTCTCAAACCTACCCAATATGTACACAAAATTTCATGAGAATCGGTAAAGCTGTTTCGGAGGAGTTTAACCACAAACCCCGCGACAGGAGAATTTTATTTATTAGATAACAGTCAACACAAATTGATATTTCTGAAATATAATTTATACTTGATTATCTAAAGAGACATTATTCTTTTAGGACATAGTAGTAGGCCCAAATAAAATTTTAAAATTGCACGAAGTTTTTATTTTTACTTCCATATATAGGACATATATATATATATATATATATATATATATAAATGAAACCCGTTACGCGTTGTCACGGCATCACGTGTGAATGGCTGAACAATTTTCGATAATTCTTTTTTTTAAATGTTTGTGGAAGTCCAAGGATGGTTCTTACGGAAAAAAATATTAAGAAAATCTTTTAGGAATATTAAAAAATATACATTTAATATTGCATTAAAAAACGCGCAGAACGAATGTCAACGTCATGAGAGTGAGAGAGTCGTGGCTTATTTCTATCTCTTTCCCTCTTATAATACGAAATAAGATAGGTCAACTATACAATATAAAATAGTGCATCAAAGCCGCCGCATTTATAGTAGTGCATTTATAGTAGTGATAGTGCATTCGTACCGCTAAGGCGGTACGAAGTTCGCCGCGTCAGCTAGTATATATATATATATAGCTCGAGAACGATCACTATCTATGACATATATAGTATATGAGACATACATTCCATGAATTGCGCTGTTATGATAGTAATATAATGGAACTAGATCTCATGATGAGAAAGTGTAACAAAATAGTCTTGATATGTTTTCAAATACAAGCTGATAATATAAACAGTATTCAATATAAAACCTAGACGTTACGAAAGAAACAAAATTAAAATTTGTTCCAACCATTTGAGCGTGAATACATAAGAGCTGACAAAAAAATAACATCTCACATTTTCATATTTAAAAGTTACCTTGGCATAGCGCACATCTCGCAAGAGTCGAGCGGCGCTGCATTGTGGAACGTACACAGCTGACATGTCCACACTCCGGAGTCAGACGAGCTGGAAACAACGATCAATATTATATACCATCACTGGAGGAATGTGTTTCCTTGTCGTCGCATTTGAGCAAACCTATTGGCAGCCGGCGAATGATGATCACAGGCGGCTAGCTGCAACAGAGTGGCCACGTGACCCTCATTGCGCCAAGATTCCGCGGCGTTCTCATCTCGCGTTCTCACCGCTTCTAACAACGGCTCCAGTTGCTCTATTGTCAAGGGTAGAGCGTCGTTGGTCGCCAAGAATAGGAGTACGTGAAGATCTGACATTGCCTGGAAATAGAAATAAGCTTTGATATTGTCTTTTATTAACATAACTGTTATTCAATTAAAAACACTTTATTAACCGATTTAAGTTACGTATTTTTGCAAAAAATTTCAATATAATTACATTATTTTAAATTTTTCCGACGTTTCGCGTGCTTTACAGCCTGCGTGGTCACGTTCTTTAGTATAAGGGTTGGATCAGCTTCTTCCAAAGTGGGCAGTAACCCTAATACCTCACAATTTTATGTCAAATTGAAGTGATTTTAATAGGTGAAAAAATTGGCACTATAAATGATCATTTACTCTCAAAGTGGACGGAAGATAAAATAAGTTTTTTTTAAGGCTCACCTGATGTTAATCAGTTGTTAGAGTTAATCAGGTGAGTCGCTTAACAGCGACACCGCCGCCCATGGACACTCGCAATGCCAGAGGCCTCACCAATGCGTTGCCGGTCTCTAAGATGTTTATACGCTGTTTTCTAGAAGGTCCCTAAGTCGTATTTGTTCGGAAATACCTGTTTTGGCAGCTGGTTCCACATAGCGGTGGTGCGCGGCAGAAAGTGCCTTCTGAAGCGCTTAATTAATCAATTGTGGAAAGCTGTTGTACGAAGTATGTTAAAAAATCTTACCTCCAAGAACGAAGGCGAGTTCTGTATATGTTCATGAAGACCTTTCAGGCTTTGCAAGTGATTCTGAAGTGGGCGGTTCGCTGGCGGGAACGTGGCCCCAGGACTGAACGTGGGCTGTGAGGTGTTTGGCGCAACCCCACAAGGGACGTCCACCAGCAGATACGCCACTGGCAGTCGTTTAGCGGACACGCCCACATCATTCCCATATTCGTCACGTTCCTGCAAAATAACACCTTATAACTAGACGCAACACAGTTAATTCAGCTATTTTCTACTAACTTCCCCGACAAATGTTTATAAAAAAAAGTCTCATTTTAAACGATTAACGACTTGCCACAGCCAGAAATAGGGATGGAGATTTTCAAAGGATTGAAAGCTTAAATTTAATATGTATGTTTGTACCACTTACAAACGTTGTGATGGAGACTATTTATGTAACTTTTAATTCATCACGGGACCAGCCATTTAAGGGATTCATTCACATTAACATACACATCGTTGTGTGGGAAAATATAAGGTGTCAAATTATACAAAAAAATAATTTGTTATTATGGCATTTGTGGCATTTTTATTTTACTTTTTTTTATTCTAAGCTGTATGAGTTAGGATAGTTGTTTAATAGTGCATGGGTTTCATCTTCCTTTTTGAAAGATGGTAATAGTAAAACACATATTCGTTTACACCGGACCAACAGTTTCGGAGATTACTCGTAGAAGCATACAATCAGACGGAGTAATAACAAATATGGATATACCTACTCTACTCCTCTGTTTAGAGGAATAGACTAGGACTCTGACTCATTTCTAACATTATTTTTTAACTGTACAGAATAATAATAATAATAATAATTTATTGTCACACCACAAATATCCACGTATTAGTATGCACATTCAAAATTGTTATGATGCCAGATGTAACCAACTACTGAAATAAGCGACAATACAGTATAATTTGTCGCTAATTTCCAAATAACTTAAAACTTTCAATGACTATTTTATAATATTTGACTTCCACTCTGTTATTCCTGTTATATCTTAAACAACACAAATTTTAATATTGTAATAAAATGTATTTATGTTTATAATTTAATTCATCAAAATTCATTCTTTCATCGGGTATCGAGACCGTACTGAAGGTTGTGAAGCTCTATAGCAGTATATAGGACCTCAAACTAATTCGAATAACAAGATTTGTTCGAGCGAATAGTTCTTCAATTATAACTGCAGATATTAAGTATTAACACTGAATTTATCCGTCTCATTTGATATATTTAAGCCTAGTAAACCTACATACTACCTAGACGCCTTTATAAATAATATATTTAAATGTTGAATTAGAATTCGGTAATCAAAAAATCTAATTTATGTTAAGCCAAAAAATACAGCTAGAGTCCATTATGATTCCTGGTAACAATAATGATTAAAATACCTTTGATATCCAAATAATTCAATTGACCGCATAATGAAATAATACCTATACAATTTACGCGTTAATACGGAAACTATGTTAATTGTACGAAATCCGTAAATTATTATTCATTACACTTAGCTGTATGAAACAAGTGTTGCGATGCATTTTCGCGCCGATCGATACAATACCGAGGGTTGCCAGTTTGAAGTTACTGCTTTCGTAATTCATAATAATAAAAGAGACTCCTAAATTATCACTTTTATATAGTTCTTGAGGGACACGTTGTAAGGATTGTAAACAGTTCATTCATTATTTTGGTTACATTCGCTATTTGATGTTGTAAACTGCTAAAATAATTAAAAATGAATGAAGTTATTATTGACGACGTTCGTGAATTTTATAAAATTGTATAGGAGGTTATGGATTTCAAGGTTTCGGCGTTATTAATAGAAGTTATGTAGTTTGATTACACCAAATATTATAAAATTGGATATTGTAAAATTTTTAATACCCATTTTCCTACTTTTATTATATTACTTTGCGATCGTTTATTATTTAAGTTTTCCAAATCAGAATTTCATAAAATTTTTAAAATATATTATATAATTACTATAAAATAATTTACGAGAAAATGAATTTTTAAAGGTTTTGAAAAGTCCTGAACTCGTACATTTGACCTTTTGAAGAAATTGAAGCAATTTTTTATATTTCATGAGATCAATAAGATATGTTGCTATATACTCGTTAATAATCTAGTCTTTTTTGGCGCACTGTATCTCGTGCAACGTACCATTTACAAATGAAGTTGGTTGCAATATGGCAATCCTAAAACAACGTAGCAAATGTTGTGACGTTCGATAAGAGCTGATAAGACCCTTGTCGGCGTGGGCTGACCCGCCCGTCTAAGCATCACGCCGGAACAACGAGAAGTTGAAAGCGGGTCGGCCGGAGAGCGAAACACGGTTGCTTTGTAACGACGTCTGATAACGTGCTTAATACGTTGTACTTCACAAGGATGAATTTTAAATTAAACCAATAATTGATTGTAGTAGGTTTTGATTTTCGGAATAAAAATTTATGACATTAGATTGTTAGACATCTTGTTGGCAAGATGATAAGTATAATTTTGCAATAAGAAAGAATATGGCTTATATTTTGGAAAATTAATAATATAAATATAAATATAATAGTATAATTTGGATCCGTTGATGTAATAATTTTACCAACTCAATAAATGGACGTTCTAACAAGGGCACACCACCGGCAAATAATCTGTTGATCGACCGACTTGAAGCCCGGCGCAGAAGCGAAAAACAACATGGCGTATGTACACAAAACGTAACATGATGTGGCAATCCACATCGATTTCAAAGTTTAGTTAAATATTAAGGTTTATTTTTTAAGGGTGTTGAGTGAGTGCGACATAAAATGTGAACTCAGAGAACGCGGGACGGCGAAGCGGATAAAGACCCTTTCATATGTTCGCCGTCACCTAGCCCGAAGGAGGGTCCTCCGGCCGCGGAGCTATGGCCAACTCGCTGGACGACTTGGAAGAACTCGCGCTCTGCTCCTGCTGTAAGCGCGTGTTCGACGACTCGGAGCGACCGCCCAAGGTGCTGTCGTGTAAGCACTACTTCTGCCTGGCGTGCACCCGCGGAGTGCTGGACGCCGGGCGGGAGGTGCGCTGCGTGCACTGCTGGAAGCGGACGGAGCTGCCCGACGGCCGCCCCGAGGCGCTGCCCACTCACGCCGCCGCCCTGGCCTTGGCCCGCCGCCTCAGCCCCGACCCGCCTTGCGCCGCGCACGCGTTGCCGGCTCTGTGGTGTGCCGCCTGCGGCGTACGCGCCTGCCGCCTCTGTGACCACGCACACCACGCGCACGCTCTGCGTCCGCCACGCGAGGCCCGTGCGCTTTTGGCCAGAGAATCCCGCCTCCTCCAATCCGATCTACAAAGACTGGCCGTGCGACAACGCGACTCTTTACTCCGCGCTCTTGACGCAGCGACGGCGCTCAAAACTCGTCTCGAAGCGGAACTCGCGCTACCCCTCTCTCCAGTGCCAGCCTCCTTTGACCGGCCGGCCGAGGATAGCTTCTCCTTGGCCGCAGCCATGTCCGAACGTGAACGTCTCCGCGCCCGCCACGCAGACGCCTTGTTGCAATGCCGCCTCGACGACTTAATTAGAAATGCGAACGTTCCTCTCGATTTCGAACTTCTACGCCGCGCCCTGTCGGGCCTGGGTCCCGGCGAGCCGTCCCCTCCAATTCCCGGAGAAGAACGGCGCGATCCCGTGCTGTTTTTGGCGAATTATTGCATGGCTCAACTGTACACGAGGCACTGCCTGGTGCGACGCACTCAACCGTCGGATCTGATGGATGGAGTGGGCGTCCTGGAAGCGGATGCAGCCCCCGAGGCGGCCTCGCCGGCGCCTACCACAGCCGCGCTGGGATCGCCAATGCTCCGCAACCCGTCCACGTATCCTTTGTTTTATTTCAACTTAGAAGTTAATGGCAATCCTTTCGGACGTGTAGTGATAGAAGTGCGCGATGATGTCGCTCCGCGAATGGCACGCAATTTTGCCGTTTTGGCGACGGGCGAATTAGGCGTAGGATATCGTGGCTGCACGGTATTTCAGTGTTGGGAAAATGAAAGCGTTATCACAGGAGATTTTGAGCTTAACAACGGCCGTGGCGGACGATCGGTGTTCGAGGAAAGCTATTTTATGCCTGATGATACTAAGATGATGGCCGTTCGCGGTTCGGTTGGAATGCGTCGATCGCAGAAACGTCACGATAATTTGGGATTAGTTGGATCTCAGTTTAGAATTATGCTCCGCGAGATGCGCGGTTTTACAGCTATTTTTGCTTTTGTCGTGGAGGGTCTCGAATTGATTGACCGGCTGAGTAGGACCGGCGATAGCGCTGGTAAACCCCACAGCTCCATTCTTATAACCAGTTGCGGTAAACTTAACTAAATACCAATCTTTTCTCCGGACCCTCGAGCATATCATGCCCAATTCATACAAAGTAATATTTCGAAAAACACGTACCTAATTTCACCTCTAATCGTTGGACCAAACTTGTCGTTTTGTCTACAAATTTTTATTCTACTATAAGCTATTTTTATAAGAATAGAATTTTCAAGTATTTACACGGTGTAATAGAAGTTCGTCGGCTTGAGCTTCTGTAGTGATTTAGTTCGCATAATATCGATGTTTTAATATAAGTACTATCGTGTAGTGCGTCGCATAGTTTTGGTCGAGTTGTCGTGAAGATGTCGTTTCGTGTGGGTAGCAACCGGATAACAGGGATATCATGCGTTAGCCGGCTCGCGACGCCGGTTGACCGTTACTCGTCTCGTATCGTCCTAGATGTTAAAATGTATAGGATAGAGTACGGCAACGCTTTCGTTATACTCGTCTGATTAGCGTTATATAGGCCTATATAAGTGATATACTTTCTAAGCGCGCCTGTCGCTAAGGTGGATAATGGACTATATTTTATCGTGACTCGCAAATATAGTTTTAAGGAAAACGCATTATATTTTGATCATACTGTGTGTGTGTTGAAATAAATGTTAAATGTTATAGAGAATTTATTCTTATTGTTAGCCAAATCTCGAAAGCTATCGCAGCGGCGGCGGCTCGTTGTATACTAAGTCGGTCGTTATAGTCGTCTAGAATAGATTTATATTTACATACAAACGTTACCTCTCGAATAATAACTATATTGATGTATTTACGTGAAGGTTTCCTTCAATAAGCTATGGTTCCCGTATGATTAAGACTGTGATGAAACGCATAGTGGTGCAGTTTGCGGTGGCACAGAGTGCCGCGAAAGGTCAGTGCCTGCTTAAAATTGATAATATTATATTTACTATTTATTGTACTGTCGTATCGTCTTATTCGCGCGCAAGGCCCTCACTCGGAGAAGGAGCTTTTAGACAATTGGTCAATAGGACCGTAAGCTTTATTGTACCGTCGAAATGATTGTCCATAATTATAGAGGGGCCATTTCCCCTCCCTACGATACTGAAATATTTACTTGATGTTGAAATGTATGTATTTTAATGTATTAATAGTTTAATTTACGATATAGTTTATACCTTAGTGAATTTAATCGGTCGGAGCGACCACGTTTATGCTGGACCTTATGACATTGTTAAATGAAAACCTGGATTCATGATAAATAAATATGTGGAGCAACAATTGCGAAGTTTTATTTATACGACACTTATATTGCATTAAACAACATTTATTTATATTTGTATGTATATATATATTTAAACTATTACGCTATGCAGAAAAACTAGGAAATCTTGGTCGTTGGCAATTTTACTTTATTTTGTTCAAATATAAAAACACATACACAGAAATAAGTTTAAATTGTAAGAAAATATTATTTATATACAACAATAAGTACAAGTACGAAATGGAGCATCCGTGTGGAATTTATTCATATAAAAAAACTTTTAAGTGTTTTAGTAACATTATCACAATGTTATCTCGCACGCGTGTGTATGACACATTCTAAAGCCATTCAATAAAAACACGAGTCCATTGTCCTAAATTCAATACAATAAATTAATAATATATATAATGTCATTCATCGAACCCTATTTGTAGAGGCAATATCCTGATGATGCTCCGGTGTCGGAGCGAAACGTACGTCGAGTGGTTGTGGGTTTTTCGCGGAGTATTGCTTGTATATTGGTCTATTAGGGTTTTGTACTATAGACTTCCGCAAAGTAACGCATTATTCTATTAATTATAATAAATGAATACTAACCCGTATGTTTCTAAAACATTTTTCCTTACGTTCATACCTCTGTATACACAAATTTATTGATTACAAGTTTATTTAAAGAAATATAACGAATAGAAACTAGTAGATGAGCAGACTCGAGAAGGGACCCTTACTCATGTATCAATTTTTTACTGAATCAGTAAATTCCTTTGTCGGTCGTAACTCTTTAGTTTGCTTAATTACAATTGCATACTCTTAATTTTAATTTTGTATATTCCCAATAATAAATATTTTTTCTGTTTTTTTATATTTATCCCAATTTTTTCCAATTTCTGTTTATTATATTTATACTTTCTTATTTTTAATATATTATTAAACCGATTATATATTATAGCTCTATATATATTTCCTTGTTTCGTCGATATAACAGGAGCAGGCTGAAAAACAGCGCTGTTTGAGAACTCAAACAGCTATAAGCTGAGTCTGGTCCTGATTGCCCCCCTTTAGATCGAAACAATCACACTCTTTCTCTCCCCTATTTTTTGTGATATTTATTAAAGTTTTATCTTTTTTTTATAAATTTGTTTTTTTTTTCTCATTATTATGTAGTTTCCGTAACTTTATGATTTTATGATTGTTGATTAAGTCTAGTTTTAAGATTAATTAAGTATAAGTTAATCAGTATGTTAATTATCTTATGTTCTTCTTCTTAATTTAAATCATGGTCGATTAATCACTTCCATTAAGAGACATCATATAGCTATATTAGCCAATACAGATTTATTCATAGTTGTATTGCATTGTGTTTTATTGAGCAACAACTTAAGGTATAAATATAGTACAAGTTCAATGTCAAATAGACTGAGTGTTCAATTATGTAGCGTGTGTGTACGTTATGATGACTCAATCCACGATACAATAATATATCGTATTCACCAAAAATTATATACGATATAAAACATTTAAAGGAATAAAATTTAATACAACGTTTCGAAGTTCTAAAAACTGAATGGATTCACATTGCAGGCGGACACATTTCTGCGTCTGTTTGCATTGCTCTGATATTTATATTATCTCTGGGTGTACATTATGTAAAGTGATTCTAGCTTTATATCGTACAAATTGATTAAACAAAACTGCTTAAAATAACAACTTAAGTATAAAGTCTTTGTAATTTTGAAATTTAATTTGGAATATTTTCTTACTCGAAGCATCGATAAAATTCCAGAATAAGCTACTCATAGATGACGTTAATGTTCTCGAGACAAGTACCGCTCGGAATAATGTGAAATAATGAAATGAAATGGTCCAACTAAACTATCTCCTACCTTATAGAAGACATCAGGGACATACTGCTGCGGCGTGCAGTCCCGTATATAGCCAAGGTCGGGCGCGTCGCGCGTCGGCACTAGAATGTCGTCGCGGACTAGCGCCGCGCACTGCCCGGACACCTGGTAGCCTTCCAGGTGGATCTGGTTCTGGCTGTCACCTGTCGCAATCGACATCGATTCGTATGAGCCAATTCGCTTGTACTTCCGTACTGACCAAGAGGCTCGGCTCCTGTTAAGTGAGACCGTTGCCGACGATAGACCCAGTCATTGTATATGTTTATCAGTTAGCAAACAAGTTATCACAAGCCGACAATTATATGTCTAATGCTGACCGTACCGGGATTGAATATAGTAAATTTGACACTTGAAAAACAATTAATTTTACCTGTAACACATACAGTGACGAATTTCGATCCAAAATATCCGGAAGAGGCATGACGACAGGCGTTGGGATGTTGGTTCTGGTAGTGACCTGCCATTATACATTCCTGGGCAGACAGGAAGTGTGTGTCTACGCCTCTGTAAAGAGAATTATTCGATTTCATTTTTATGGGTACGAGCAGGCTGACCTACGAGTACGTTGCCGGCCTTTCATTTCAACTATACTTGTACCAGCATTGGTTTTAGACAGTAGAATGCATTGAAATAAAATTTTCTGTTATTAACACTAGTATAACATATTACTCGATTTATTTTAGGTCATTTAGTCTCGCAGTGAACGCGATTGCATCCGAAGCTTCGACATCACTACATAGTATAAAACAAAGTCGCTTTCTCTGTCCCTATGTCCCTTTGTATGCTTAAATATTTGAAACTACGCATCGGATTTTGATGCGATTTTTTTAATAGATAGAGTGATTCAAGAGGAAGGATTTATATGTATTATAACATACATTAAATAGTGGAGAAGTAATGTTATTTTTGAGGTGTCTAATGTGATGTCGTAAATAATTACATTTTTTCCGCTTACATTGCAAACGCGGGCTGAACCCTGATTTTATCAAAATAATGTACTAAGTATTGTACACATTGAAAAGGTGTACAGAAAAGTCCGTGATGGTATATGTCTATCTCTTATGGATAATAATTATTACAATAACTTTTTTTGTCATTTACTTTTTACGACAACTAATGGCTAATTTTTACGCTAGTAAGTAATACATTATTATACATTTTTATTCAAACTGCCTTGATCAAGTAAAAATCTAGTTTAACAAATACAATTATTGCGGCTCAGGCATTCAACGCTATCATTAATATTAGTATCGTAAAGGGATAAAACATGATAAATATGATTATATTTAGAAAGCGTAATATAATTAACACTTCTGAATACAAATTGAGAATTTATCTTGTTAGAAAAAATATAAAACGATTATTAATTCTTAACGAATGCAAAAAATTTTCTTCGCGTCTTCCAAAAATATTTGGACTTTGCAAAGAGTGTTATGGAATTCGTTTTAATATGTTCCTGTTCTCTGTCAAGCCTATTTCAAGATATATAAATTTTTCTAATAATTAATAAATCTGATTCACGTGATTTTCCTTAAAGGCGAATAATACATTTGGGGTCTTGATATAATGTCTAATAAAAAATTCTAATATGAAGAATCAAACACAAAACTATGTATACACATTAACACAAATAACGGGTTTAAACACTGATTTTGCAATTGTAAAAACACTAAAAATATTACCTGACAGTCTTTACAGTCCCAGCTGCTAGGTCCAAAGGCAAGAGATCAGTGAACATCCAGCCCACGCGCCTCAGTCCAAGACGGGCAGCTATCTCATTGAGCAACTGCTCTTTGTCATCTGGGGCTAAAGCAATGTGATCCTTGGAGCATTCCTGAAGGGGCTCGTAAATCGCAGCCACGCGGGAACGGATGCCTACAACAAACCTTTATGTAACACCTGTCCATTGCAACGATTATTTTTCAACTACCTTCGTAAGATAACTTACCCAATGGCACATCTGGGTGGCTCTCGTACTGCCCATACAAAAATCCAATACGCTGGTGGCCAGTCGCCCGCCAATAAGCTAGAAATCGGTCCACGGGCGCTGCGTGTTCCAATAACACATTGTCCACGTGCCGATATGGCTGTCTGTTTAAAGTGACAGCGCCCGGTTGACACGTAGAACAGATTCCGCGCGGCCATGGCGGATGTTCCTTACAACCTTAAAGTTTGATTCAATATAAAATATTCAAATTTTTCATAAACAATATATATGTAGTATAACATCCTAATACTAGTTTCAATTATTTATATATGTGACGTGTTCAAAATTTAATAATGTAACGAGTTCTCGTTTCTCAGCCTGCTTGCAAAAAGTTACGATCAATTTTAAAATTTAAATTTATATAAAAAATACTAGCTGACTCGGCAAACGTTGTTTCGCCATACATATGATTTCTAGCATATTTTTTTTTATGTTCAAGAAAAATATTGATGCGCTTTAGGTGTGCGGGGATACGTTAATAATCGAAAGCGTAAATAATAAAACTATGCTTTATTACGGCTAATAAATTAATCGTTATATGACACGTTTGTCGGATAACCATAAAAGTGCCATCTAGTGATTACTTACTCAATCCAGTCGAAAAGTATCGACATCTGTTAGAATCTTTTGGAGTTAACAGATAATTGTGACTGTCAATTAATTGTAGACAAATAATTTGCAATAAAATAAAATTACGACTATAATGAAAGATCTAAACTATCCTATCTCTTAAGTTGGACACGACCGCTCACGGTATGCCAATTCAATTTAAAATCGGTTAAATAGTTTAGGTGTCATCACGGACAAACATCGTGACAGGAGATTTATATATATTAAGATTACATTATAAGAATCTCTTGATTTAAAAAAATGTTCATTAAAAGTCAAATTGTCATCAATTAAGAACTTACTTATTTTTTTTTTATTATTTAAATATGGAACGCCAACAGTTTACACAACATACACAGATATAACTTATTAACAGATAGACAAATTTCGTTGCGAAAATCATTTATAGGCGCACACGTCATTATATTATTGGATAAATAACTATAAATTATTACTATTTTGTGTAATAGTAATATATATACATGTATATTAATATTGTCTGTTATCAGCATAACTGTTACTAATTTAAAGGAAAACACTTTTTAACGGATTAATGTTAGAGGGTCTACCGTGACCACGCACGATGAAAAGCACGCGAAACGTCGGATTTTTTTTTAAATAATGTAATTATACAAAACATATAAAACATAAATCCGTTAAAAAGGTATTTTTGTTTACATGTATATATTTCTTTGTTTTTAGTGATTTTTTTTTAATTTGTTATGAACCTATATTTAATTTTCCTTATACAATGTATCGCAGTACGGCTCTGCAGGTTTTTGGTGCGGGACAAATGTATTTTTTTATAATTTAATTAAATGGTAATAAAGGAAAAAATATAATAATATAAATTTGAATAAATAACTGTTTTAATTTGTAAAAAAAACAATGAATATATGTATTTGAAAAAAAAAAAAATTTCTGTAAATTTAACACAGTGAATATTAGTTTGAGAATGCAGGCCATCCCACAGCCATGGTACTTTCTTCTGCAGCTCTTGTATACTACTTATTTTGTAAATTTGTGTATGAATGTATGAATGTTTTTAGCTGTTTCACCCTAAACTAATTGAAACTAAAGAGGTTTTATGATCATTAAAACATCTTTTACATCAGACTAAAAGACAAAAATCAACAGGTGTTTAAAGCGGGGAAGCCCCATGCAGTCTTAATTTATTGTAAGTGTAACAGCTAGTGGTTACATATAAATATGACCACTATATACTATATTATTATAATTATTAGAAGCATATTTTAACAAAATAGAAACTTTAAACTTATATTGTAACTTTAAAAATATATTGTTATTTTTACCTGGCTTGATTTTACAAGACAGTTCATCTAATGAAATGAACTTTCCAGATGTCATCTTACGTAAATATGAGTGGAAGGACATATGTTTAATATTATGTTCCTTAAGGTAGTTCTCATCCCAGGGTTCAAGAGGAGAACAGTGTACACAGCATCCTTTTGAGTTATGCCGACATCTGAAGAACATAACACAAACCATATTTAAAAACACAGACAAAGTTAAACCATGTTAAAAAATCATAAAAAAGAAAATGCTTAGGTATATAAGAATAAAGAAGCTTTAAACCCACTCCAATTATATTCTGAATTCATGAAAAAGTATTATATTTGGGGCATGGCTATTATTAGATGAAATTATTTATAAACTCTCAATTTTAGTAAAAATAAATAATTCAAGACATCACCATATGCAATTAAAACAAAAACTGTACATTGTTCTATGTTATATCTAAGTAACAGATGAGAAAGATATTTAAAGTATACATTAACCTAGTGTCAGCCCCTTGTTAGAGACTATAAGAAGTGTTATTTGACACTATTCTTATATTATATATTTTCTTATGTATATAAATTACTCGTAAGATTGTAACATTTTAAATGATTGTCTCAGTGAGGATAGTTCATGCCCTTAAACAAATATATAACTATGATTAATTCTTTCTATGATTTTATTCTTTGAGGTTTTTTCCAAAGAAACCCCCCCCCCCATCCCAGCAGCCATGCACTGCATTACATATAAAATACATAAAATGTGTACTGCTCACAAATAGTAGATTTCACCCTATTAACTTGATGTTTTAGACCAGTGTTTTTCAAACTTTTTCATGATGCGACCCCCTGGTATAAAAAAATATTTCGCAGACCCCCTGGTATAAAAAATATATTTCAACCCCCTTGACCTTCGGTTTATTATCATGTATGTCTTTAATTTTGTTTTTTTCACTGAAGTACCCATTTTTTTTGGACCTCTGGCGACCCCCCACAGAAGCCCCCTCGCGACCCCCAGATGGCCGCGACCCACAGGTTGAAAAACAATGTTTTAGACAAAGCACACAATATCATAACTCATAAGCATAAATTACAATAGCCTATGCATTATTATGAAATATAACCTATATTATAGTTTCATTAAAATACAAGACAGATTTAAGATACATTCAACCATCAATACTCATAAAAATTTGCTAATTTTTAATAATTAATTTAGTAGGATTAAATATTATAGCACTTACAATTTTTCATCCCTCTGTCGTTGTATATTGCCTGACATTAGGTACAGCTGTAAATCAACTTCATCTTCATGAGGAACATTGGGTTTTCTAAGGCCTTTTCGTGATACTAAAGATGCTGATGAGGTTGAAGGTCCAGCTTCAATTTCAAATGGATTATTGGTAGTCTGTAATATATTGATATTTAATAAGAAAATTTAATTTTTAGTTAACTACATATAATATTGCTAAGCTGACCAATATTTACACAATGTTATCATCATGTGCATCTCAAGATAGCAAACACTTAAACTAATGTCCAAAACAATGTTTTCTATCTACCTCAATGCTAGTTGAGGGCTGATCAAAGAGTACAGCTCCATTGACAGGACTCATGTATATCATATCTCCATGCTGTAATCCATATTCTCTGAGCTGGCGAGATTTGCTTGATATTATCTCTTCTTTATGTGCACGATCCTTATGAAGTGAGAAACCGAAGGTGTTCAGATGGAACGATTCGTAAATCCTTTCAAACAGCTTTGCTGTCACATCTGTATCTAAAACCTCAATACGGTTCGTGCCCTCTGATGACTGCACACGGAGCATCTGTAAATTTGCGATTGTAAGAGGTCAACCACTATACAACAGCAATAATGATATGACAAATCATTCAAATTTTGCCGAGTCATCAGTTATCATTTACTCTATATCAAACCGACTCTTAAAGGAACCAAGAATTTTATTTACTTTACTTTAATTTTAACAACAAATCAGTGCCTACGAACGAAAGAACACTAAGAAAAATTCAAAAACCTGAACGAAGTGGTGTATATGTTATTGTTAGAAAGTTATAAAGAGGACCGGATTTGGCCCATGTGTTTTACAAAACCTTAACGATGCAAAGGTTAAAATGAAGTAAACTTAATATTTTTACCATTTTCCTTGATCCAGACATAGTGTTTTCCAAAATAATTATTTCACAGCACTATGTTGACATGACTTATCAAATTAAACTTGAACTTTGAAGTTTGATTGAACGACTTTTCCAACCTTTTGACAATGACTGTTCCAACACATACTACGCATAAACAATAAATGTCCTCAAAATCAAAGTTAGGTGAAGTGAATTGAAAACGAAACAATAATATTGTCTGTGATCTTTATTTTAGTTATCTATATCTAAGTTATTTCAAATTAATTTTTGGCTTTCAGTTATTTTTTAACATAATCATGTTAAGGGTTCATTACATTTTACAGTGCTTATAATTTACATAGCCTCATAAGTGCTCGTAATACTCGTGGACAGTCGTGTAATACAGTATGGTTTCTCACACTCTCACTCGTCAGTGAACTGCCACCGGCGTATGGCGTGTACCGGCGGCGGTCGTTAACTGCGGCGGACCGCATCCGGCATGTCACTCAGCGTGCCCGGTGCGCAAGGAAGAGGAGCGGCACAGGCACGCAGGCACCTTTACCCACATGGCACCCCCGCGCCCCTCACGCCAACCCACCGGACCTCCTACATGGCATGGAAGTCAGCTGACGCTCAGCACTCCGGCAGACGCCGTACCCAAAGCGGAGGCCATCGTCGCTCAAGAGGCGAGCCGCTCGGCCGCTTTACATGCAGTCGCCTCTATCGCAGCTGCCACACCTGCGGCCCACCGGCATGCCTGCGCGGGGGTCCACCTCCGCGCTCGCGGACCAGGTCACGAGCGCCCAGACCTCAGCTGGAGACGGCGCTGACGGCGATCACCTATATCCTGCAGGCCATGCAGGCAGGAACTGACCCCGTGCCGCTCTTCTCTAGGGCAGCCTCGGCTTCGGCTCCTTCATTGGAATGCGCGGCCTCCAGAACAAGGTTTCGCAGATAGGTATCTGCGAAACCTGCTTAGTTCAAAGAACATTGACGTCGCCCTGATAAGTGAGACGATGCTAAGCGCCTCCCGACTGTCAACGTTTTCAGGATTCTTGGCCTACCACCATTACCTCATCGACGCCCGAGGCTTCGCGTACCGCGGCCTCACGGTGCTGGTGAGGCGCCGCATCCCTCACCGACTTCTCCCGGCTGTAGTAGTATCCGAGTGCCATGCTCTAGGGGTGTAGCTGGCGCTGGCGGGGCGCGCTACTGGCTTCTTTGCCATCTACGCCATGCCCACCATCCGCTACCAGACCGCCGACGTCCGTGCCCTGCTCGCCGTGGCTCATCTCCATCATTGCCAAACGCAGAACCTCAGGGGCCTCAGGCTCTTTCATGACTCGGAGGCCATGGGTTTCTGCGTGTTGGGGCCTGATGTATCCACGCGGTACCCGGACCTGGCCCACCATCACCCCGACACGCTGGACATTGTGGTGCACCAAGGGTTGACTTCTCAGCTGGTTCAGGACGTGATCATCGACGAGTTCCTGTTGGACCACCTCCCGGTGGTCGTCACGTTCCTGGAATCACCCCTATTCCCAACACTCACTTCCAAGAGATGTAAAGGAGGGTCATGCGCGCCTTCAGCGAGGCCCCCAGCCTCGGCCCCTGGACACTCCCACGGCTATCGCCTAGTTGGCGACTGCCTTCACAGATGAAGTCCTGGCTGTGCTCGACGCTGCCACCACCGAGGGCACTCTTCCGGCGACCTACAAGCAGCTGCCGCCGCACTCACTCATCCACCGGAAGCGCGCCCTCCGCCGATGCTGGCAATAAGCCCGCTGCTCCCGCCAGAGAGCCGAACTACGCGCTTTTCTGACGCGCTCGGCGACCACGCAAAGGAGACCTGGCAACACAGTATCGACGAGGCCACCACGGACTGGGTAAGACTGCACCGACTCTGCAGGCGCCTCACCGGCGCGGCAGAGCACATTCGTCCCTGGACGAGTTCATCAAGACGCTGGCAAGGCGCATGTTCGAGCGTGCGGGAATTCCTCCAGTTTCCCAAACCTCCAGTGCCTTCCCCCACCCCCCGCCCCCCCCCGGGGCCCCGGGGGGGGCCCCCCCCGGGGGGGGGGGGGGGGGGGGGACGGGGGGGGGCCCCCCCCCCCCCGCCGCGCCCCCCCCCCCCCCCAGGGGGGGGGGGCCCCCCCCCCCCCCCCCCCCCCCGGGCCCGGGGGGGGGGGGGCACGAGTCCGGTGCGCGACAGTTGCTAGTTGCCGGCGGGAGGGCGCTTCCCGGCTGAATACTTTTTCGAGTTGCGTGCTGCGTTGAGTGAGGCCGCTCCGCAGCACCACTGCAGTCCACAGGCCGATCCAGGCCGACCACACAACGACCACCCAGCTGTTGAGCTGGGTTCGCCCCCGACACCTCCCGCAAGCCTTCGGGCTTATCGGGGTTTCTACTGCCACCTTAGGGTGCGCGCGGAAGATAGCGACAGACCAGCAGCGTTCACTCATCGAACGCTCTTCGTAGAGACAACATCCTGATGATGCTCCGGTGTTGGAGCGAAACGTGCGTCGAGTGGGTGTGGATTTTTCGCGGAATATTGCTTGTATATTGGTCTATTGGGATTTTGTACTATGGACTTCCACAAGGTAACGCCTGATTCTATTAATTAACTTGAATTGAGATCTGATGATGTCGGTTTTTTTTCAATGTCAAGATATTCGACTTCTAAAGCTTCTAGATGTTACGCTGAGCCGAACGTGATGCAGAAGATTATGGGTCACATCCCTTATGAATTAAGAAAAAGGTCATCAAGAAAAACCCATACCCTAAAAGTAGTAGAGAATTCTGGAATGAAAATACTTGTAAAAAGTGGAAAGATACTGAGTTGAATGCCCAGGGAATCCAACTTACTAAACCGTGGTTTTCTGGCTCAGCAAATACGAGAAAGTTACCCTCAGTAAAAATTTGCACCTGCCCCAATCTCTACGTTGTAGTCATTTGCCCTTTTCAAAACTCATCCTGACGAGGTTGGTCAAGGAACAAGTGGAATAAAACTTTTGGGATTATAAAATATTGCCAAATGTTGATGAATGTTGAGAAAACACTAAATATTTAGCGTATTCTCCGTTAGCCTAGAGTATCTCAGTTTGTCTCTATATGTATGTGTTTTTTCTTCCTTCTGCAATTGCCTTACATAGAGGATTTAGGTGCATTGGGCTATGCGTAGAGTCAATAATACTTATTAAGATTCTGATTCTGAAACTCTGACCAAATTTAATGCCGTTCTTCCCTACTATATTCCTTTGTAGTTTGTGTACTATATAGTATATCTGTGAACGCGACATACTTTGTCACGAAGCCATAAAATGTTTACCAACTCTTTATTGCTAAATAATTATTCTGTTTTTCACTAAATCAGAGATTATAATTACCAAAATGATATTCAACACATAATTTAAAAAGAACTAGTACCATAATTCATTGATTTTAAAAGCCAACTTGATAGCAACTGGGTAGGTATTAAAATTGAAAGTCATTGTTATTTTTATTTTGTTACGTTAAATAGATGAAAACGTTTATGATTCGGAATTCCAGTGAATTATAAATAGACAAGTAACGGTAGTTTATGTGTGGGTGTCATTAGTCCGACACGGCGCCAGATTATAGCAACGAGCAGGTGTTGTTCGTGGTGCATTTGATCTCGTGATGCACTTTCGAGTTTTGTGTTCTTAATTTTGCTAACATTGCTAAAGTGTTAATACGCAAATTGTGAAACAAAATTTATAGAAAGTGTTCAGTGTAGAATATAGGTAAATTAACGATGTATAATTATCACAACAATGTTTTACAACTACAATTTAAATCTCTTCCAATTTTAATCTTCCCTAAAAATGCACTTTTTTTTTCAAAAAATGTCAAATTTTACGTATTTGGTGATTAAATTTAAAAAAATTTATAAGTCTAAAATTATAATTTTTATAAATGTAATTAATATATATATAATTGTAAAAATAGCATAGTTTATTTAGTAGATTTAATAAGGCTTTTGCTTTTTAACTATATTTTAAATTCATATAGGACCAGTTTCATGAAAGATTCAGGATGCAGTCAGAGGGAGTTCCAGTAGATCTTTACATCTATGACTTGACCAATGGTCTGGCATCAATTATGTCACCAAGTATAGTTGGTTAGTAAATGTTCAAAATTCACATTAATCATTTCATGCCATTAAAATATTACCATGAGTATATAATTTCATCAGAATAATTTGTATTGTGAATAAAAATATATTCTTAAAAGTAATTAAAAACCAATATTCTTACTGGGATTTCAATGTGAATATTCCACCTTAAAAATGCATAGTTGAGCCCATCATTTATATTAAGTTAAATTTATATTCATGAATATAAAGTAAAATCAAGATAACTACTTTAAACAGCTTAGTTAGTATATTTAATTTACTATAAAATCATATGACCTACTTTTAATACATTTAGCACACCTCTAAACACCTACATATTTTACTACTCTATTTCAATGACTTAAAAGTAAGCTTAAAATTGTAAGCTTTTAAATTCTAGATTTTGTAAAATGGCACATTTTATTTAATTTCAAAACCCTTAATCCCAATTAATGTATTTTTCAGGCCATAAAGTGGAAGGAGTGTGGCATACATCCATAGTTGTGTATGAGCGAGAGTACTTCTTTGGTGCACAAGGAATATCCAGTTGCCCACCAGTAAGTATGTTTAAGACTTTAATATATGTTTATGACTTTAGTTTTTGATATGTAAGATTTAATTTGTTAATAGGAACATAAGTTCATTCTATCTATGCTCATGAGGTATGAGGTTAAAAAGATACAGATGATGGCATAAATTTACATATTATTAAGGATTGTGTCCCCATATTATTTAAAAAACATCCACAGTCATTCTCTTAAAAATGTAATTTTTTAAATTTAAGGGGTCTCAACTTTAACTGAGACTTAGTCGAGACTTAGTCGGAAACTTAGCAAGTAATCTTGCACAAAGGAGCAATACATAAGAACAGCTGCATTAGAAGATTTGTTCTTTCTTTTCAATTAAAATTCAATTTATTTGCAGATATTATAAGTAAAAAATAATAATGGTTTAACTGTTCTTAACTCAAATAGTATCCAAAGTCACTGTGTTCTATACACAGCTATTATGAATTGGTTTTGAACCTACAACAATGTAATTAGTATAATGCCTTTAACTAGCGCATCTTTCAGTTTGAATCAATTTCCCCTATATTGAAAGATTCTCCTAGGAAACTCCAATTTTAAATTCTGAAATAAAATTAATAAATTCTTATTTATTATGTTTTTATTTACTTGGATGTAACCTCAAGAATAGCTTTAATAAAAAAATTAAGAGAACATGTTTTTTGGAACTCGGTAAAAATATACGAGTAACTGATATCAAGACAGAGGAACGCCGACGCAACATCTATTTCTGTTCGTCCCTAGCGACATAAACAGATCATTGCATTTCTTTTCATAACTCGATGAATCATATCATAGACTTTTTCTGACAGATTTTTTTATTGAAAACAAGACCAAAGCGAATTTTATATTCCGATGGCCATATATATCATTTGTTATAAAAGAGACGCGCCCCAAATCATGAGTATTGCCAATAATACAAGAACATTAATTGTTCACTGTCATCGATGCATATTGATGACGGCAATTAAAATTTTCCGCATTCATGTCAGTAATTTATAAAAGTCGTCATACAATCTCATCGCAATATGGCCACTATATGTAAATTGAACGTGTGTACATTATTATTGTCATGTTTACTGCGTCGCTGTAAATGTAAACTAATTTTTAAATGGCTTTTGATGAACTGTAGACAGTATAGTGCCCATTGTGTACGTAAGTTTTTTATATTGCAGCTAACTGTACTTAGACGAAGTTTTCCGGGAAACTAAGTGATATTTTATTCATTTATGAGGTAGAAACGTTAGGAAGCTGGAAGGGATGATGGGATCTGGATAGGATATTGGACCAATACATATAATTTTCACATCCAAAAACGTCTATACAGCAGGAACTTAGTTTACGTTGCTTTATATCCTATCTTAACCGCCTTTCAGTTTTTATCAGGACACAATCGTTTTGTAAAAACTTTTTTGTTGTTATTTTATAATGTGAAAAGGTGCTGGCGATGTTTATCTCACCGGGTAATAAATTCCCGTGAGTAAAGTGGGCACGGCGCCAATATGACATTTAGAAAATAGCGCTTTGCGTATTTCGTAAAATATGGTTCATTTCACCTGGCTGTTTGATGTCATTTTATCCTACAATTGAAACTCAGATGTAGTTTGTTTATAATTATTGGTTAAACTAAAGTTTCGACCAAGAAGGGCGAATAACGGACGTGACGAAGGGTTCCTTTACGTACGCGGAACCCTATAAAAGTATAAGTATCCGTAGTACATCAGCTACCAATCAAAAAAAGTCCCTCAAAATCTCACCATTCAGAGATTAGCCGGAAAAAAGATAGACAGACAGACAAAACTTAAAAAAAATGTTATTTTGGTGTATGTATCGTATATATATTCATATGTATGTAGTAAAAAAAACGGTTATTTCAATATTAAAAAAACTCCAATTATATATTAGTATAGATATTTCTTTTGATAGTCTCCATTTTTAAGACTTACGCGTAATTCTCTTTTGTCTTCCGATGCGTATTCAGACTTGTTTGTAGGGTTAACATACGGCACAAATTTCGGCATTTCTTTTAAAATAAGAATATACCTTTTTCAATTGTGAATATATTAAAGCTGTAAGGATCGTGTTTGCGCGCCCAAGTTATTTAAGATTAAGAAATAGAATAGGGTTAAAAAAACTTCATAAATTTTCTTGGCTGGACCACGTACCTAGGCCATTTCATTTGATTTCAACTTGACGTTGATATAAGGTATGATTATATTATAGGGTAGCACATCTCTACGGGCACCACATCAAGTGAAAAATTTGGGAAACACCTTTGTACCGTTTCCAGTCTTCAACCAGTATATAGAGGGCTTGGCGACTTCAACATATGCGTAAGCATTACTAAAGTCATGTTAAAGTTTCTATTCGAAATTATTCACTTTCTATAGAAATAATGTGTATAATTCTTTTATTATGAGATATGGTGGCGAATTGCTGTAAAAATCTCTCAATTTAGCTTTAGACCTGTCAAACGTGTGTAACCTATTCAATATATTTCTACATTGACAATTTAAACCTTATTGCAATCAATTTAGAGATGTACAGAATAGGTTACGCTCTCTAAAACTGTTTGACAGGTCTAAAGCAAAATTTAGAGATTTTTAGTTTAGAGTGTGTACATCAGAATCGCCACCACTGTTTCCCAACGTACAGTACTACGTGTGTTCGTGCTTTCGTTAAGATCCAATAAATACGAAAATTTAAAATTTCACAATGATTTTATTATCTGATTGTAGTATAATCGATATTTAAACGAATTTCTTTAAAATCTGAACCGAATAACTTCGAAACTGAGAATAAATAAAATCGATGTTGTTTTCAGTGGTTCGACCTATCATCTACTTGATCACAACTGCAACCACTTCTCCGATGAAATCGCGCAGTTCCTTTGCGGTGAACGCGTTCCTAAACACATAGTTTCACAAGCTGAGAAAGACTTACCACCGCATTTGAGAGCAGCCCTTACTTCAATGTTAGGACAACTGGTACCAGATAGCTCACAGGTAGACTAATCGCAATAAAATAGGACTTTTGAAAATCTTGATGGATTTATTAGCGAATGTGTTGGCTCCGTGCGCGTTAGGTAGATTAAGGTATTCATATGAATGCTAAAGTCCAGTTTTTACAAAATTGCGAAAAAAATAATCCATAGAATTACATATACCGCACTAAAAGTTTTTTTCGTGAATTGAGATTTTTTTCTAATTATGGTAATTTTCATAATACACACAACACTTACAGAATTCGGCATACCATGGTTCTGATTCGGGAAACTGAAATGGATAAAATATTTCTTAAATTTATATAAATTTGTAAGTGATATGATAAATTGAACTAATTAGTGTATATATACGGTAGATTCGTAAATAATAATCAATAAAGGAAAAAAGTGAAATTGTTCTGGCATATTCTAGTATTTTCTACGGCATTTCATTCCACATTATATATACCACCATCACTATGAGCAAATAGGAGAAGGTTTTAGGCTCCGTTATAATAATATTGGGAGTCTCTATTCAGTCGTGGGTCGCGCCTACTGGGTTGTCGATAAGACGTAGCTCTTGCGTTCGTATCGGTTTACGATGCTGTATTCATAATAAAACATTATTAGTATTTTGTATTTACTAGCGTGCTACTTTACTTTCTGCAATCTGAAGGGAAATATTTTTTCCAAATTATATGTTATCGCAGGCTGTATACGCGAACGGGGTTCGTCATAGTCGACAGGACAGCCCCGATTATCTCACGCTCAATAATCAAATTGAAGAAGCAAGGTAAGTCCTGCTCATCTCTTCTTTGTCTTCTTCCCCCTCTTTCGCTCCCGCTTGATACCGAATTCGTAGCAAATAACGCTGTATATGTTCTAAAAGATAGATTTTTAAATTATTTAAAGTTCAAATCCTGCGGTCAAAGATGTAAGCTTGTTTCAAAAATCTAAACCCCTCCACGTTTTAATGTATTTTTGTACCAATAACCTAAGTTTTTTTAATCTCAATACTTTAGATGACGGAAATGTTTGATAAGACTATACTCGATTGTTCGAATTCATAGTAGCTAATTGGCCTTGGCAGAATATTCTAATAACGTGTGGTGTAGGTCCAGTGGATTGAATCGCATGCAACTACTTCGAGTTGGGGCGGCCGGCCTTTGTCTACTCCTGCGAGCATTTCACGCGTATAAGTCAATTCATAGGACGCACGACCACACCCGACCGTTCTAGAACATTCTGAAACGTTTTGATGCTAACTTGAAATAACCAAAATAAAGAAAGAGATTGACTGTGGGGTTTTATTTGTAGCTAGGACTAAAGGTTCTCGAAATTTCGACCAAGACTTTACTAATTTCAAATAGTAGTATAATATCGGCGGAGTTGAAGTACAGTTTATAATGAATAGATTATAAGTTATTAAATAAAAATAATATCTCCCAATCGAACTTCAATTGTAGGATAGCGTCGCAGGAGTTGGAAGCTAAGCGGAGTACAATAGCGGAGAAATTGGCCCGAAAGGAGAGAAAAAAAGAGAAGAAAAGAAAGAAGTTGCGCGAACAAGGTGGAGCTGGAGAAGATGTTGATGGTATGTACAAATGAGACATAATCTTTTCACTGAATGATCTTCTTGATATCATGTACATGTAACTCTGCATTTCCCCGAACATGTTTTGCAAAATTATGTGAAGGTTAATCCAGGAACTTTAAGTTCCAGGTGATAGCCCGTACTCAATAATAAAATTACATATAACACACTCGTTAACGTCTTACAACTAAGTGTGTATGTGTGTCTTACTAATATGCTTTTTGACTATTTTAATAAACAATAATTAGCATTATGTAATATCAATGAAAATATATATTATCAATTCCACTTTTACTTATATGCCTGATATGCAGGAATGCACGTTCAACTAGCTGAGAAGTATCGGAAGCACATTCTCGTTATTGGCAGGAAGGTCCTTAAATCTCAGCCGGCAACGAAGTATAAATGCGATGCCATGGCTCAAAAACATTTCAAAGAAATATTTAAATTCATCCATACCCTAAAAGATGCACCAAAGTGTGAACAAGCGAGAGACAAGGCAATATGTTTTGGATTTGGTGACTCTTTGACTATTCTACATTGTTCCGTTTTGAAAATGACGGTGATAGTTCCGGTCACCACTAGGTGCTTGGGATTTTATACACAATTGTTGTTTTATAAGGTATACGCGATGCATTTGCATCATCATTAACATTCCTGTATGCACTCCGTATGCGTTCTATCGAGTTACGCTGGCTCAGTTTGAATATAGATTAATTAACGCTCGCACCGTGGCAGGTTATGACCCCGAAGTCTTCTATAGACCGCGTCTTGATATATACTTACGTAATTCTATTGACTTGATGGGCCATACATATTTACCTATAGCTAACCTCCTTGCAGCCATTGGAACCTTGGATTTTAAGGGAACTCGTTATGCTCCCATATGTCCCAAAGACAACGTTCTCGGGATACTCTATTCAAATTTAAAAGAAATAGTTACGGCTATGGCAAATCCAAATACACCGCCTGAAGAGCGTCGAGCTTTTTATGATTTGAACCCTCTTCCATTCGCTCAGTGGAATCAACCGCGAGACGGTAATCACCGTCCTCCAGTTAACGTAGTCAACCCTCTGTTGTTGAATGCGGACGATTTTATGCCCCCTGGGTACGGCCTGCAAGATTTTGAGAATGATGTACATTATGTGCACACCTTCATAAATGTTTTATCTAATCAAGGGGTAAAAACATCACGTTTAGACTATAAATCACCTGGTCATCAAAGTATGCTAGTGTCAAATATTGCCACTGGTTTGCGAAATCCTGACAAGGTATCACAGGATCGATGGGCTGATGAGGGCATACCTCAAGGCGATTTGGATGAGTTTTGGTCGTTTGTGAATCTATCAACGCTGGATTTCGACATGGGAATCATGAATTTAGTTGGCGAAACAAGGCAGGGTAGTGTACAACCTATACGGTCTTTTGTCACGGCTTGTTGTCGGGTATACCAGCGTTGGGTAAATGTTATGCTCCAGTTTGTGTTAAGCGACCTTTAACACAAATTTATAAGCATTGTAATTGAGAATGTTAAGCCTGGAAATAAAATCTTCATATATTGTTACTTTTTTTACAGTACCTATTTCCTGCGAATGCAACTTGAATTAAAAAAAATCGAATCATGGTAAACGCGCGCATTGTACTTTTAAAATGCTATAATAATGTTATTATACTATTTTTATAATAACAAGGGTTATTAGATTTTACACAAAGAAGAATTTTAGATTTTTTTTTATACGACATAAAATAAGAGTTATAATTTCTCCCCGGAAAATCCTTTCGATGAGTGTTTTATCCACTGTTCTTATCTATTTTTGTCTCGTACTAATGATAATAAAACAAAAGTGACAGCGATGTTTATAGAACGAGCAAAGAAATGTGATCGACCTCGTCTATATTTATGCCGTCGCCTGAAAGTTCCTCAAGTGGGTCAGTGACTTGTATCATATGCTAAAACAAGGAATACTTAATAAAAAAAATCATAATACAAACTTATAGCTCAATAGATTTCTTTCCTTAACACATGGGATAACTACGGGCTTGGTACGGTTATATATATAAAGATGAGGCATCCCTCGTTCATTTTGGCGATACGCCAAATATTGCTGAATTTCGAGCAGTTGGCGCTCGGCGAGTGAGGTGATACCATCATTTGGAGAGTTTTAGGTGTTTAAAGGTAGGTCAGGTGGTTGGTAATTTGTAACTATTTCGGTAACAACGTGGAGTACACGTGTAGTTGGGAAATCAGTCAAAAGCAGATCAATCTCTGAAAACGTGTTGTTTTATTGCAGTAAGTATTCATTTTTGTATTAATTTTATTTATTCATAAAAATTAAATCGGTCCATTCACTGTTTACACAGAGAGAGACAAAACAAAGTTTCAAAAGTGAACTAACTAATATTTTTTTTACAAAATGTTTAATGCGGTGTAAATACACGGTGCAACCAAAAATATCCCGTCGTAGCGCGAATCTATTTGTGTGCCTCACAAAGCTTACGTTTCCTATAAATCTCGAATGTAATAAAGGGGTTATTCATGTAATGGAATAAATACTCAAATTTTTTAACCAAATAATGGGCTTAAACAAAATAGCGAGTATCATTCTCATTATAGTAAGTTTGTGTAGAAATGGCAGAAGCAGTAGAAGCTATAGACCCGGTGTCCTTAGCTGGACCGAGTTCTCGTGACCTCGACGTTGAGGCGGACGAGAGACGCGCAGAGGAACAACGCAAAAGGACCAGAGATCCCCCCGTCGTTTACAGGGACATTGATGTAAGTTTGTTTACTTTCGGAATATCGGATCATATGTATGCTAGTAAACTCCTCAGTTTGCAAAACAGTTTGGGAATTACATGATAGAATGGGATTCTTACAACTTTTCCTTTATAATTATAAATATATGCAAATTAGATTAATGTTACGAATGTCAATGTGGAGTACTTACATGCCTTTGTTGTTGAAATATTGCACTCAGCAGTCGAATAAAAATTGCACTGGTGCAGGTTGTCCAAATTTATTACTCAGTGTTTTTTTTTTATAAATGGTTCGGTTAAGTCGGTATAAGCAATACCCGTTACCTTTACTTTACGTACGCTAAGTAAAGACACAGAGCAAGTAATTTCATTCCCCTTCGGGTTTTTTTTTAAGTCGATTAAAATACACTTCTTAAACTCTTAATGTTTGTAACATTATAGTAACGGGGTAATTTTTATTAATGATTAATTGAATGATGACAGATGAACATAATTCACCTTAATGTGAAATAAATCCATATTTAGAAAGGTAAATAATGTTATGGCAAATAAATCGCAACCGGTGGCGTTTATTTGAGACATGTGCCAAGTATATCTCCAGAACATTTACGCGATAATCTCTGGAAATTTCCACTTAGTAAAAATGATACCACGGTTCCTGAAACACATCCGGGCTTGCGGGTGGCGTAAGCGGGATAGCCGCAGCCCATGAACACCCATTAATGAGTGCGTTGCCGGCCCTTAAGGAAGGAGTACGCACTCTTTTTAAAGAATTGGAGGTCGTATCTCGTGGGGAAGAACACTGCTGGAAATCGATTCCACAGTTCACTTGTTCGTACTATTAGTATACTAATCACTGATTGCGTTTTAATCTGTCATAAAGTATTTTATTTAAAGGCAAAAGCGTTCATGTTGTAAATGCAAGATTTCATGTTTGCAATTTCCAGTGATAATACATTGTTCTTGTATAGACATGCTAGTTTGATGACTTGAGTAAATATTGACTCTTCCTCACTTTTCAGTTTTCTTTAGAAATTGTTAGTTTTTAATTATTTATTATATATTATTATATAAACTATTGTATAGTTTACGTAAAAAAGTGTACATTTCATACCTTATAGCTTAATTAATATGATTGTTATGCGTTGTTAGGGAGTTCAAGAATTCGAAGCCTTCGCGAAGACACTCGAGGGCGTTGAACTAACAGCAGAAGAAAAACAAAGTCTGGACGAGCTGCAACAGTATTTAGTTCAGGGTGAAGGAAGCTGGGTCCTCGGCGATGACTTCCTCAGTTTTATTGGTAAATACTTATACTATACTAAAGTTGAGCTCAGAATCAAGGAATATCTAAATTAATAAAAAAAAACAATGATAATAAACCATATGTTGTAAATTGAAGGCTATTTGCATTCGCGGTTAAACCGTAGAACCAATTTGGATGGAATTGGTGATACAAATAGATGAAGGATTCTTCCAAAAATATGAAATGAAGCTCATAAACTCAATTTTGTCACAAATTAACCATTAATTGTTTCATTGCGCCCGAATCAAACATAACATTTTGTGATATATTTGGAATATAGCCTATGTCACTTAGTCTAGTCTTCTTCAATTTTTGAAATCGATCCAGTAATTTTGTTGTCTATTCAATATAAACAAATACAAATCTATAATTTTAGTATACAGATACCACGTTAAATATACAATTGATTTTAACTAAAGGGCTTAATTAGGAGACGAAATCTTATAATGAAGTCTTCAACTGAAACCGCGTGCGATAAATAACAGTAATTTGCATTTATAGTTGCTGGTTAGTTTTTTTTTTACTTAATAAAATACTTGTTCTAGGCCGTATACTATGCGACCCGTCTGTAAAGACTGACTCACGCTGTGCAGTGCTAAGATGTCTTGCGGCAAGTGCCTTAAAAGATGACGTTTCTCTATTACTGCATCAGGATAGACGACAACACGCCTTACTGGGATATGCACACTCCATTGATATGCTACCATTAGACGAACAGCGTGCTCTAGGTCTCTTTGTATGTATAACTGTTTGTACTTGCTAGAACCGTGTTACATTATAGAATAGGATATTTTATAAAGAATGCCAATTGAAATAGTTAATTTACATTCAACAGATGTGCAATTTGTTTGAAAACACGTCGTCATCAGAGTGGCTGCTTTACATCAGTGAGTGGGAATACAAGGGTGTAGCACTCTCGAACATACGCGTCACCACTAAGGTAATACGAAGGATTTCTATTGTAATTATAGCGCTGAGGGTGCGTCCACATGATGCTGCAAATAGAGAATTTGTGGTTGTTTCTTTTTGGGCCACACGGGCAGGCACGATGCCGGGGGGCATATATATTTGTCATACTGATCTTTAACCTCCCCATGCCCCAAGCGAGTGAAGTTTACACTTCCGGTTTTCGGAATAATCTGGCCGTGTCGGACATGCATAGCAAATATGAAGAATCAACTAAGCCATTATTTTTCAACCTGTGGGTCGCGACCCCCTGGAGGGTAGGGGGGTCGCCAGAGGTCGAAAAATATGGGTACTTTAGTAAAGAAAACAATAAAGACAATTAATATTGTTAATAGTAATACTGTTACATACACATACATTCATGATAAAAAATAAAGGGTGAAAGGGGGTCGCGAAATATTTTTTATGCCAGGGGTCGCCTCATGAAAAAGGTTGAAAAACACTGAACTAAGCAATAGCAAATACTGAATGACCTTGACGAACTCTCTTTTTGTCCCCGACATGGAAGCACGATGAGTCCCTTTATATATCTTCAACGAAGTATGAGATTTGAAGCACGATTGGCTACATCTCAAGTGATTACGCCGGTGTTTGTAGGCGTATATTGTATGCATTCTCGAATCTGTAAGAGAACAAGTTTAAATATTCACGATTTAAAGAAAAGAAATAAAGTAAATTAATTATACAAATTTTAAGTATATTTTACATTTTATTTTATTTATACATAGCTTAATCCGTTAATAAAATCTTTTTCTTTAAATGAAATGTAATACGTATGTCAATAAAAGAAAATATTATATTCTCGATTTCTCAGATAAAGGAGTTTATATTCACTTCACTCGAATCGATACAACAATTTATTTTTATAATATTAAATTGTATTGGTGTATTTAGGTATGTGTCCAATGTATGCTGAGCGATCAGACGGATCTACGCGAGTTCGGAACAGCTCTACTATACAACATCGCCAGCAAGGAGGTAAAGACCGTGGTCTGTATTTTTTATATATATTTTAAATTAAAGCAAATGAATTCACTATTATCCTCTTATTAAAAAAAAATTACTTTGGGCGGATGGCGAGAAAACTTATGAATTATAATAATATTTGCTAAATCGCTTTAATGGGTATTTATGGGCTGCGGCTGTTCCTACTTAGACCACCCGTAATCTCGTTTGCCCCCCTATTATAAAAAAAAACTTGCATGTTTTTTTTTTATTAAGGAAACGAGCGTCTTCAAATTTAATATGTATTCTTGAGTTTCAAGGGAATTCATTAATTCATTATGCTTTTAATATTAAGGACGTTTAATAATAATAATATAATTGAAATTGTACTGTAAGAAAATGGAGTAAGACATAATTTCCTTTGCCTAAAAATACAAGTTCACGCCTATTATTGAGATATGTCAATATTTGAGCTGATTGTAAGACGTTATTGTGATAATTATTAAATATTTAATTTATATTAAAATTTCCGTGATATTTATTGTGACTGGACGAATAGTGTTGCAACATGCAAATAAAAAAAATTGATTATTTGTTAATCATGTAATACACAAAAAAATAAGGCAACGCAATGACTGCTACTCCAAATTTGCTAACCAAAACCAAACATTCCAAATTTATTTCGTTTATCTGTTACTACAATACACATTTTTGTATTTGTGCCCTCGTAAAATGCAGGCTATAATAAATATTTTTTAGTTAGAGGATTACTAGGTATAGTTATCCTCTAGTTAGTAAGGCGAAACTGCAGAGCCAAATATGTTGCAGCGGCTGGGTTTGGGAGGCGACATTCGCAAGCAACTGCCTACCTCTGCCAAGTTTAAGGTATTCTTACGGCTGATCTCAATAACCTCTTGTTACCTCGTCGCGTTTATGTGTTAAAAAAAACCTTTTCGACAAAACTAGTTTATTATATTTTTATAATTACAATCACTACTTTTTACCACTGATTACTTTTATTACGCTGACAGAAATTCCGCGTAGCAAGTTTGAACAGAGACTGCTCCAGTACTAGCTGATCCGGCAAGCGTCGTTTTGCCAAAGTGATTTCTAGCAAACATTTTTTTAAGTTCAATAAAAATAAATATCAGCTTTATGTGAGCAGGGATATTTTTATAATCGAAAACGTTTTAAAAAATAGACGTATGCTTTGTTTAGGTTACTAAATTAATCTACCATACCAGAGCCATCTATTGATTACTTACTTAATCCTGTCGATAGATGTCTGTTAGAATCTTTTGGAGTTAACTCATATTTGTGACTGTCAAATTATTATAGACATATTATATGCAATAAAATAAAATTATTTCGGTTAAATAGTTTAGAGTCCATCGCGGACAAACACGGTGATAGGAGTTTTATATATACAGTCGTATATTTCTGATCGGCGATAATTTCAGGGTTCATAAGAATATAGTCTGTTACCATAAATAACTATTTGTAATTACAAGTTTCTAAGTGCATCAATTTTATTTATTTATTAACATCACAGTAAATAATTGTTTTAAACGCCTACAATATTAAAAAGACTACAATATTTCATGCTATAAGAAAAATGTCAAACGTGTATTTAAATGTTTCTGCCAATGCCAAAGGTGTTTCCTATTCAATTCCATTATAACAGTGTACATATACAGGTCATGACATAAAAAAACGGTTTATACTGTTTATAATCTTCAACTAAACCATGATACAATAACAGACACCTCCCAGCCTGACTTGCCTTTGTTATAAGTGTAATTAAAACATTTATGATTTTCTTTCTATATAAAAAACTATTTCAATTTTTTGCCTATCTAGAGTGACGTGGAGTATTTGATACAAATATTTACCGTCATTTATTGTTGTATACATAGAGAACATATATATACGAGTACGTTATGTAAATGGGTCTTATGTCTTCATAATTTGTCAAAATCATTCATAAATCATAAAAGTAAACTTCAAGTAGGATATGAAAGATATGTACATAACTCGAGTAAATATACAACTGCCATGGTTAGTTAAACATTGTAATTATTATCACGAATATTCAAAGTCATGGATGTGTTCCGTTTTTTTAAATGTCAACGAGCGGTCTTAATTTTTATTAATTTTGCTCAAGAACCGGGCTCCGTTCTCATGGAAGCATGGTGTTTTTTAGCCTATATAATATTGTCTTTTGTAAACACTTACTTATTTAAAGAAAACACTTTATTAACGGATTTTAGTTAGGATTTAAATATATTTGCATTATTTAAAAAACTTCCGACCTAGCGTACTTTACAGCGTGCGTGGTCACGGTACACTGAAGACAAAAGGTGTTAATTGTCAAAATAAGTGTCTATATATCCTAAACCCATGAATGGATTATTCCACAATCAATTTTCAAGCTAAGATCAAACTTTGTATTATAATATTAAAATAGATTTGAAGAATGCTTGGGATTCATAGATTCTAGATGATATTGAGATTGGTTGTTAAATATAGCTTTCAATGTTGTCATATCTATTGATGGAATTAACATAGTATCGTAATTTTCTCATATATAAAAATGAATTAATTAACTAAAAAACTAATAAACTAACAGTTATTTGTCTAGAAAATCACAGCTCAGATACGAAATTTAAAGCCGACTTAGTAAATCTTTGTGTGTGACCTTTTGCTTCTGATTGCATTCTGTGAAAAAATTAAATCGCTTCTAAATAGCTAACGGTTGTTTTTTATGGATTCTTTTTATGCCAACTATAGCCGTGTGTGACAGAATTACCGTGCGGTAAAACTCATAAACGTAATTTCGTTTGATAAATATTTAAATAAAATAAACTACTTTTGATTTAATTGAACCGATAAAACAAAAGTGATGTTGTTTATAGCTTTTAAATAACAGCTTAAAATCGATGGGTATCCAAGACATCGATTTTATTACGTTCCAAAATGTCCAGATTGGATTTTAGGACACATATTGGCTAAGCTTCAAAATTTATTGAATTAGTTTCATTTACAAAGTCTTTTCTTAATGATTTCATACACTTTTTTATCCATGAGAAAACCCATTGCCGTGAAATAACTGTTTCATACGATATCAGTTGCTAATCATAAATTATATTTGTTTTTATTTGTCTAACAGCACCGTGGCTTATCATTTATATCTTACTAACACGAGTACGGTGTGTTGTTGTTTGAATTTTGAATTGTCTATTATTAAGTTTTATTAAATAGAGGATTTCGGATAGGGTTCTAACGCGTGTTTGAAGACTTTCTTGTTCGTCAATCACGTTTTTAGGGATATATTTTACTTTCACTAGTTGCCTTCCTATATTTCGCAGCTGAATAATTTCTAATATTCCCAAATGAAGATGTGTCGCCCCAAAATATTAAATACGCTATTTGTATATCGTATTAAATATTCAGCTTTTAATGATGTTTTTTACGTGGTTATATTTTGTTTTTATAAAATAAAAATGGGTAAAACGATGCTCACATAATCTTATGCGATTGTCGCTAAGTAGCCGGCCTCGTATGGGTTAGGAAATACCTCTAATTTAAAATGTGCTTATTGGAGTCAATTAGGATAATTGTTAAAATATGTTTAGAATTTAGAATTTGATGTTTAATAAAGGCGAATGATTAGTTATATTTACGAAATTTGAAGACGCTCATACATTATTTACTTTGTTAATTAAATAGGCATAGCTATCAAAATGTTCCAGTTTTAGTTGGCAATGAATTTTTTCCATATTTATATAAATATAATATACGTACATTTGTCTATTTTCATGCAACCATGATGATAATTTTGCCATCCATTCCTGGTGAAATATTGTTTCATTGTAGAAACGTCAACTCTTATTAACCGAGACTGTCGTATAGCCTTAAAAGATATCTCCTGCGAATGCATTTGTTCACAGGTGTTTGACGAGGTATGCGTAGAATTAGCAATGGCGGCCCTTCAACTAACACAGTACGAGCCGGCTGAGGAACATCTTTGGAGGACTCTGACAGCTTTAGCACGATTGGCCCAACATTCGTCGGAAGTGCCACAACTCATTGCTATTGTTGGACCGGATCCCAGTGGCTACAGGTGTGTATTTACACCTCATTGTATACTTGATTCTGTTCTTTATCATATGAATTTGATACTAAAGTACTTAGCTAAAGAGTGTTTTTGCTTAAATCACAGGAACTATTATAGGTTAGAATCAACCACATCTCGCTACTAACAATACAAGAAAATTCACGAATGTTCCAAAAATAGGATATTCTTTTTCATAACTTCCGGTTCTTACGCAAAAAGGATAATTCTAGTATCTTTTAACCCTTTAGTTCCTTTTCAAATGTATTCAATCTCTGGTTATATTTCTATGTAATTGTTAGTTACACATATAAGAATAATTGAAATAAAAGTGTGAGACAGATTGTTTGTTAGTGAGTTTTGGAAGTTTTGGTATACATTCACTTTGAATTTAACATAAAATGTCAATTCTATTTCAGGGGTAGAAGTCCACGCATAGACGAACAGATAGACATAATAATGAAGAAAGTTAAGTGAGATTCTAGAACCGGTTTGTGATCTGGATTCGATCACCTAACTTTATGTCGTGAGACATATAATTTATTAATGTATAGCTTTTATAGTTTATTTGTATTGTATTAATTAATTTATTGGAATCCTCAAGATTCTAAATTGTTATAGTACCTGACGTACTGTATATAGGTTACTAATATGGTGCATTTAAGAAATTTTATTAATTGGTTTTTATAAATATATTGGTATGAAATACGCGTGGTTTAATTTTTTTTTTAGAATATATGGAAAATGTCCCATTTTCTGGTTCAGCTGCTTTAAGCGTATTCGTAAAAATACTACGGTATTGATTTCCAAATTAAACCGTATAAAATGAAATGACCAAATAAAACCCTATCCGAATGATTTGACACTATTTGGAAATATTTATAAATTGCTAGCTGCTCCGGCAAACGTTTTGCCATACATGTGATTTCAATTTTCAATTAATAAATAAAAAATAAGGGTTGATCGTAGAAGGGTAGGGTGAAAATTTAGTGTATTTTTGTATGTTGTATCATAAAAAAATACAAACAAAAAATTTTGTCTAAAAAATAAAAAAGAATTTGGGCTGGACTACCCTTAACATTTAGGGGGATGAAAAATAGATGTTGGCCGATTCTCAGACCTACTCAATACGCTCACAAAGTTACATGAGAATCGGATAAGCCGTTTCGGACGAGTTCAAGTTCGAACCCCGTGACACATTATTTTTAAAGACTATGAAGATCTTATAGCAAGCTGTTTAATTTATATTTTCGTAAAATATTTTATCATAACAACGCCTACGATCTTTATTTATATCTCATCATCCTGGCCTAATTGTTGATGATAAATAGATTTCTTTGAATGTTTAAGGTGATGATTTTATTTTTAAAGATAGGATAGCAAAGGATACAATTTTAGGACCGGCTCAAGATATATTTATCTTTTACAATAAAAATATAAACCGGATAGTTAGCCGCTTTATGCGACAAATCTGCTTTATTCAAAGGTTTCTTATAGCACGTAAGATACGCTTCCAAGATATTCATTGCATTGAGATTTCGCCTTAATGCATTAGATACGATACGATAATGTTATGATGGCTGACACGTTTTTAACATTTTATGAACCAGTTAAGCGTCCATCGGATACTTAAACCGTATAGAATTTTAAAAATAGCACTGCTTTAGTCAACAGGCGATCAGGAATTATTTCGATATTATTTTCCCTAGTGTTTGTGTAAATAGTTATACTTCTTTGGAGAGTAAAGGCACAAAAAATCTAAGTTATATATTGGCGTACGTGTCACAAATAAAGGATAAAGAACCGTGTGATTATTTCGTATTATTTATGCAAAAATGCTGCAAGATTCTCAAGTAATTTTAATAACAATATTGTTTTAATGTAAACATATAGGACAATCGTTTATATGGCAATATATCTAATTACTCAATATCCTTGTAACGAAGGATTTAAACATATGTAAGGGATTATAGATATAACGAAATTCGTTACTTCGAACACTAGAGTGTGAAAATACAACGTTCAATAAACAATCGACTATCTTAAACATATTAGTATAATAGGACATTTGTTCAAAAGCAAACTCATAATGAGAATTAAAGGTCACGAAGGAACCATTATCTTATTTGCCTAAGCCGCCAGGTTTTTCTCATAGATAGTGTTAGTGCTCTTAATTACAGCAAAGTGCGTGAACGTGGATATGGAAGAGGGTATTCCATTACCTAGGAGGAGAGCTATGGGGGGATGGTATGCGTTTTGTAAGCGACGATTACCGATTTTGGAGTGGGCTCCTAGGTATGATAGGACGAAAGCTGTAGCGGACCTCATCGCTGGAATCACCCTTGGATTGACACTAGTACCACAGAGTATCGCGTATGCCTCGCTCGCGAATTTACCCGTCCAATATGGGTTATATTCTGGATTTATCGGTATGAAACATTTTATATCAATTTAAAGTATGGTTATCTAATACTGCAGTAGCTATTGAATGTTCTATTTAGCTGTTATTTAGAAAATTCAGAAACTGTAGTATAGTGTTAAGTTGGATTGTAGTAACAAAATATTTTAAAACATCTTAAATTTAAGTAGGTATATATAGTTGGACAGTTATACAAATAAATTCATTATAAGTAGCGATGAATCTGCTAAATTATTTCATCTCAGATATATGAAAGCCATATAAAAGCGCTACTTCATTGTTTCAATCCAGGTACGATCCTGTATATGTTCCTGGGTACAGTTAAGGAAGTTTCCATCGGACCCACCAGTCTTATGGCCCTCATGACGCTGCAGACCTGCCGAGGTTTGCCAGTGGAGTTTGTCATTCTCTTGGCTTTTCTATCTGGCTGTGTCGTGTTCGTCATGGGCTTATTGCAACTTGGTAAGTTGTAAAATGTTTTTATTGTAATTCGATACATTATTATTTATATTTTGCACTTCTTTCGATAATAACTTGTTTTATTATTTTTTGTCTTTAGTGTTATGTAATTAAATGTAAAATCGATCTTTCACCAAATGTTATTCTAAACAGACTTAAAACTAATAGTTTATTCTACATTTTCACAAAATCGAAATGCTATGTATAGACATTAATGTTTTCTTAATATAATATGTTGAATCTAACTCTCATACAGATTTTATAATATACTAAAATGACTAAATATAGAACGACGCAAGCTTGAGGAGTTGTGGTTTCTTCTAGTAAAGTTTAATCATATATGAAAAGCATTGTTTATTAATGAACGTAAACTAACAATAAGAACCGAATACATCTGTAGTATATCTTTAAATAAAAAATAATTAATAAAAAATGGTATCGGGGCTATACAATATAAAGTTATATAAAGAAAAATTATCGGATTATAAATAAAAAATAATTCTCCTTTTACAAATTCCAGGTTTCTTGGTGGATTTAATATCGCCATCTGTTACCAGTGGCTTCACATCAGCGACAGCTGTAACCATCATAGCATCGCAGATGAAGGGGTTATTGGGGCTAAGTTTCATTGCGGAGACTGTTGTAGAGAATGTGTCACTTATTTCGGAAAATTGGGCGAAAATTAGATTTAATGATTGTGCATTGAGTGCTGCGTGCTGCACTGTACTACTAACGTTACGGGTATGTTTTCTAAAAAAGTGTTAATTAATATATTTTAAAAGAACGTTTTACGTTAAATAAGCTAAAATATAAAATTAATTACCATCAGTGTCTTGTGAGCTCCGTTTCATAGAAACCGAAACCTAATTAAAATTATAGAAACATTATTTCTTCTTAGACTTTAGTTTGTTTTATCATTAGATTGAATAATATTAATAATTAATCTTATATTAAAATTGACTGTTACAATATTGGAAACTGACCTTATCTTGAAGAGTTGAAGTACATATGACTTACGTTATAAAATAAATTACAGAAATTAAAAGATATAAAAGTCAGTTCGAAGGGATATAAAGTGAAAAAAGCATTATGGCTGATTTCAATTGCACGCAATGCTCTCGTGGTCTGCATAGCTTCCACCGTCGCCTACTATACTTACAATGCAGAGAACCCGCTTTTCAAATTGTCAGGTAATATACATTTAAAATTTGATAATTGTTTGTTAAAAAAAATTACCAGGACGTGGCTTTAACGTCTATAAACTACCAACTAAACATTTTACTATTCATTTAGAGTACTAGTTATTCAACGTCTAATTTAAATAAAAATAAATAATGAATTATTAAACTGTAAGCCGTAGATGAAAAGAGGAACAATTAGGAATAGGTTTAATCACCCTAATTTAATAGATTCTTAAACTAATCCTTCTAGGTCGTGTTGAGCCGGGACTTCCGCAGTTAAGTCTTCCACCATTCAGCACAGTAATTGGAAACCAAACAATCGGTTTCATCGGCATGTTAAATTATTTAGGATCCGCTGTGATTGTGACACCTGTTGTGATGGTCTTGGCAAATATCGCTATAGCTAAAGCATTCTGTAAGTATAGTCTATTGGTTCTACGAGTGACTATCTAAGTGATATTGTCTTTTATTAACATAACTGTTACTCATTTAAAGAAAAACACTTTATTAATGGATGTAACGTACGTACGTGTACGTGACCACACACGCTGGAAAGCAAGTGAAAAGCAAGGAAAATTTTAAAATAGTGTAATTATATTTTTTTGCAAAAAATACAAAATTTAAATCCGTTAATAAAGTTTTTTTTATATATCTAAGTGATTCATTATCAAGATCATGGAAATAATAAGCAAGCAAGGAAATTGGTGATTAACGGCGACTTTTCAATTCAATTTTTTATATTACATATTTACATCTTATGTGTGCTTGCGTCCAACTTTCATCTTTTTATTTGAATTTGAGTGAAAATCTATGGTGATAATAATATAAGTGAGATCGAGAGATTATAGAACGGATTAACATTATATAACATTCCTGTTTGAAGGAATTTTTAATGAGAATGCTGTTAGGTTGTCGCAAATATTTCACACATATTATAATCACTTCACTTGTAGTTCTCAACAACTACGCCCTATACTAAACCACCGCATTCAAGGGTACCACTCTGGTCAGTTGTCCATTACCACTGGCTTGCTGCGCTAGGTGCTCGTTATTTCAGGAGCGCATTAATTGATCGCCTGACAACTCAACAACCGGGTGGTTAAGTTGTCAGGCGGTAGACTATAGAAACAGATTATCGAATATTGGCTATCTCTAATGTATTAAATATTCGTTAGAGATAGAAGTGAGATAGAAGATTATAGAATGTTCCGATCTCTCTGATGCTCAATACAATCAATTTTACACAAATACACATAAGATTTGTAATATAACAGATTCAATTAAAATAATTCTATGTATATATTTTCAGCGCCTGGTGGTCGAGTAGACGCAACCCAAGAAATGGTAACATTAGGACTTTGTAACGTAGCGGGTTCGTTGGTACATGCTATGCCTTCGTGTGGAGCCTTCACTAGATCAGCTGTTTCTCATTCCTCAGGTGTTAGGACTCCTGCAGCGGGCTTATATTCAGGTATTAAAATTTTCTCTGTAGCTCTAACATATAAGACATTAGATACGATGGTTTTTACAAAGAACGAAGGCCTCAAAGCGGTAAGGATAGACAAATGTTTAGAGATGACATTTTAAATGATATTACTCTGGCTCATTGAGTACTTGAAGCCCTATTCAAAATAAAACTATTGTTGCTATTCAGGTGAATCTCACATATTATTTTATTAAAAAAAAAAACAAATGTAATATGTCTAGGCTATTCTTACATAAGTTTACTATAAGTTCTTACTTTCAAACATAATAACCACATTTTCATTTAAAGAAAAATATTTTAAATATATAACTTAATCCGTTAACAAAGTGTTTATCTTTAAATGAGTAATATTTATGTTAATAAAAGACAGTGATATTGTCTATTTTCATTGTTCTCTTTTAGGTATCATCACGTTGCTGGCTCTGAACTACCTCACACAGTACTTCTTCTTCATACCAAAAGCCTGCTTGTCTTCTGTTCTCATCTGCGCTGTCGTTTTTATGGTGAGTGTCTTGGTTTTCCTCTTTTTTCCTTTTTTCCCTTCTTTTTTTCTCCCCCTCTTATTTTATATTTACATAAAACCTCTCCTGGTTTTATGTAAATATAAAATCTTTCGTGTTGGCTGATGGAGTTTTTGCAGACGTTTTTCTAGAATACATTAATTTTGTTTTGATAAAGGAAATTTATTTTAACATATGTTTCAGGTGGACTTTAACATATTAGGTAAACTATGGAAGAGCAGCAAACGCGAACTAATTCTTTATATTCTCACTTTTGGTGCGGGTATTTGGAAAAACCTGGAATTTTCAATATTAGTTGGTGCTGTTACTGGACTGGCTTTTCTCATACGAGATGTGCTTCGAACTCCGATTGATATAACACAAGTAAAGGTACAAAGCTTTTAAATACTAACCGATATAAAGAACTTTAAGCTTTTATTTGCCGTCTAAGGTATTTTTATATTTACTTATTTTTTATATACACCGTTTTAAAATAAGCAAATAGGATAAAAAATACACAAGAAACACCGTTTGTATCTATTAATCAACTACATGCATTAGCTTTAATTTTATAAAATTTTGCTGAAATATCTTAATAATATATATATAAATTTCCTATCTCAATGTTTGTCCGCGATGGACTCCTTAACCGATTTTTAATTAAATTGGCACACCTTGAGCAGTCTGGTTCAACTTAAGAGATAAAATAGCTTAGCAATTTTATTTTATTGCAAATTATTTGTCTATTATTAATTGACAGTCAAAATTATCTATTAACTCCAAAAGATTCCAACAGATGTCGATACTTTTCGACTGGATTGAATAAGTAATCAATAGATGCTACTGAAATGGTAAACCGACAAACGCGTCATATAAAAATTAATTTACTAACCTAAATAAAGCCTACTTTTATTGTTTAAAACGATTCGATTATAAACATAACCCCGCACACTTAAAGTTGATATTTATTTTTATTGAAGTAAAAAAATGATTGCTAGGAATAACATTTACGAAAAAACATCGTTTGCTGGGTCAGCTAGTGTAAATATAAATTTAAGCGTACTCATGATAATTATCGTTAAATTACAGACAAACAATGGGCACGTGATTCGCGTGAGTGTGCGTCGTGCACTGGTGTACGCGAACGCCGAACGATTCGCCGCGCTCGTAATCAACAGTGCGACCGCAAGGTGTCCCGTTCTTATCGAATGCTCCGCTATCACTTTATGCGACTTCACTGCTACAGAGGTATCGATTCTTGTAAATCTACAGTTTATTAACAACTAGCGACCCGCCTTGCACGGGTGCAATGCTGATACTAAATACACTACAGAAAAATAAACGCGTTGTCCGAAAAAGTGAATGACAAAAATTTATTGTGGGTTATCCATAAGAGATAGATATATACCATCGGACTTTTCTGTAGACCTTTTCAATGTGTACAATACTTAGTACATTATTTTGATAAAACTCGTAGGGTTCAGCCTGAGTTTGCAATGTAAGCGGAAAAAATGTAATTATTTACGACATCACATTAGAAACCTCAAAAACAGTACTTCTCTACTATTTAATAGATGTTATTATACATATAAACCTTCCCCTTGAATCATCTATCTATTAAAAAAAACCGCATCAAAATCCGTTGCGTAGTTTCAGAGATTTAAGCATACAAAGGGACAGAGATAGCGACTTTGTTTTATACTATGTAGTGATGTCTTATTCTTTATGAATAGCGTAGCGTGAATATAGATAAAAGAAAAAAGACCCAATAATATGGATACTTGTAGAACTTTTATTTTTACTAATATGGCTTTTAGCTTTGGGAATTAATTAATATATTTTTTGTACATTTGCATTTTATGAGAAAAGTGAATACGTCTATATCTTATAAAGATTTATCGATGTTTGTCTCAAATTAACATATTTCGCAGGTTTTATCAAGACTAATAAAAAAGTTTCATGAGAACGATCAGCAATTGATATTCTATAACGCCTCGATAGATTCAATCAAGTGGTTGGAATCAGTTTCTGGTATTGATAAACGGTCATTAAAGATCAGAAGGGTACAAGATGCATTGGATGTTGTATCAAGCAGAGATCCAGAAGCTAATGACGAAACAAGTACATTGTTGAGGAAACCGGTGCAGAGCGAAGAAATTGTATGACTCTCTGGAAGAAAAATCTAGTGAATTTTAGTTTACTTGGATAATTATCATTATCAATTGTTAAATAAAAATTTATTATAAGCTATATATATAAGTTAAAATAAAGTAAAGTAAAACTTTTAGAAAATTAATTTCATACATTATTTATATGTACACACACACACACCACACACAACACACAATTTGTATTGATATAATATATATTATGTATATTAATTATTACACGTATCCTAAATTGTTAACCTAATGTTTGGGAGAGGGCGCTCTCACTGCGCTACAGTTTATAACTTTTGCAGCTGAGAACACCACAAATTGTAACCTAGATATTAAGTTTAAGATTAATAAAGAATTTTTGAATTTTTTTTTTTTGAATGTACTAATCAATCTCTTTCTATATTATGTTTCTGGGTAAGAGAAACATAATGTAAGGAACAAACACAGGAATTGTCGAATTAAATTAAATTAAAAAAGAAAACCTTGAACTCATTTTGTCAAATACAAAAGTAAAATTGGTTTTAAAACCAATGACGAAGTTGACGAACAACTGGTTTATTGCCATTATATTACAATTTATTTATGTTTTTTTTTACTGATTAACTTATAATTATTCTTAAAACTAGACTTAATTAATAATTATAAAGTGGAAACTACATAATAGTGAAAAAAAAAACTATAAAAAAGAAAGATAAAACTTAAATAAATATCATTCAAAATAGGAGAGAGAAAAAACATAATTGTACCGATTTAAAGGGGGGGCAATCAGGACCAGCTAAGCTTATTGCTGTTTGAGTTCTCAAATAGCGCTGTTTTTGAACAATTGTGTTTTGCGCACCAATTTTTTTTTTCGCTTTCTATTTAGAAGCCAGTTCGTAATTTAAATTACAACTTTGATAATTTACCTCTGGTGGACATGTTGCGGAGTAATGATCGTTTCATTTTTAAAATTACACGACAGATATGTATTTTCATACAACTGTTGCCGGTCGCTGCTCGATCAGTACAGCAAGTATCAGCAGTAAGTTTATCTCGAAGAAGGTTGTCAAAATAATGCTCAAATTTCCAAGCATGTTTTAGACAAGTATTTAGTTAAAGAAATTTACTAAAATTTTTGAATAATGTTCCAGATACAAAGCGGTTATGATTAGTGCCCGTTGTTTTAAGATTAATTGTTTCCAACATATTATTATGTTACCGTTTGAATTTTATCGTTATGTGATTGATGCAGACTGTAGATGATTAGTTGGTAACATTAAAAATATATGTAACATATTATTAAGTTATTGTCGTTTCACAGAAAAGGTATTTTTTAAATAAAATAATTATATTTAAAAATTTATTATCTTACATGAAAGATATTATGATACAGTACGACGGAATTACGTGTGTAGTTATTGATATACCTAAAATATTTCTTATAATTTTAGCAGCTGCACATGAACTTTTATTTGTATTCATTTTTTAAACTCAATATTTTAAAGTTATTGTTCTGCCTTTTTATAAAAAAATAACTAAACGAAAGCAATTTAAGAATCAATCCCTTCACTTGGCAGAAAGAATCTTAATGTTAATATGTTAGCTACTAAGAAAAAATAATTCAAGATTTGACCACACGCTTAAGTGCTAAAGAAAAGGGAAATTGTTTTTATCATTCTATATATTTCATACTCTTTTTGTCACTATTTCTATTCTGTGCATAGTAGTCTGTATTCTGTCTTGTCTGTCTGTGCGAGTGTGGTCCTACGAGTGCTGCCAATTAAGCATACTTTAAGCTACATTTGGCAAGTCTTTATTGCTTAACAAATTTATTAGTAGTTTAGCAATCCGTACAACACAACATGTTATATTGTTTTTATTTTAATTAGAGGGAGTTTTTATACGTAGTTAGAATTATGCAGTTTGTATTAAGAAATGATTTGAATGAATGATTTATTTAAACATTTTGTTCGAAAATAAAATTTATTTCAAAATATAATCTCCTTTTCTTCACTTGAAAGAAATTAAGAATCTTTTTTTTCATATTTTTAAGGCAATTACCACAATATAAGGCAAAATATTTGGCACTTTTCCTGGGAGGTAAATGGCAACACTACGGGGATATTGCAACTGACTCCGGCTGAAGGACTTGTATCCATGGTCATGTAATGAATAAATTAAAAAAATTGCAACTGGCAATTGACAAATCTTAATTCACAATAAATCAGAAGCAGTTTGTCGCTGTTCGTATCGGGTGTATACTTTTCTTTTGTGTCTAAATTTTATTATAAATAGTTTTATTATTAAATATGTAAAACTTAACATAAAACGTTATTAAAACTTATTAATCACTTATTCCCTTAAGTGCCTATTTAAAATTCGTATCCATTCACAATTTTTAGACGTGTTTATCGACTATCGACCCGATCTCTGTTTTTATTTATAGGGTATATTTGTCTGTTTGTTTTGCAAACAAATAGTTTATCCCGTGAAATCAGGAGAGTGCAGTGATAATGTTGCTATAAAGTAGTGAGTGCGCCAGTTAAAAATGTGGCGTGTTATAGTTTTTTGTGCGTTGTTGGGGTGCACTGCCGGGCAGTCCTGGGTGACTAATATTACTGATAATCTTCGAGATGGCTTGTCTCGGGTGCTGGAGTCGTCCGTGGTCAATTACTCGACGCCCGTGATCAACGCCAGCTATGGAGCCAGAGTGGAATTCGACATGCGCGCTATGGGACATCTTTATAATTCAAGCCACACCATTATAGACATCATCGCGAATAAACAAGCCTATCCAGAAGGTATGCTTAAATTTTTATCAAAACAAGAATGACAGAGAAACAAATAAGAAACAGCCTTTGTCCTATATTCCTCATTATTATGTATGGAAAAGTTTATGAATTAGAAACAATTTTTACAAAATTGTATGTAAAATTTGTGTAGATAAATTAAAAAAATATAATGATGGTAATGTTCAATTGAACTCTACTTAAATTATTCTACTAAATATACTTAAATTGTATATAAAAGCACAAATAACAATTATGTCAATCAATATGTTCAGGGTAAAAAACTATAACTCACTTTTGGTATTGAGTACAGTAATTATAAAATACCTTGAACCAAAAATCAGCCAATCACCTCTTGTATTTGAGAATGATGAACCCCTTTATTTATTAACAGTGTACTGAAATACATCATACATAGAACAAATTCAAACCTTTAACAAGATCACAAATCTTTATAGTGTATGAAACATAGTTTATAAAGTACAATGTTTGTTTCAATTGCTATCTTGATATTTGCTTATTACAAGAATGGTTAATTTGACAGTTTATAGTATTAACTTTAGTTGTTGATATAATAAAGTTAAAATTAATCCAAAGTTTTAACAAGATAGCACTATCAATTTTTTTTTAAATAAGTAGATAATGGGCAGAGAGAACACCTGATCTTTAGGGATACTCACAATCCTGGAGAGCTCACAGTTTGTTGCCGGCCTCTAAGATTAATCTAAGATTGTTAGATTAGTTTGTGACATTGACTATGCATTTTTTTCTTGAAGTTCTCTAAGTCATTTTAGTTTGGTCTTACATAGCGGTGATGTGTGGCAGAAAGATAACATTCCGAACAAACTTTGAAGCTTATATCATTTTTAAATCCATATCCTGCATGATATGAATGTGTATTTGTCATTCTCTCAAATGTAATTATTTGACATCTTTAAACAGAAAGGCAATCCCATGCTATCACACTACTAAGCGTTTTATAACTTTTATCTGTAGTGAATCATTTCAACTTTTCAATGTAAAGTAAAATTTATGTAAATTAATATATTTATATAGCAATGAACCAGGGATAGGCTATCAAAAGATCATTGTTATCAGCTTCTATTAAAACAATTATAGTCAGCCAAAGATAATCTAGATCGAAACTCAGTTGAAATTAATACAATCTTTATAAGCAAGCAAACATTACACACAACAGAAATATAATTATGTGCAATAGATGCGTGGACGCAGGCGCAGGGCGTTCGCGCCTTAGCGGTCGCGGCCGTCGACCTTGCCAGTAACTCCTTTATGCTACAGCAATATTCCAATTACATTTCGAAAGGCCTTATGCAAATAATAACAAAACTATATTATTAACAATTTATAGTGTTTACATCTTGTTAACATATACTTATTAATAAAATATTTATTAATGAATTATAAATAAGTAAGAGTCTTTGTAGGTGCAGTGCGTGCACTCTGTAAATGAATATCTTCGATATGCGTGTAATGTCAAATGTGTAACACCCGCTGAGTCTTTTATTGTTTGTGTTAATTATCCCGCTACGAACCAGCGCAGCTTGTTATAAACCTACCAAATGAATGCTTTAACAACAAAAGCAATGCCCTAAATATGCAACAAAGCCGTGTATATTAAAATCAGTACTGTACAGAAATTGTCCCAGTTTTTCTATTGTATCTTACATTTCGAATAAGCTAAATTGCACAGTTTAATTTGTGAAATTGAATTAGTATGCATACATTATCATTGAAAAATAATGTTAGATAAATTCTTGACTCTTAAAAGACGGAACGTTTTCATGTGTCTATTTCTTTATAATCTACATAAAATCGTGATCCTCTATGTAACGCTTGGCCTTTATCTATCTCACCTCTGACATATGCAAATTCTATAAAAAACTTAACCAAGTTAGTTTATTGTTATAACCTTTAGAAAGCTCAGTTATCATAATTAAAAGGTAACTTCTAGTTCTTCTGTTTCTGACGCATAAACAAATTGTAAAGAGGCGTAAGTTTTTTAGCCTGGATAAATGGACTAAACAAAAAAAATATCAAATTGAACCATTAGTTCCTGAGATTAATGCGTTAAACCGAACAAATTTTATAGTTTCATAATATATTGTGTAGATCAAAATCGAAGCGATAAATAATTATCTTCCGACATTAAAAAATAATATCTTAAACCTATGCTTAAGCAAAAGCTTCGTATTTTATCTTTGATCTTGACCTCGCTGTAGTTATTTCTCTTTATTTTCAACGGAGAAAGCTCTTTTGTTCTCCAGTTTTAAAAATTTAAATTTTTAAATCCGGGATTCAGGGCCAGACCAATTATATTAAATGAAATGGGCTTTTTACTTACTACATTTTGAAGTAAGAGTGCTGCTCCGACAGCAAAATGCGGCCGAAAGTAATTTAGGTACTTTATCCTTCATTTATTGAATGAAGGATCAAGTACTAAATTTGAAACAAATTACGTTCTTTACATGTTGATGCTGAAACAAAAGTAGATTTGTTCGTGAATCAATAATTCTTTGTTACGTTTCTCACTATTGTTTCGCACTCAGGTGGTAAATTGAAACATTTACTGTTTACAATATCAGGAAACGGAGTTGTATTGTACTGCGTTTATGGTATTTTCTTACGCATTACCTATATAAAAAAGATATATGCGATGATAACAGATTTTCTAAAATTGTTATAAACTCAAGTTTTTTTTATTAACATAATGAAAAAATTCCGTCAAGGAAATTTATTTAGATTTATTTAAGCGATTATATGTCGGTATTGAGAAGTTAGCGTTTCTGTTATAAAAAACCTTTGAATTAAATTATTATTTCGATAGAAATTTTTCTGATAAACATTAAAAATCATAGTGAATTAGAACGGCCTTACAACTGACTAAAATTTAAACTAATCGTACTTTCATTTTCGTTACAGTTATCTCAAATAATGGGCTATTGCAAGTGTGCAATGAAGCGGTAATGGTATACGGTTGAATTGTTAATTTAGGCCGCGTTTATTGTCGGCCAAGTCGGTTTCGACATAGACATGCTATTAAATCAGTATGCATCACGTACAGCCTACAGGGTGCGTTGACACCTAAGTGGTGTAATGATGGCCATTTGATCGATGAATTTCGTATAAATTAAAAATACAGCCCATTTTGAAAGAAAATGAATGTAGTCCTAAAGCACTAAAATACAAATTTTATTTTGTTTTCCTATTATTTCACGGGATTGGCTTCTAGAAGTGTTTTTTAAATGTTCAATGTTTTCAAACTATACACAAACGTTGGAGATAAGGTTAGAAAATTGGTATATTTAATAAGAAATATTCTCACTCATCGTCAATGTAAAATATAATATTATGGTAATGAGAGCAGTGACAGCATTAACAATGGAGCGATTGTTATCCGGCTCTAGGGTATCTTGAAAATAGGGCAATTTAATATTAAATTATTTCGTGCTCAGATGTTTCTTCGGAGTCGGAATTTTAGCAAGCATCACGTCTGTTTTGTGAGAACTCCTTTACATTTTTGTTTTAATCTTTCACAGATTCAAAATTGAATCTGTGAAAATTTCATTCCACGACAGGCGTACGGCGAAGTCCCACCAATCGGAAACCGAAATACACAAATAATGAGACCACTGTTAGGCAAAGTTGATTTTGTCATGTTTGCTTAAAAATCTAGGGCACTCCCCTAGATTTTTAGACTAACGTAATCGTAAATAGAGAAAGACGATACGATGACGGATAACTGTCTCGTTTGATCTTCGTCACCCAGCTCGATCACGAAATGCAATTGCGCTATTATTTTTTTACTAATTTCAATAACCCATTTTCATACAACGCTCAAGCGAAACAAGATAATTTTTCTTACATTTAAAACAGCAAGTCTAGGAGAAAATATATATAATTAATAGTCAGAGTTCTCATTTGTTGCTTAATTAGTTTCAATTGCTTTGTTGCACCGGAGTGTGTGCATGCAAATGACAATTTCAACGCAATGAAAGGAGTCTTATTGTTTTTAGCGGAACTAACTATCCGAAAAGGACTAAAATTTGTTCAAATTAGGTTTTGAAAACCAAGAGATGAATTAAAGATTTGTGACGTGTTTATTAATAATTGTAAAATTTTTAGGTTTTTTAATTGCTCGGTCAATCTTTTTGGTGAATGCCAGCGCGATCTGATCAGGATCTCTCGTGAAATTTATAAACTTTCGCAATATTTAATACAACGCACGTGCCTAAATTGATTGCCAACTCGGTTATTATAATTTTATTAAATAAGATTAACGTTCATATTAAATGAAACAAAGAAAGTGGCTGACCTAATTGTAAACAGGAATTGCAAAAACATCATCTATTACTATAAGACCCGTAAATATCAAAATCTTTTCTTAAAATTAAATTCGAACGGAATTAAGTTTTCAGTGGCCCTATGACCAGCTAAAATATATCATCATGAAATGGTTCGCTCAGAAAATGTAAAGGAAACAAATGTAAAGGATTCGTTCAGATGTGTTAAGACAGATAATGTCATAGTTTAATTGATGTAGGCGAAAGGTGTCAGGGTCGTTAGTAAGTAAAGAACCATAATTTGTACCTTATTAAATTTGTTGCTTTGAATTTCAAAGTAGTGTCTTAAATGTATTAAATTCAAATGCTGTCACGTGCATTCAATTCATGATTTAGATGTTTTAAAGTCTGTGTAAAAAATCAATTATTATAGACCGAATTGGATTGCGATAAAAACAATGACATCATGTCTTTAGGAAACCTCAAGAGGAACAATTTTGTACGCATTGAAAACATTCGACGAGCTATATTTTGTAGTCGTTTATTATTGATGTTCCCTCTATTGGTTGGTGCGATTACAGTCTTACCCGATAAAGAGTGTATCGAACGCAAAAATGTGTAAACTAGGGATCTAGTCTAGTAGGGATTTCAACCAAAGACAACAGATACAGCAAACATGTTCACTTTATTTACTTCATCGGCAGAAGTCTAACGGCTTATTCGGTTAAATTGGTATATTATGTACAAAGTAGGAATTATAATACCAAAGATAGTTGATCCAAGTAATGCATTGCTTTTTTGAGGGTGACCTTTTTATAACAGCTTTACTTATATAGATGTAGATGTAAGCTAATATAACAAGTTTTCTAAAATATTTTTGTCGGCGTCGTTGGAGTAGGAATCTGTTAACGCTTAATACAAAAGATGAAAGCAGCGGAAGGTCTCTTCTGGTTTAAATGACGATTTACACACTCCAGTTTTATTTTTGTTGTCTTTGAATCCAGGAAACAAATCCGCAGTTAAATATAGAACGGCTACGCATCGTAATCTTTTGAATACGGCATAGGAGAGATCAGTACAGCGCCAAGTATTTATGTTGAATCATAGGAAAAGGTTAGACTTAAGCTTTATTTAATTTCAAATCTAAAAAGTAAACAAATTAACTTTTTATCCAGTTTTCAATAGTTACTCTCGGAACAGCGAGTAATGAAATCTGTAGCCTTAATACGGTGCAAAGGCTCAAATCTGGGTCATGCTGTAGTGTGCCAGATTTTATAAATGCTTTGATAGGTTTTTTGCATAACAAGTTGCCATACACTATCAGGCCTCGTTATGCCATATTTATGTTTTATGACGTTAAAGCTTGCAAAATGATAATGCGAATATGCTATTTATTGTGCTCAAATTTGTTGGTCATGGTCGTAAGTTTCGCAGTTTTTAAGGTAATCTACCAAAAGTACCATGTGGACTTTTCTAACTTCTTACATTAGCTGACATATTTGTATATTACTTTTACATCTCTTATATGTCTGTTTTTTTCTGAGTAAGTAGGAAATATTTTTACTTCGATATCTCGTCAAGTCTAATTCTTTTGTAGTCTAATAGTTGTATATGTGTGTATAGTTTTCATATAGAAGATAGCGCAAGAAAATCACCTTTGCCCTGTGGAAACTTGCTATTTGTGAAAGTATGTTTCATCGTCTCGACTCTATTATGTGTCAACCCGGTTGCTGCTAAGGAGCTGCTACTTAGTACCTTTCGTCGTGGGTGTTTGACCCGAAAAACTTAATGTCATTTATGGCTTCTTTCGAAAATGGAATCTAAAGTAATAAGAATAAGGTCTGAAATAAATAAAGCACAATATTTTAACAAAACAAGCCTTTATGATCCTATCTTAAGCTTCACTCATATCCCTGGGCATCTGAAACCTCTAAATTTTTAAATGAAATTGGTCTTTATTCTAAAGGATTAAGGAGTTGTTATTGTTAGTTACATCTTTGAACAAGTCACAGTTGAAAACTAGGCGACGCATCCGTCTGTTAAACCATTAAATTGCCTTCTATCAGTTAATTGAAGATTTCCTTAATGCTCGCTCTGTTATAATCGTTTTAACTATATAAGCACGGTAATTCTCATAAATCCTGATAAGGAGTAGTAACTTTTTCCCCCATTTCCAGTTGCTCCAAGTAGGTAGACTACATATTTTTATATAAAATTTTATAGAAATACGGCTAACAATATTATTTGTACATAATAATAAAATTGCTTTAACACTGATTAAAATTTAATTAGTGATAGTTAATATATATGTATTATATACCTCTAACCAACGACGAACGTATATTATGTAGTTGAACAAAGTAAACCGTTTTAGTATTCGAAGCGACATCTTTAACTAAGAGACTACCGGAATCCTAATATGTCGAAGTTGACAGAAAGAATGCGAAAAAATGTTTTTTCCCTACTAATATTATGTATGAGTATGGATGGGTGAATGTTTTTTTTACTCTTTCGTGTAAAAACTACGGGGTTGATTTTAATGAAACTTTTAATATAGCAATTTACAATTTATAAAGTGTTTATTGAGTAACTATTATCATATACTGTGTAAGTATATAAGCAATAAAAGTATATACTCAGTATCAGTATTTATTTTTGTTCAGTATAGCCAAAATAGTGAACATAACTACTATAAAAATTATATTTATTGTAAACCCACTTTGGTAGTTATAATTTGATTAATTATTTACATATAGAAAATTAGTTTCAAGTTGTTACTTACACGAATGAACTGTGGGAGAATATTAATTTAAAAATGTTCAGTTGAAATTATAATTGTCCCAAGTACCATTTATAGCATGGCTGATAGTCTTTACCCAAGTACTTAGGCAAACATGACACAAATGCAAGTAAACAGCCGTGATAAAATTTAATTGGAAAGGTTTTCTCGAAAGTCCCTTAAAATTCTGTCATATTTTATGATGAGATTTCCTTTGTAAGTAAATTATAATGAACAATTCGGTTAGCAACCGGAATTTTACGGTTTATGTGCAGCGTAAAAGCGCCTGGCAACAGTCCTACCGCACTTCATATGTTACGTCCTGGCCACGTGTTGTGTTTGTTGCGACGTCACCAGCTGTTCAAACAAACCGAGTTTCATGTCTATGATGCACGGTTTACATGTACTACGTATACTATACGGTTTATAGAAAATATCTAAATCTTTCTTAAAAAAAAAGGTAGTAGCAGCGTTATCTTAACTAATAAAAAAATTATCAAAAAATATTTTGCTACATCTCTTAAACGACCAAGCCGAACGCACCAATCTAACTCAGATGGGTACTGTAACATTTATGTATTTGTTTATTGACAGGACAAGCGAATTAAGAAACCACAAAGTAAAACATTGTTGGCGATTCTGATGATCTTCACCTCTAAAACTAAAAAATCTCTAATTTAGGTTTAGACCTGTCAAACAGTTTTATAGAGCGTAACCTATTCTGTATATCTCTAAATTGATAGCAATAAGGTTTAAATTGTCAACGTAGAAATATATAGAATAGGTTACACACGTTTGACAGGTCTAAACCTAAATTTAGAGATTTTTAGTTTACAGTGTGTACATCAGAATTGCCACCAATATATGTTGAAAATGATGAATGTAAATTTTTGGGACCTATATTTAAAATGCACCCAATTCTTAAAAGGGCTTTTGTCATATGTTCAATACCGTTGCCTTGTTCATTGTTTACTTAGCCTATCAATGAAACATCGAGACGCCACAAAAGATTAAAATAGTTTAATGTGGCATTTAACGAAAGATTATCTTAAGCATCCAGACGGGGGAATTCATTTGATGTGCTTATAGGTTTCCGACGAAGATATCTTGATTGCGTTGTATACATTTAACGACCTCCATAAAATTACGGTAAAATAATTGATGTTATATAAATGAATTTAACTTTTATTCCGTTATTATAAAATATTTTGATTATTAATATATTTTTTTAAATATGAATTGTTAGAATAATTTCACTAGAGTTAATTATTATTAATGTAATACTATGATTTGATAATATTTAATTGTTGTTTGGTTAATGCCCTTTGGTTATCAGTTTCCCTTTCTGATAAAATGGAGTACCGTGGTTAGTAGGACAACTTATACATACGTATACTTTATAAATTATAACACATTTTTATCGGTTTCAATATTAAAATTGACATTTTGCTAAAAGAGAAAATATTTATTTTTCAATATCTTAAAATATCTTATTTTAAAATTATGTCGTAAATGTTTTTTTTTATTGTTACCAGGAATGAAGAAGCATTGAAACCTAGTAAACAATAATAATAATTTTATGAGCTATATTTTATACTATATCATATTTATTGATTGTATTTTTAAAAAGTTTTATAAGAGGAGGGAAAAGTTAAACAATTAATGAATTATATTTTTAATTTAAACGGAACACAGCCTCATGATAAGGGGGAATTTTCACTCTATTTTCTCGAATTATACAAGGATCGCATGAGCACGTTGTAGATCGCATTGTTGCGTTCTGCCTATTTTACTGATAAGATATCAGTGTGATGTAGTCAAACACAGATGCGACGCGACGTCACGAAGGCCGCTTACCCCCCTCGCCGCTAACACTCGTACCTACTGATAACAATGACTGCTATCGCTCTATGCTAGCCTAGTACTTTTTCAGGAGAATCGCAGAGGAAAATATTTTTCAGGATGGAAAACATTTTCCTCTACGTCATTTTACTTTGGCAATAAAAGTTAAGATATTTTTTGATGATTTAGCGTAGTTCATATAATTTATTCTAAACATGTGTTCTTCTCTATTCTTAAAGCACAGTGGTTTGTCGATAATACACGCTGGAACTTTGCCAGCTTTGCAATTAAAGCAGTGGAAAACTTTTAGGTGGTTTTAGCGAGCTTATTAAGTTAGATAACACAACGTAATCTCATAATATCAACTCGTAGCTGTTTCGATCAACTTTTGCTTGTGGTATACGTATAGGTTCTGGCTAAAAAGGACGATAAGAAATAATGTTTAAAATTGTTTGATATGCATTTATTGATCCTCTCAGCTTTAGCCAGTCCCTTTAGCCAAATAAAATTGCACCAGTGAATAGACTATAATTCAGATGCCCGGGAACGTTGCCAATCCTGCTAGTTCTAGATGGACAATTGGTGATACGGCCCTGGCATCTGGGTCGCACCTGCATTGCGGCCCTCTCGACCTGCGTCGACCTCCATACTTCCTCGGGTTCTAAAGTTGTGATGATTTCAATCACTAATTACCAGTTTCTAAAATTCAATGTTTCAGCTAGAAGGTCAAAAATTGAAAAAAAAAAAATCTTTACCGACTAAAATCAAACAAGAAATGTTTCACATTCATGTAGTTTTTCTTTCATTACATAATACTCGTAAAATACTTAATAGTATCAACTGGTATAATTTTATAATCTTTGTATTATTTAGTTAGCAATTGTTATATATGGGAAATTCTTATAAACCGTTATTGAGTCGGAGTGTAGTTGTTTCTTAGGGTTTTGTAAATACAACGATGGGTGTAATTACAATATATTAATAAAAATTTCCAAAGTGATTCTTAAAATTCGTCCACGTCTGACTGATTAAGATTGTCGTGGGAGAATTAAGAATTTTAATTCCTTAGTTCCACTTCAGGAATTGTATTGTCAGTTGGCTCAACGTTGGCGAACGTTTATTTGCGTACGAGGAGGGAACTCGACGCGGAGGTCGAATCAATTGCAAGTAACTATCTCAGTTTATATGATCAGCAAAATCAACACACCCTACACTGGGTTTAAGTATTATACAAGAATTTTTGAAGTAAATATTTCCTTCGCGGTGTTTTTTATCGATAGTTGCCTTGTTATTTATTATATATTTATAGTTTTTAATTAAAAAATGTCAGAACTGAACACTATTATAAAGAGGCAGATGTGGTGTAGTCATGTCTGTGATGGCAGCGTTTTAGTTTTAACTAAAACATAGCACTTTTATAGATAAAAATGATCTTGCCAACGGTACAGAGTTCAATAGTGCAAAATAAATTGCTAGGGGAATATTGCCTACAGGAAAGCGTGTTACACATGACTCACCACAGGCTCGACTAACAGTTAGTTGAGGTCGATTGACTATTTCAACGGGTATCGCACAGTGCTCATGGCATTGCCCTCGACCGGTTGAGATAAAAATGGGACGCACTGTGCATTCACTTTTATCGTGATAACTCGAAATGAGGCAATTAGTAAGTCGACAGTATATCATTTTTTTAAGCGTTAGGACCAGGTATGTGATGCGAACATATCGAAGAAATTTCATCGTAAGCGATTTAGAAGCGATTAAGAAAATACGCCTTGATGCACTTTATGATGTCTGGCTTTTGTGAAGCATTTGATGAAGAAATTGAGTGTAATTTTGTTGAATACACAGTTTTATATGAATTTATTGGATTATATGTTTAAATTAATCAAGCATTTTAATAAATTTAGAGAAATGGTTCAAAACAAATACAATAAAACTAATGTGTCTCTACAAATCTATATTCAACGAAGTCTCTTTCTGTCGTCTGGACGCTTAGATCTTTTACGGTTTCCTGTGCCACACAATAGTCTAGAGACAAATTAATGCATACTTAATTTACTTAGTTAAAAGATTATAGATAAGTATTTATAAGGAAAAACCAACGTGATAATATCTAAGTTTACTAATAAATAACATTATGTTATCATGTTGATAAGCGATAGTCCGTGAAATTTTTATTTACTGACATCACACAATAATAATGCGTTATCATTTCCTTTCACGTTTTGTTTATGAGGAAAATGTATTGTTTTGAACAAATGATTTCAACGAAAAAAACTCATGGTACTTAATATTGACATTTTACTTTTAATATTAATTAAATAGATAAACCTTTATTCTGTTTTCATTTGATGTTCTCAGAATAACCCGAGCTTGTTGCGCAGTCAACTGATGAGACTGATGTCTGAGTAATCATGTGCTAACTATCAGTAACGTTAAACGGGTGAATGGTATCAAATGCTATAAAGGATACCATCAAATTATTGTTATGGCACTTTACACATACAATTTATTAAACAAATAAACTCGTAATCAGGCAGCCATACAAGCCATTAATTGGAACAGTTACTTCTGAGAATTTTAAGCTATGAAGCTATGTACAGTTAATTCTAGATGACCAAGTATTGAGGTTAATAACGCGACAAGACAACTGTTTACTATACACATCCCTTCATGAGGTACCTGTTCCCTTCTTTAGTGGAAATCAAATAACAAAGCCGAAGATATAAAGAACATATTTATGTTTTGGATAAAACCTCTTTAAACCCAATAAGTGTTTTTGCGTGGAAGTTATTAGATAGCTAATAATGGTATAAACATTTAAGCCTAAGCCTAAACTAATACACTTATAGAACTTTCTTCTAGTAGTGACGCGGAACCTAAAAAAGTAATTGTTTATTGACTTATTTTTTGTCTCAATAGTATTAGTAATGATCATATTGTTACTACAGGTTACTTCAGTTTGGTGTTTCCATATATTACGTATTTATTATGGAAATCATAATGTACAATTCAACGATGACGCAGCTTCGAAATATGTAAAACAAAATGTTTTGAGGTCTCGTGAGTCATTTCGATGCAACCATTTGGTTTGTGTTCTGACTGAACAGGAATATTGTATAGCAGCTTAAATATATTTTTAATTGTAGTTACTGAATTAAATGTTATTGGGACAATACAATATTAAATAGCAGTAGATTTAACTAAATCAGTTGAACACAATTTTAACAGTAACCCGACCATTTCATGCCGTCGCGTCGCAAGCATAATGAATAGGTACTTTAGTAAGAAAAATGTATAGACATAATATTTTTTGGAATAAGGGGATATAAACCAAACCCAAAGTAAAAATATGTTCTGCTAGACGATATCTTGTAATATAAGTTAAGTTTTATTTTAAAGGTCGACATTTCGCGTGTGTCTAATAAAATCAGTGAGTCAGTGACCGGTGTTGTAAGTTTGAGACCCGGTTCTGGACACATGGCCGATCACTTTGATCGCATTGTTCTAAATGTTTACACATCAGCTGCTAACCTATTTAAACCCCATCGTCAATCAGAAATGTCACTGAAGTGGGGCATTGGCGCTCAAGTAGTCGATAAGGGTATATTTTTTATGTTCACTGACCCATACTCCGCATGTTATAATAAACCTCAATAATAAAATTGAATAAGCAATTTGCGTTTTGTAAAAACCTCAATTCGATTGATATATGCTTCGTGTAATAAATAAACAATTATTTTTATTACTGATTCCTAAACTCTAGATTGTGGATAACTGCGCTTTATTCAATCATTGTAAATTTCCAATGATCATACGCAGTGTTTGACAAACAACCTAATAAGTGATAATTTGAAACAATTAAAATAGTTTAGTGAAACAATCTCGATTTGAATATAAAAAATATTTTTCCATTATGGTACGGTTGATGTCACCTCATGAAGTTCCTTGTTGCGAATGTGGCTTCTGGAAAGTTTACATTTAACATGGAAACAGTGAAAGTGTACTGCACAACACCTGATTGATCAACTGATTGGAAAGTTGTTGTTGGCCCTATTGAAAACCTCTTGATACCTTGAGGAATAACTAGGCAAGTTTGCAGTTGTTTTATCATAATATTTTATCCATACTAGGTGGTGAAACTATAACTTTTAATATAAGTATACTTTGTATATTTGTATTCGCAAACATTATGATTATGGTCCATGCGTAGTTTTTATAATATGATTATTTGATAACAGTAACTTCTGCGATTAACTTGCCAACTCCAAGTATTACTTATTAAATTATAATTTACTTAATGAATTATAATCTACTTAATAAATTATAATTAATTAGTAAATTTATTATTGTTCTATCTAGCTTCTATAAGTTTTACTTTCGTGGTATAGACCTATTTCGCGTGTACAGAAATGTATATTTGCAATCTTATTGTGATTATTGTATAATTTATAAATTTCTTTATTCACGTTTTGGATTATTTTGTGGGAAAATATGTTGTAATAAGTAAGTTTACTAAATACTCCGGCATTTAATGAACTATTCAGGGCCATTCTGTCACGCCTTATTTTCTCAATAAAATACGGTAAGATATACCTATTAGGCTTCATGTTTTAAGGTTTACCTGTTATTGTTATGAAAAGCTAATTTTCACCAAGGGCTTCAGTTTGCCTCTTACCCTTAATCCTACCGAGTACTGTTGAATACTTAACCTGGATTGCACCATTTGTGCCGTGAGACTAGGCCAACTTTCTTAGCAATAAATATCAAAGGAGCCTATTGATAGAACATACATTATTAAAGTCGTACGACATCGATTTCTATGTCCAAATTAATGGTATTCTGATAATTTCTGATTTCTATACACGTCGTCTTGTTTTGGGTTGGTAGATGCCTGAGGTAACAAATAAATCCCTTGGAAGAACATCTCATTGAAAAATATGTCTTATGAACATCGGTCTTCTATTATTGTTGCAACACCCTTATAGCCTGAGGGCGTGAAAGGGGTATTTCTCACTCTTGTATTATCTTACGTGTGGTTAGACGTTCGTGCAAAGTATTCAAGAATTCGATACGTACTAAATTGTTCGTCATCAAACATTATTTAGTTCATTTATAAACAGTTCCACTTTTGCTCCACAGATATCTAGATTTAAATCGTTCGAAGCAATAGAATTTCACACGTATCTCTCGGCCAGCACAGAGATCGGCACATAGCTCGATTAGCTGAAGTAGGTCACCGTTGATTAACGTGAAAGCAAGACTTTGTTTTAATTAATATAATCGTTTATTAAAGTACCCACGTGATGGGACAAGGGCTTAGGCAAGATGATAAAAGTAGGTTTAATCTTTACCTATATTGAATTAAAGGCAGATTTTGAGTGCATTATTATTTAATTATATTAGTAAACGCGTTGTGTAATCCTAGATTTTGACCATCAAAATTCCCTCTTAGATGGAGAGAGTGTAGTAGGTTAATTCCTTCTATGAAGGAAACGTATTCATGTGAAGATTTGACCTTGAACGAATTCCTGCCTCATGTATCAAGACATAACTGTCTTATTTACCTAGTAAAATAACCGATTATCAACATCATCTATCTATGATCTATAAATGTGTGTCAGTCAACGATCAATGATTGTTTTTAAAATCGTTCGTTCCTTATACCTAATTTACTACCATCTAATGTAATCAAAGATTGATTTACAGGTACGTAATAAAAGCGTAATTAAACAAATATCCGATTGTCATTAATTCTAGTGAAGTACCGATAACTTATCGCATTGTGGTTGTAATATTACATTATCAATTGTTTGGCATGTGTTCTTAGCAGTATACTTTCTTATAACTACAAGGTTAGGTTAAGCTACAGCATATGATTGTTTTGTTAGCTTGTTTTACTGATAATTAACCGAAATAGTTCCTGCATTATTTTAATAATAAAGATTTTCATATGAGGAACTTTTTAATATAATTTATACCGAGATCCATTTAAATCATACTTTTGTGTATCAGACAATGTCCTATCACATCAGATATGTTATATCTATTAATGTTGTATGCTATTTATAAACTACTTTCGAGAAACGGGATTCATGAATCGCCTTCACTATAGCGGTGTTTTTGTGTTACACTAAATTTCTAAACTTTTATTTCTATACTAATTTGTGTCGATGACGAATTCGAACATGTAGTAGGTGTCCTTCGGCTAGGCATTAGATTGTTGCCTTTCACAATTCAGGACACAAATGAATCGCGATCAGGAACAAATGTTTACATTATTTCACATCTGAAAGAGATTTTATTATTAATCTATTTGGTACTAATAAAATGTGTCATCCTAAATTAAATAATTTGTCACGTTGTTTTGATTCGTAGAGAAAAGATATCTCAGCTTTAAAATTGCCAACCTTGGATTTTGAATAAAGCATCCAAAATTGCGTATGACCTCATCAGTGTATATGCGGTAAATTAGATATTCAGACGTGTGGTTCAGTTCAATGTTCTGAATAATGATTTAAAATAGCCCATTATTTACGCTTCAATGCATGCAATTCATTGTTGCATTGACATTTTGAAACACACAATGTATTAATTGTTGCTTTGTTTGAAATACTTGCATTCGAGTATATTTTTTGTTTAAATGAATTAAAATAACGAATGATCTCTAAACAATAACACTAAATAGTTTAAAAGCTTAATATTTATAATTGAATTGAACAGAAACATTGATCTATACTATCTGCTGTATGTAACCAGGTATATAGTATCCAAGCTCAGACAGGACGCAGGCTATCGATCCAATGCAACGCTCACAAAGGGCTGCTGTTGCCCCCTTTCTCCCTCCACAACCTCTTCAGCCCCCTTCACACGCCCGTTCCCCCCTACCAAACTGCGCGACGCATATAGCAACTGGCTGCAATAGCGCCAGATATCTAAATACGTAAATCAATATGATTTTTGTGCTATTTTTATTCTGTTCAAGAGGCTTATCAAAAACTTTGTTCCATTACACATCTCCCGTATGGTCTAGTGGCTAGGATACCTGGCTTTCACCCAGGAGGCTCGGGTTCGATTCCCGGTACGGGAATATTTTTTTATTTATTTTATCTTAGCTTAAAAAATGACTATTACTTTTTTGTATTTATAACTTATTCCCCATTTGAGTTTATGATATAGGTACTCTTAAATTTTATTCGTTATTTAAATTTTGCGAGTTGGGAAAGGACAAGGGTCTGTTGACCTCAGGGATTGAGGGCTTCTCAAGTTAGGCTTCGTTAAGTACGTGCGGAGAACGAATCTTTTTAATTATGTTGTCAAATAAGTTATATCACTCGCTTTTATATTAAGAGTATATCAACATATTCTTTAATGTTATAAAGCACGCTCAGAATATTTCCTCTAAATTGAACTGTTATAGTTTATTGTCTGTTCTAAGCCTCGCCTTGGTCTGAATACGTTGATAAACAATAATAAATCGATTTCAGTAATGCTCGCGTGCCACAATTTTTGGATACATTCGCGGTTTTGATATTATTAGATTCTATGTGAGTAATGTTGAACAAGCCTCAAATAATTATCTCATATAATAAAGTGCGAAAACATGATAATAGGTATGTTTGTCGAAAATGATGTTTCAATAAATTGAGGTATAAAACGATAATTACAAAACCTAACGAATAAAATGTATCATTATAATAACTGCCTTGGCCGCAATTTCATTGTAATTATATAAAACGCACTTTCGTTTAGACCCAAACCATGACCACTAAGGTTTGCTTTTATACAGCATTAAGGAGCTTTACACTAATTATGTGTGGGACTCAAAAAAAACAAATTTATTTAATTCAGATTTATATCACGGTTTTATAGGCTTAATTATTGCTTGTAATTTAGAAATCATACAATCCACATATTTTTATAAAACCTTTTTATAATCTTTATATATATAAATCTCCTGTCACGATGTTTGTCCGCGATGGTTTTTAAATTAAATTGGCACACTGTGAGTAGTCTGATCCCACTTAAGAGATAGAATATCTTCTATGGTTAACCGACAAACGTGTCATATAAAGATTAATTTATTTCAAAACGGTTTCGATTATAAACACATCCCCGTACAAGCTGATATTTTTATTGAACTAAAAAAATGATCACATATATGGCAAAACAACGTTTGCGGGTCAGCTAGTTATAATTATAAGGCAGCGCCCGTCTGAAAGTAGATTGCTTACCTATACCCGCCCAATCGTACATCTATATTATATATATATATATAGAATATATATATTCTACGCACCAACTAATTAATGTTCCCAAGTTTAATTGGCGTGTGATTATTATTTAACTGGTCGTATTTCGTAACTAACTGTTACCAGGATAGCATAACAATGACGGTTGTTAGAAACGCCACCGTTGCGGCACGGCCAAGGTGAATCACGCGAGTGGAGCACTGACTAGAGTAATGATAAAATCATTTGTACCACCATTATCAAGTACATCACGAATGTTGACATTGAGAGAAATTAAAATACTGTACATATCCAAAACTATATTACATTTTATTTAAAGTAGAGTAAATTTTTTTTAGAGTTTATAACATTTTCAAAATATTTTCCCCGTCTTGACGCCCTTATGAAAAAATTAATTCACGTCCGCATTGCCTAAAAACTTATGCAAATATGTATTATTGATTAAATTGGTTTTGTCTTGTAATATTTTTAATTTATTTAAAATTTTGCAGTATTCAAGGGCTTTCAAGAATTGAAACGTAATATATATAATTTTCACAAAGAAAATGTTGTCAAGTATATATATTTAAAATCAATAATATAAGTTAAATTTATATACCGATAATGATAAAAATAAAAAATGAACGCGGGCTCGTCCGGGATTTGAACCCGGGACCTCTCGCACCCTAAGCGAAAATCATACCCCTAGACCAACGAGCCGCTTGTTAGTAAAACGAAATTACGCTTATGAATATACATATGCTGGTAAATTGTGTTAGCATATTTTTGTGAATAACTTTTTGCAAATTAGTTAATTATCAGACTCTTCCCTCGATTTTAGTAGACGAAGAGAAATTTTGACGTTATTAAATAGGAGTATTACCGATATAATTAAATCTTTTGTGCAATGTTGTGTAACAAATTTATCCTAAACATAATAACATTATCTATAGACTTATCTTAGTTGAAGTCAAGAATAGTACTTGAGGTTTAGATGAACTCAACTAGATCAATAAATTAGCGTAAGTGGCTTGTCACTGCCCGATGTGTTCTATATTAATATATTTACGAAATTAAGCCTTAGCAATACTTCTTTAAGAACGAAATTTCTCTGCTGGTTGATTTGTTAGTTGTTCTATTGAAACCGTAGACGAAATAACTATTTAAGTGAATTAGTAGTGAGATGTTTGAACTAAAGAAATTTAACTACCTTAGTTCAAATTGTATTTCCTATATAATAGTACCTACTCCAGAATTTCGAATTATACGACCTCAAAGATTTAATATAACTGTACGTGATATCACAGTTATATATAATCTGAAAACCGGTAAAAGTAACGGAAGCATTACCTGCTTGTCACAAGCAATCTACAATACTATTACACACGTCATATACTGTTTGCTTCCTTAAGAAAAATATATTTTTAAGAGTTTCATAAATGCTAGGGTATGAATGTTTAATAATATAATCCAGTTTATTCGCACACTCGTGTTTACGCTGCAATAAAAAGGACTGAGAAGTTTTGTTAAAATGATTTTTATATACCTAATGGTAGGGATAGCTGTGAATGTTATTAATAGATTCTCAATGACTTGTTATGTTTTTCGAAATATAAATCTTTTTTACTATTATAATTTATTTAACGTTAACGTAAAAATATTATTTGGAACTAATCTAAACACGGAAAGGTATAAGTGGTGTGTTTTTTTCCAGGTATTGTCTGGTTTTCTGATGGAAACTTAGAAGTAGCACCTCTGCAGGAAAAATGGAAGACACTGCTAGCCCATTACGCTGGGCCTATTGCTGTGATAGTGATTCTTGTCCTTCTGGTTGCTATACTTCCACTTACGGGGTCAGTAATTTCATACATACCATTGAATGTAAAATATACTATAAACTATCAATGCTAGTTTAAATGCTATACGATGTAACCTTGATCTATTTATTATAATTTCAGGCTGTTCTGGTGCTGTTGTCAATGGTGTAAGTCTGGTCGCAGACGAAGGCCATTCGACCGTAAATACGATGCCTGTCTGAAAGGGATATTGGCCATTATTCTCATAGCTTTCCTTACATTATTTTTGTAAGTATTTTTATGTTTAAATTTAACAAAAAAAAGCAACTATAAATATACACGTACGGTAATTAGTACATAACTGTAGTGAATGTAATAAACGCGAACTCCTAAAAGTTCTAAGAAATAGGATTATTACGTACATCTAACAGATATTTAAATCACATAAGCATTACCTTAATTAAGGATTATAATTTGTTACCCTGGCCGAATAGTGAATCCACACAGAATAATGTAATTATAGAAATATGATTATATTTTCCACAAGGTTCGTGTCTTCTAACCTGGTTCTGCAGCAATGTATTGTTTATTCTTACGATGTTGGTAAACATATCATATTAATACTTATAAAATATTGAGTGTTAATTGAGTACCCAATTGAGCGACATCATTTTATGTCGATTTTACCACGGATTTTTGTACATAAATGTGGAAATATAATTGTTGTCTTAAAACAAAACATCAAATTGAAAAGAAAACATTTTTAAGAGAACAAATATTAATGTTTTTCAGATTCGGGGTCGTAAGTGCGTTTGCAACTGACTCTCAACTAGACACCGGTACGACAAATGTAGCAAAGACTGTGAAATCTAGCGTAGAGGACGTTAGGGAGTTCCTGAACGCCACGCAGGCACACTCCAGACATTTACTAGTCACAAACTACAAGGAGCTTGAGGCGGAACTTAACGAGATGCTTACTAGTAAGTTCTTTTAGTTCATGTGAGCCTGGTAGCTATCATCAAAGTAACAAATAAATGCTGTTTTCTGTGATGAAAATCTTCTGTGAATATATATCCCCATAACTTTAGTTTTTCTTATGCACGTATATTAACGTAATTTTTATCTAATGAAATAATTCATTTATATAAAATTATTACTGTTCTCTGTTAATTTTTTGCTGAAGTCTTCATATTTATCATGAATGTATTTCTTTATAAACGACAAGTCTTATTATCAGTAGAATTATCCATTGGATGATGTGACCAATCGGTGTCTGAATATTTTATTTATGTTATGGCATTAAATGTAATAATGTGTTAATATAATAATGTGATCTATTTTACGCTCACATAAAATTTTATTTTGAAGAATATTTGCGTGATGTTTATTTTGATATTATGCGTTATAGGTAGCGGTCAAACGGTGCTAAAAGTGCTGGATGATTTTACAAGCGCTACGTCTGTGCAAAAGTTAAATGGAATGGTTCAGCAGTTAGATAGAGTGCCCGAGGACTTAAGAACTGTACAGAAATCAACTTCAGCGCTGAGATCGAAAGCTGAAGAACTGGATGCAGGTAGTTCTTCATATATCCCATAGGGCATTGTAGAAACTCTAATTTTTGGAAATTAAAGAGAAATTGCTTGATAAAGTAAAATTATAGAACTATAATGGACAACAAACTAAAAAAAAACACATAAGTGAACACATTACTTTTGTGTTGAGGGATTTTTAGTAGCGCTGAAAGTTTTACTTTATAATGTCGAGGGAATTTATTAACAGAGTTTCTTTGATATTCATGGCAAACATTACTAATAAGTTTTATATGAAAAGCGAAGACATTTATAAACCTATGCTTTTATCCCAGGCTTACGGCGAGTGAAAGCTTTGCTACATCGTACACTGGTGGCTTGTCAAGAAAAGGAATGCATAAAGCTTCAAGAGAAGTACCGACTCGGACAGCTGGGCACCGAAATACAATATAATATGGTGAGTACTAAATTAAGTATAATTAATAGAATCACGTGTTACCTTGCGGAAGTCCATAGCACAAAACCCTCATAGACCAATATGTGGGTAGCGCGAAAAAACTCAGAGCCACCCGACGTACGTTTCGCCCCGACACCGGAGCATCCTCAGGATGTTGCCTCTTCGAACAGCGCTCGATGAGAGATGTTACGCGGCAGCACAAAACACTTTTAAATATAATTGTTTATTAAAATATAAACTATACAAGAATTACAATTTGTAAGGATCGAGTCTGGAGGAGGAATGATGAAATAAGAATGTGTGTTATGAACAAGGGACCGAGGTACTTATAGGTTTAGGGGCGTGGGAAGTAGGATCGACAACTCAATAACTCATCAACCACTTATCCTAACGACATTATTTATGAGTCTGCATCATTGTTAACAAAAAGTAGAGGATTATATAATATTAAAGTATGTAAAGATTTAATAATAAGGTATATGTAAAAAGAGTGCGTAAATAGTTATAAATGAAAAATAAGATGCATAACCCCAGTTATGTAACAGAGATGAGAAATTCAGTATTTAGATACGTTAGTTTTGTCAAATACTTCTGTTATGTTAAGTTGTTACTAAAATTGAAACATTAGTATTTAGAAATGTTTTCTTCGAATTCATGTCATTACGATTTTATATTTGAAGTTTAATAATTCTGATTTCATGCATTCAAATGGATTAGATGCTTGATAAATATTTTCCAACGGTATGTATTATTCGCTTATATGAATAAAGAGTGTTTATTTAGATTTCACCTGTTTTCACAATATTTTTTTATGTATGCACCACTTTTGTTTATGAAAGTGATGTTTTCAAATTACAATTATATTTATTTATAACACACAATGCGCACTTATGAACGTCAACAAATGAAGAGCTTCTAAATGTACATTTACTGCCAGTTCTCAGGACGGAGGAAGAACTGGCAATAAACTTCCACCACTCTTTTTAATTTGTCAATTTTTTTTGGAAAGCATGTAAACCTCTATAGATTGACTATCGTCTACTATTTTGTATATTAACGCGTTCAACAAATTTTCAGCTTTTTAATCTAGGTAGGAATTCAATGACATTGATTGAGATATCAATTTAGTTCTATAAAGCTAGTATAGGGCGATCTAAAATAGTGGAGTCCCACATAACCTCCGCTTGAGCAGTGGGCCGCAGAGGCATGCGTAACAGCATTTCCTGATATTAAAAAAAGGGCGAATTACCAGTGTTGGAGATGTTTAATGATAAAAACTGTTAAATTGATATACTGGTACATTGTTGAAAACTGTTATAAAGTTATTACTGAAACTACATAATACTGTTATTGAGTCTGTTTCGCTGTTATTAGGATATGTTGCAGACTGAATAATATCTTAAAGCTTACTCTTAATATTAAATCTCAGCGGCCGGTCAGCTGTTCGGAGTTCATTACCCGAACAGCTAAGTTTAAAATCCAGTCTCTATGTGTAAATGAAAAAAAAAGTATAATCCAATTATTTAATATATAATATTCAGATACCGGACGTATCGGATCTCTTGAGCAACGTTAGCCTGCTCCTAGAGAGCAATATTAAAGAAGATGTGGCTGCTGGGCTGGAAGTCTTCAGCGGTATCAAGCAGACCGTAGACCAGCATATACCAAGGGTCCAGGAAGCTATCACTGATACAGGTATATCCAAATTATTACAAATGGCCTAATTGTATTATTAAAAATTGTTAATTAGTGTGTGTTATCGTAATATCATTTGGTACCTGCCCTACGTTTCAAATATTTAAATGTATTTTTTAAAATTATTAATAATCAATTTTAGGACGGCGTTTGGCGAGCGTAGCAGACCAGATAACGTATGAATCTGGCAATATGAGTTTGAAACTTGCCAAAGTTAACATCAGAACTGACGAAATACAACGCGACTACGTGGAGCGATACGCGCCTTATCGCAAATATGTATCGAAGGCTGCCGCGGCTGTGTTGCTTTTGGTGAGTTTTGGGCTAGTGTGTATATAATAATTTCGCTAATAAAATGTTTATAAGTAATATTAACGCCTAAAATACTTTAATGAAAGAGCCTTAATTGCTTTAATAAAATACGCATTGTTATTACTTGATTGATTTCTTTGCTTTTCATATAGAGTTCTAATGTAAAATAGTATGCCTACGAAGTTGTCCTCAGTTACTACCACGCAATGCCGGGACATTGCACGTGAAGCGGACAGGGAAAAAAAGTGAGGTTCTGAAAATCGACCACATTCGGCCCATTTGTACTTCTAGTAGATATGAATGTGTACGCAAAATAATTTTTTTTAAATTTTTTGTTATATAGTGTTCGAAAGTAATTTACCGTTTTTCGTTTGTTGGTTTTTCAAGGTTTTCGAAGGTTTTTTGCGAATATAACAAATCTACAATAATATATTTTATATAGCGATACATATTAAAAATATACTGTTCTTTTTGACAGTAAAAAAAAAATTTAAAAAATTTTAAAAAAAAAAATAATGGTCAAAACCGGAAGTAAACTTTTCAAACCGGAATTACAGTCACTTCGTCCAACCAATTTTGACCAATTTTTTCTTTCAAAATATAGCTTAAATGATAATGAAAGTACACTAGAAAATTTAAAATGGGATCTCTATTCGTTTAGGAGATACGTTGAATAATATACACCCGCGTCGCAAGGGGCGTCATATGTAGCGCTTGCAAGGTTGAGCAGTTTGCGCGATATTGCAACTTTATTAATATTTTATATCGTTTTAGCGTATATTTAACCTCATTTAATGATATGAAATAAGGTTTATTCATATAATATAATATAAATATAACTCCATAAAACAAATATAAGTTAATAATATATTATAAAGAAAAAAACGTTTTTGGAGCAGTAGAAAAGTTTTATTATTTGCGATATATATAGCGCCATCTGTTAGTAACGTGTAGTACTTTTTTTTTCTCAGATAGAGTCAAACGGTCAAACCTATCTACAAGAAAGACAGAAATTATAACACCAATGCGATTATATGAATGGGCAATCAAGCAAAAAAATCATCTTTAAAACAAACCGCCATTTATTTCTGTTCTAAAGATGATATAGAGCGTCAGAGAATTTTTTTGGAACCCCGATTTGCATCTACGGTCACCATTTCAGGAACCAAAAAGTTTCACAGCTTCATTCCAACAACCACAGGCCTTCTTGTAAAGAGGACCAGTTCTGCCATAAATTCCCATTGTAAAATTGTTAAAATTACATTAATTATTACATAATTAATTATTAAATAAACAGTTCTTGTGTTGTACCAATGTTGTTTTATAATGTTCGAACTATTTTATCACAGTAATTTATACAAGCCATTTTATTTGACGCACACCAAGCGATCTAAGCAAGTGCTACATATGACGCCCCTTGCGACGCGGGTGTATATTATTCAACGTATCTCCTAAACGAATAGAGATCCCTTTAAATTTTCTAGTGTACTTTCATTATCATTTAAGCTATATTTTGAAAGAAAAAAAAAAGAAAAAAAAATTGGTCGAAGTGACTGTAATTCCGGTTTGAAAAGTTTACTTCCGGTTTTGACCATTAATTTTTTTTTTAATTTTTTAATTTTTTTTTACTGTCAAAAAGAACAGTATATTTTTAATATGTATCGCTATGTAAAATATATTATTTTAGATTTGTTATATTCGAAAAATTACTTTCGAAAACTTGTAGTACCAATCAACGACAATTCTTTTGAAACCTATAACTTGGTAAATATACACTATACAAAAAAAAAAATTTTTGCGTACACATTCATATCTACTAGAAGTACAAATGGGCCGAATGTGGTCGATTTTCAGAACCTCACTTTTTTTTCCCTGTCCGCTTCACGTGAAATGTCCCATGCGCGATTGATCGGTCTCGCGAGCGACTGCTTAATATTTTTATAGTACAATTAAAAACTTTTCCCATAGGGAATGAAACAAAAATGAGTATACGGTATCGAATTCTAATAGTGCTCTGAACCGATTTAGTGCATTTAAAGTATTTCTTTAGTAAATGAAACAAAATAACAGACGCCAATATTCAGGAATTCAATTTATATATTTGTGCGTTCGCGGATTACTTCGTCCTTTATGAAGCAATTTTTGAAAATATACCATTAACAAAAGTGATCGAAGAAAACTCGCGTGTTATGCATATTTTAGTCAATATTCAATAAATAAAGCCTTAATATCTATATAACCTGGTAATTTTTTTATATATAATTAAGATACCTTAATTAACTAATCTACAGTACCTGCGCCGTCGGCCTCTCCTAAACCTTCCCATTTTATTCTATCCCTTGCTTTAGTCCATAATCTATCTGATTTTATCTTTAAAAAGATAGATGAAGATAGACTAGCAGTGTGCCAAAGAAAAATGGAAATAAGCATGCTGAGTCTATATTTAGCAGATAGCGTTAGAAATAAGGCCATAAGGAAAGTGACAAGAATTAAAGACATAAAGAGGTGTGTTAGACAGTTAAAATGGGCGGGGCAAGTGTGCAGGCTAAAGAACTATAGGTAGGCAAGAATCTTTACTGAGTGGACCCCGTTTATCCGCAAGCGTAAACAAGTCAGACCAAAAAGAAAATGGAGAAACATATTTTCACAGAAATATGGCCCAGGCTGAATAGCAAAGGATAGAATATGCTATCCTTAGCAAAGGATAGAATAAAATGGGAATTTTTAGGGGAGGCCTACGCCACAGTGACGACTACTGTAGATTAGTTATTTAATGTAGTTTAACGATAATTAAAATTGTATGGGTTAAGTAATAAAATTTTAATAATCTTTTAATTATATTAGAAAAAATTATAACTTAATTATATTAAAGGCTTTATTTTTTTATCTATCTGATTTTCACAGATTGTGGTAGTGATGTCATGGGGTCTCCTATGCGGTGTATGCGGTAAAAGACCTGACGTATACGGCACAAGTGACTGCTGCAATAAAGGATCTGGGTCTACCTGTCTTCTGTGGTAAGTCTAAATTTAGTATCGGGCATTTTTATTATCTTTGAGAACTGAACTATATTTTATATAAATCGTATTTATGAACCTTCTAAAATTTATATTATAATTTACATTGGGAGAATTCTTATACTTAATTATATTTTGACAAGGACAATTAACTAACGTTTTGATATAAAGTAATTATCTCACAACCATGTGCTTTAGGTTTCAGTACCTACTTTATGATAATTATTATAGGTAACGTATTGGTCAACCTCGTGTGACTTACGGACGCTTTACACTTTCCCCCTTCACTTTACGAGCGAGTGTTCAATTGCGCACATAACCAGATTCGAACACACGACCTAAGGGTTGCCTGACACTTTCGATATATTAATTGAGCTATTTCACTTGTAGCGGTATAGCGATAACTCTGTTCCTGGGAGCCGTTATTGCTATAATGATCCTGCTATATTTCGTTGTTGGCGTCACCGCACAGCGATTCATCTGCGATCCCATGACGTAAGTGTTAAGTAGACATATTTCTTTAGGTTTTACGAAATTATTAAAATATCATGGTATGTTTATACGCTTGCCAAGCCTTCGCAAGCCTCGACAATCGCAAGGGCGTTTGGCTTGGCTTGCATGAGCTTGTGCGCGCTTGTTTCCGATCCAGTCGAGTGTCGGTTTCTTCACGCAGACCAAAGGGCGCTTGCGGCAAGCGTTTGCCGTGGTCACGTTGGTCCGCGTTTAGTAGCCATTGTGATCTCGCGGGTACACACTTGCTTGATTGTAGAAAATATAAATAAAAAATGAGTTACTGGTCCAATGAGTAGAGTCTTTCGTTTCTGGAACATTACCAGATGGAATCCGAAAGATGCAAATCATAAAGATAAGAATCAGATGTATGGATTCGTGCTATACTTACTGGAAGGCCAGTAAAGGAAATAAAAAAGAGTTTTTGATGACTACAAACATACATTTGCATGTACAACATGTATTTGCTTACATTTTAGATAAAAGTACGTTAAACCGAATACAATAGCCGTCACAAGTTCGGTGTTCGCCATGTTTGGCTGTATGTTGCAGACTGACACATTCACAAGGGTGGACGCTTTCAAACGCTAAACGAAATTTGTGGAGTTTTGGGGTCGTTTGCCGTTCGCCACGGCTTGGCAAGCGTGTAAACGTACCATTAGACTACCTTGCGGTTTGATAACATGTTATATTTATTATTACGTTCTAATTCATTAAATATATTCAATAGTAGTTAAATATAGTATATTCCATATTGTATTTTCGAATATTAATAATCAAATATAATCTCAATTCAATATTGTTAAGATTTTATCTTTGTTTTTGTTTCTCAAATATTTCATTATGTTATTATTCAGTTCATTATACTAGTGTGTATGCGCGATGAGGTGCCATTGAGTTGTTAAAAATTGTTCGTTGTGACGGGAAAAAATAATCAGTTTTCTTATGCGCACGCATTGCAATCGGCCACAGACTAACCTCGCATAGGGTTTTATTCTGTCACGTACAAAATAGAGAATTTAAAGTTTTCTTTTATTTCAGAGAAAACAAAAGTTATATATGAGTGGAAATTTTATTTATCAAACACGTACGAGTTAAAATTATCAATTTCAATAAGAAGTTGCATGAAATGAGCAAGCAATAGGAACATTCATTTGTTTGTTTCGTTGAACAAGATCTTTTTTTTTATAAAAACTTTCTAAGAACAAAGCAACTCAACCTAAAGAATTAAAAATAAACGATAAAATTAAAAACTATAACACATTAGAGAGGTATACATTTTAGTCACAGTTAGATTGTGGGTGACAAGTGTTTTGAAAAATAAATTGAACGCTTATCAGACTAAACTTAATCAGAGCAAATCTCATTTTAATGACGTAATACATCGCATTTTATTCAAATTATATAATGTGAATATTGGCTTAATTCAAATCATCATATAGACAATGTTTTCAGGGTCGTCTTATGTGTGTAATTTTTTTTATTGTTTTTGTATAGTGAGCCCCGTGAGAACCGGATGTTCGCGGATGTTGAGAAGTTCGTGGACTTCGAGCATGTGATGTTCGACGAGCGAACTGATCCTGACTTCAATATGACCGCAGTCTTGCTCGCGTGTCATCGCAATCAGACTATCTATGAGGTGAGATACATTAGATTTATTTATTTTATTTTACACTTTATCACACAACGTAAAAGAGACAAGACACGAAATTTACAAGCACTAACATCAAAGATATATGGAGTGTAAAGGGCGGCCTTATCGCTATTAGCGATCTCTACCAGGCAACCTCTATTTGAAAGAGAAAAAAAAATTTTAAGGAGAGGGAACACGTGCATATACATGAAATAAAGTATGATACATATATATATATAAAAAATAGATTATAGTGCACTAGTTATATATAGTTATAGTTATTGGTAACTATTGTATTTTGTATATATAGCAAACTTCATTAACAATTATAATACTAGAAATATATAAATGAATATTTATTGGATTCTTCTACAAGTTAAGTTCCTTAGAAAATATTGAGAAAATTTAAAACTAATAATTAGGTATATAAAATGTCAAACTAATAAGCTTTAGGTGTATTAATTACAATTTTAGATTATTTCAATGATGCTCGTGGGATTTATTTGCTCCAGTCCACGAATTGAATTGTTAAAATATTAGCAAGAAATTATTCTGCTTAGTTTCTTAGATATATTGAATAGCCTGTAAACAAAGCACGTAAGAATATTCACAAGCGAGCGTGTAGCTGACTCTAAGTGAACGTAATATTTTCACATTGACTTTAATAAAACATTCAGAGGAATCCATTTTCTGTTTAATTCTTGATAGGTGCTACACCTTAACCGCCTCTACGACCTGGAAGCAGTCAAGCAATCCGTTGAAGAGGAACTGAGCCGCCGAGTCTCCTCCCTCCGAACGGACTATCCGCCCCGTGGTCGGCCTTTGCGAATCTTGAAACCAGCGGCCAGGGCGAAATTGGATCAGTTGGCTAATACAGGACTCTCAGACTTCAATTTCGATAAGATTTTGGAGGCGGTAAGTGTTTTTTTTAATGCTCGTTCACGCGAGATTCTACAATAAGACCTTCTTTTCACCATACCGAATAGATGGTTTAATGTCAATATTTACGAATTGGCATATTTGTTGTCTGTGGTTTGGGTGTTGTTTATCAGTTGTGTTAGTAGCCATAATACCTATAGCTTATTTTTTTTATTCACCCTATCATCCACAGTTACTTTATCGCGGGAGTCGTCTTCCCTTCCCCCCCCCCCCAACCCCCCCCTTTTTTTTTTTTGGGTTCCCTCCTTCTAACTGAAAGCTTAAATATTTCTTACAAATTTCAGCTGGAAACAAACATAACATCCCTTCCATTAGAGTCACTGTCGTCCCAACTGCAACAAACAGCGAGATCCCTCACAGGACGAGCGGGGTACGGCGAAGTTGCCCGGAGCTTGAGGGAAGCAGCTGACCAACTGGATCAATTGCAAAGGGACGTCGTCAGCCCCATGTTGGAACATACGGCTCAGTTAAATGTAATAATATTTCAAAGAGACATTTAGTCCAGATCATTAGAGATACAAATTTGATGCCTTCAGCTATTTTCCATTATCACCAACAACCGGCGAAGTGATAAAAATATCATACAAAAAAGGCTAGTAATCAAATACCCCAAAAACAGGAAAAAGAACGGAAACAAATAATAAAAAAACTTAGAAAGCTATTGATGCATTATATTCTCGAAACCCTGATTGTTGTATTTCTTTGTTTTACCTAACTTAGAAAACAATCGAAAAATTTTCCTTTTTGTATTTATACTTACTAACTTATCAGACGTAAAAGATGCATGCAAATTAAATGTGAATTATTTTTGACACGTATTGTGCACCTTCGAGCCGGAATGATATATGTCACCTACAAATCAATCTCTTCATAGTCTGTAACCTTAATAATATAGTAAAAATATATTTCATAATTAGATCCAAAACTAACTTATGCCTAATGTTCCCTGTTATAGAAAACTGCGACCGAACTTCGAGATGTGCTGCGTTTTAATCAATCTTCGCTAAAGGAAGCTATTCAGTACCGTATCAGGGATACAACTGAGGTGGAACTGTTTCTTAACACACAAGGGCCAGATTTGGTACAAAATGTAAATATCATCTTTATATATATAAATATATAAGTTTGTCCGCGATGGACTCCTAAACTACTTAACCGATATTAAATTTAATTGGCACACCGTGAGCAGTCTCTTCCAACTTAAAAGATAGGATAGCTTAGATCTTTTATTATAGTCGCAATTATATTTTATTGCAAATTATTTGTTTATATTTAATTGACAGTCACAATTATATGTTAACTCCAGAAGATTCTAACAAATATCGATACTTTTCGACTGGATTGAGTAAGTAATCAATAGATGGCACTGCTATGGTTAACCGACAAACGTGTCGTATAAAGATTAATTTATTAACCTAAATAAAGCATATTATTTATAACGTTTTCTATTATAAACACACACAAAGCTGATATTTATTTTTATTGAACTAAAAAAATGATTGCTTGAAATCAAATGTATGGCAAAACGTTTGCCGAGACAGCCAGTATATTATATAGATGTGAGAAAAATTTAAATTTACTTGAATAATTAACGTGTGTATAATAAACTGATTTTTTTAATATTTCAGTTAACCCGTGAGTTTGCCGAAGTCGTGGGTGAGCGTCTTCAAGAATACCTGAGCTTGGTGGTGGCAGCCGCTCGTACGAAGGTCGGCCGATGCGAACCACTCTCGAATGCCTTCAACGCCACGAGGGACTCTGTTTGCCGGGCTGTTCTTATGCCAACTGTTTGTATTCCTTCTCATTCAACACTATATACAATGAGTCGAAAATTGTAGAATTGAAATGGATTTTCACAAATATGCTCTTAAGGAAAACATGTATCGAAGAAGCCTATAAAAGCTTATAATAATATTTTCTTAAATTATATCCGTAGTATATTTTAAGCGCGTAGGACTGTCTTAAGCACTACACTGATGAAAAAATAGTAAAGGAAATTACGTTTGTTAATTTACGTAATGTGCTCTACAGCATGGCTATTGGATTTCGCTGGCGTGGTGTGTGTTGCTCTTCGTGCCTCTGATGGTCATCGCTCAGCGGCTGTCACGGCTGTACCGTCATCCCGACCCATATCCGGGACCACTTGTTGAGGCGTACGTATACCAAACGTAAAACACGTACACCTTTATGTAGGCCTGCCGAAGAAATAGATTCGGTCTTATTTGAAACATTTTTGAGACGTATATAAATATGTCAGCTATCAAATATTTATTAATCGCAGGCACAAAAGTTTAATTTTTACATACAATATTTGTACCGAAATCTAGTGGTACAAATTGGTTTTCTAAGTGCAAAATTCTTTACACTTTACATACACGAATAGTGAGTCGTATAAAATGATTGAACTTGTTTTTATGTTAATTTTCTATAAACTATTTTTTGAAACGTACGGATAATTTCAGGAAGGGAAAACGTTTAACAATAATTTAGAATTTGATACCAGAGTACCTTAAGTAACGAGCTTCAATTGTTTTACAATCGAGGAATAAACCTTTCTATACTATTTATAATAAAATATTAATAGTATATTAGGAATATACTATTTATACGTTAATGTATTTTAATATAAATAATATATTCGTTTTATTAAAAGTCATAGCACTTGTTTGTTGAATAAGCACGCAAATGCTATGATAAAAATAATTTGTTATGAATTCTAAGATATCATTCATCCGCCATCATCATCGTTTTGGAACACTTTGCTGCTCAAATGGCTGCAAATTGTTCCTTAATTTTATTTTAGTTCTCGTTTTATTTCGTATGAGTTCTAAAAAGTTAACCCTTGTATGAGTTTGTCAATGGTAAATTAATTGCTGTGCACCCTCATCCTAGTAGTGAATGGAACCTTATTTACATTTTTTATTATTTGGGCCACCTAGAGCTCTATGGAGATAGAGAAAGGGGGACTTTTTTGTCTGCAATGGAGAAGTCAACACTTAATACGACAATCCCTCTCTCTCATTCTAACACATCGTGACTCCCGTATACGACAGAGTCAGATTGCTTTTTCTTTAACTTAATATGTGAGCATGTCATTGTGTGGTTAAAGAGCTGAGACTTTATAACGGTTTTAATATACAATAACGAAACTTCAAATCTCCTATCGTTACCTGAGGTTTTCCAATAGTTTTACTTCTATTGTTTTAATCCTTTTTAGTACCTACATATTTTATTTGGTTTTTTTTACTCACCGCCATATAATAATAGCTGTCAGTTTTGTACACCGCCCGGCCCCGTTTAAAGTTTTCTAAATTTTGATGATTCCTTTGATAATTGATAAACGCTGTTCATGCATTAAACGAGTTCTAACAGCGATCCTATAACCAATAAGTCCGCAAGTTATATCGTACTACCCAAACAAGTCTTGTATGTCCGTGTCTGACCTGATGGTGTTCTCAGCAGCGAGTACGAGCCGATGTGCCGTAATCGCGGCTGGTGGCGGTGACGCAGCGCCAACTCCGGTAACACTGCACCTAACTAACACCGTATCTCACACAGTAAAATACCCGACAATATCACTTTTGTGGCTCTTAAATCTCCGGCTCGAAGGACTAAATTTGCCTTGTAATCTTTTCACAGTTATCTTTTATTTTAGATATTTGTGATCAGTGTGTATTGTCGGGTGTAAAAATTACTGTCGTAGCTCGTGTTGTGCGCTCTTTGACCTTACAGTGGCTTGCATTGACCCATATATCCTGGCTCATTGGAAAGTATTCCTCATTAACCAAAAAGGGTACGAAACCTCATTTTAGAGTATTTAGGTTTTCATAGACTTTTTTTGTTTTTGTTAGCCAAATCGTAATTAAACTTAAGAAATAGTATAGATGATATGTTGAGGGTTGAATGCATGTATTCCAATGAGCCGATCGACGTCGTGTTATCGTGTCATTGTTGTATACTGTAAAGATTCCCAGTAACTAGAATTTGAGCATGTACCCGCTACATTGCTTGCAATCCATACATAATTGGCGGAATACATTGCAGTCACATTGTGACCGCAATGCATAAATTCATTTGTAAATATTCATGATGTAGCTATCCTTGGTATGGATTTGTTTGTTTTCTTTTTCTTTATATTTCTTTGATTTACCACGAACACACGATTATATCAAGTGACGTCACTCTAGTAAATATTTCAATTACTATTTGTTATGTATCTATAAAATCTATATTTGTAAGTGACAAAGTCTCTTTTCCGAAGTGATGTCTGAAGTTTTCGTCCACTCGCTATGAAACTTACAATTAACAAACTCGTTAAATGACGAATAATTTTTGATAAAACGAAAATAATCTCTTATCATATATAGAAATCTTAATGAACTGTATAGAATTAGACTCATAGAGTCGTAAAGCTGTTTCGGTGCTTTTGAGTTGAGTTGGCATAGCGCGTGACATCCACAGTCAGCCTTGTCTGTTTGTTGCAGCGAGTATTTGTATGATGCGTACGCGGACCGCGATAACGTACCCCTTGCCAAGTAAGTGCCCTACACTAGCAACTTACGCCGTGGCGTTTGGTTTCCACGATAACAAAGGGATTACGCTAGATGGCGCTAATATGCATGCTAGTTATGACGTAATTAAATTACGTTGCAATAGTGTTTGTGAAATTTTCCGGGTTTGTAGTATTAGTTTTCTTAATTCAGATTGTTTAAGTGCAATTCATTCTTAATATATATTTACAATTCTCCAACGACGCATACGTGGAAACTAAAAGTCACTCTACCTTTACACACCTCTTTTCCCTGCCTCTAGCGCATGTGCTTATCCTGTATCCGCTACAAAATATGTGCAATCATAGTTTCTTTTGAGTTTTAATGCACGTGGTGTTTCGTTCTTTCATTCGACTCTTCGATAAGTGAATATAACAAAGTTAAGCGTACTAACGTGAATGTAAAAGGAACAATGCATGCTGTAAAGTGAACTTACACGGATATGAGAAGCATGCTAACCAGTCCTACACAAGCCTTAACATTACCTTTAGTTGTTTTTAGTTATTTCGTTTGGTGGTTAGGGACCCCACGCCATCATCAAGCGTATGATTGATGGCTGATGATACCCATCTGAATTGGGTGTACGCGATTTTGACGTAATTTTTGGGTGCGGGGTGCGCAGTGGATCGAAGCGAAGCACGCTGGACATCGAAGGGAAGATCGCCGAATGGAGAGGCAGGAACCGCGCTGCCGCTGACAGTGACGGTCCGCTGGTTGACAGCGAAACTGGAGACGGCTCTCCGCAGTCGCGCACTCAACTGGTAGTGGGGGGAAAGGGGGAGGTCGTTTGTGCCCTTCTGCCACCGCCGGCGGCCCTCATTGACGATCTCAAGACACGTCTCGACGCTAAAGACGAGGACAATGAGTCGGGCATCCATGAGTCCGAATAAGTGATGATTTGTTTTGTTTGTTGTTTGTGACGTAATACGGAATTTTTTGAATTTGATTCTTTTTGCTCATTCCAATTGTGGTTTCTATAAACTTAAGGAATTTAGTAGATTTTACGCGTTAGAATAGTGTAATTTTAAGATGAGCTTTCGCGATGTCCACGACCTTAGATTACAATTAACTCGACCAATTTTACGTAGACATGGTCAAATTTTGGTTGAAAGTCTTCCATGTGTTAATTATTATTGGACTAGGTACCAAATATACTTTGATTCATACTTTTTCAAAAATATTCGCCAGTTTACAAGATTTCGAATTAATGAACTTATTTCGCTTCAGTATGACGGTCGAATTAAGGTATTTCTTAAAACTACAGAGTATTTTGTAACATTTATTAATGCTTTGAAACATACGTCCATATTGCAGAATCGCTTTATTATTATTAGGCTTTATTGAAAAACTTAACGGTGGAAATTCCATATTTAATTTTAATACAGTTTTCTATGTAATGTAAAACTTGAAAAATAAATATAACCTCGGATTTAGCATCTTTGAGCTTTTATCAGAAATGAGTCATTGTAGAAATGTAGCCATAATAATAATCGAATTTTATACTAACCGCAACGCTTGTACAATTTTTAAAATAAAATTTGTAGGAAAACCCAAATTATCAATATTTTCTTATGTCAGTAAGCACAAGTCATAGTAGCTTTTGATACCGCGTTTGGATGTAATTTTATCTTATTAATATAATGTTTAAACTATCATATCATAAGCGTAAGTAACCATTAGTATCTACTATAAACGAGGGAGGATTCTCAAGACTCGATGTTTGTCGATATTCGCAATACATTGATGTATTTACATCTATTTGTCATTTATATGTAAATGATTGCACTGCAGTGAATTGATAGGTTTCAATAGAGTTCACATAGATGTGTATATAGGTTAGATCTGTCATACTCATGTAATCTCTCGATGTTGTCTGTGGCCATATCTATTAGTTTTAAGAATATAGAATGTGTACGCTGTTGTAGCGAAATAAATTTAATTTTAAGGAGACAAAGTCCATTTTTAGACGCCCATATCTCGGAAGGAGTTCGAGAATAAATTGGTAACTAACTCGATTTACCTAAGTTTTTAACTTGCATGCAAAAGTAACTGTGGTTGGTGTGACCTTACTTTCGGAATAATCACTATCGAAATGGCTGGATTTGCTAACCTTTTGTAATGTATTGGTTGGTAACTCTTTATTTTCACGGTCGTTTTTTTTCTCATCTTTGTTTTTGTTTTCCAGTAGGCACGCAGTCTTGAAGCATGTGTCCCCGCTATGTTCTGTTGTTTTATATCAATTCTTGATTTAGTTTTGTTAACGACTTCCGACTATGAACTTAATTTTTCGATTATTATACTATATGATAAATGCAGCTTGGACGAGATTTCAAAAACCAATTGTAGTATCACATATCTCCGAGTATTTCTTATGTGTCTATGAAAAAAATAAATAATTTAAATTGTTGTCTGATAACCCATGGTTGATTTAATATGCTAGTTAAAAGTGTAGGTAATTTGATGTCCAAGAAACCTTATCTAAGGCACTTTCATAGAAATATAACAGTACATTATTAGAATAAACTTCACATATAGATACTTGTTGACGTACGAGTTTTTGCAATCTCGTACCAAGGGAAGAATTTTGATAGTCGAGAGTCGTGCGATGGGATATCGTAGTAACAGAGATGGTTTTCAGCGCCTACAAGGCTGAGAAGCGAAGTGGGCGCAACAGACGCGAGGGGCGGGAGGGGCGCGATGTTCGCGAGACGCGGGAGGGGAGGGAGGGCCGCAGGGGGGAGGCGGAGGGCGCCGGCGTCGCCCTGGCGCCGCCCCTCGACGCACACCACGCGCGCAGATATAATGATATGGCGCCAAAGTGAGTGCTCATTATTAACGCTTGTTCTGTAGTTAAGTAATAAAACCGATTGTTCTGAAAACTGTTCACTTAAAATTTTTATAGATTTAACTAATAACAGTGTATTAAAGATACATTTCGCGGTTACAGACACTGGGAGGAAGGACTGCCTCGCTACCACGGACCTACTGAGTACGAGCGACCCCCACCCTACTACTATCCCGGACCACAGTGAGCTCTATTTCATGTTACAGACTTTAGAGATAGTTATAGAGACGAATAAAATTCGACTGCTTTTACAATCTATTTGAATCTCAGGTGTATTAACATTGAAGAAAATTTAAACTTTTCTCTTATATATTTTTCTATTGCAGTGATAGACAGTAAATTAGCGCTCACAGAACTGGACGATGATCTACTGAAGTACTAAGTCCGATCTCCACGCAACGTATGTACAACACTTCCAGACAATCGTGCCCCTTAATCTATAGAATAACCCGATATTTTTCCATGTTGTAGTTAAATTTATTCTTATTCGAGTTTAAATATGTCAATTATACGAATTTCAACTGAACTTATTTTTAACCTACAAATCGACACGTGACTTTTGAGAATTAAAGAAGGATAAGTTTTTGTAATTATTACACCAAGGCGGCAGATAAAATGGATCGTTATTTCATACTAAGTTTTCTTGGATTTCCAAATACAAATTTCGATATCAAAACCACCGTCTAAAATCAGTTGAAATTGGTGCAATTTGCCTCGTTCTCATCAAACGTAGCTGGCACTTGCAAGGTTATTAGAAGTTCGTTCCAATATCGCATCGAAAGAAAGTATTTTTCTAGGATAACTTTGATGTATGCCATCTGTAACTGTTTAGAAATTTATATGCCTAAGTGTGTACTGTAAGGGTCTTTGGACAGTTTTTATTGATATCACACCTTTGATGTAATACTAATTAAACAGAGTTCCGCGTTTAAACTAATGAATATATATGATCACATTACAATTGAGTACTCTAAAGATAAAAGGAAGGCATACAACAGGGATGCTGAAGCCCGAGCTTTTACTATACAAAAGTGTGAATTTTCAAGTAATTCGGGTAACTTTGCCGTTCATTCATTGCTGTCCAATGACTTAATAGTATAAATACTAAATATAAGGATGGGATCGTATTCAGTTTATACGTGGGAGAGACGTTGTTCCAATCAATCGTCACGGTAACTGCCATAATTCGACTGTATTTTAAAACTAGCGGTTTTATCTTTTAATCGCGCCTAAACGTCTTCAGACTGGCACACGTCCTAATAAACGGCAAATTTGGATTATTTTCTAACTATAATCTGCGGTATTTTAAACAGATTTCTTGCGAAGTCTTTGGTTCCGAATTAGTCAGTCTGAGGACGGTAGACGCTAAGCTCAAGATTATATTGTGTGATGTTGTGACCTGAGGTCGTCTTCGCTTTAATTTTGTTGTATCCTTTACGTGTTTCGCGGCTTCCCGCACAAAGTTCAGAGGTTCTTCACTTAGTGGCGATGTGTTCTAAAACTTTTCGTATGGTTTTATAACATTCGGTTAGCTGTGGTAACTTTGAACCTCGGTTATGAGTAAAAGGATGGATGGAATGTTTTTAGCTAGATACCTATGTGAATAGGTGGTTGTTAGGATGAGGGCGTGTTAAGCACTTACAATTATAACAAATTTTGTAGCCTTTTTTAATCTTGCACTTTTTTGAGTGTGGTATGAAAAGCAGTGGAGTTGGTGTATGAGTGTAACGGTGGCCGATATTCGCTACAAATTCTGCAAAAAGCAAAACAACTAAGAGCTTAGTTATTGTCAGTGCTTGCAGCGAGTAAGCGGCCAGAAATTCTCGTATCGGACATCGCCTTACGAGATTAGAAACGCATTTAAATTAGTATAGTATCATGTTGTACGTAAGGTAAAATTAAGAGTTGGGATGTGATGGACGCCATGCCAAACCTTATACTATATTTAATCGTAAGGCTATATAGTCTATGTTTAATTAGGTCTAGGTCGAGTTCACCTTCAAGTGATAGATATGAATCTAGAGGTACAGTCAATATTTTAGAGGACTTTTTATTTACCTCGTTTTATCGATTGTGAGCGTGAAAATTTAATCGTTTGATCTATTTCCAATTATATTATTTCCTATATGATCAACGATGTATTTAGTTGATTTTTAATAGGTTCTGCACTTTTATGTAAAGAGTTCTATATTTCTTGTGATTTAAGTGATTTCATTGTTTTAGTATTGAATTTAATAAATTTAAGTTTATATTTCTCTGTGGGCGTGATCTCCCGCCAATATTCAAATACTCCCAAGACGCGCCCACTCTAGTTTAAAAGGTTAGTGCTAGTCTATAACTGGCCTTATATCCTATTTAGTTAATTTTATCTATATTTTAAGTTCAAATGTTGATTGTGTCATATCGTAAGTTAAGTGTGGGAAATGCCAAAAAATAATTTCGCCTAAAAGGTTTGTTGGGAGGACATGTTAATGCTGGATTTCTTATTAAACTATTGGTATTTTTTCAAAACAATTTCATGTCCACGAGGTCCATCGAGGTTTTTTTCATTGATCTCTTGTAAGGTTGCACGTCTTCCTCTATTTATAGCCCAACTTTAATAACTTGCTTTTGACTTTGAATTGTTCAATAGGAGCAATTGAATGTGAAAATAATACACATAATATGCAATGAAACAGCCTTATTCCACTGTTTTTGAAGAAATAACATTTCGAAGCGTTTTCTCTGAAACTACGAATAAAAGAGGCAGATTAGTACGTATGTGAAACAGTGCAATTAGCGTGATTTAAATGTTATTTACAACGTAGATAGTTTATTTTGTCAAAGTAATTGGAAGCTATTAAGGTTGGTCGAAGCTCAGTTTTTGGAAAAATTAACTCTAGGAAACTATCACTGCTCAATAATAAGGATTTTTTCGGTGCTGTATGCATCTAAGTGTTGCACACAAAGAGCTGGCTGCGTCCGATAACTTTTTTTTCTCTACCCTCATTTATGTACAAGTGTGGGTGAGAATTTACATTTCCAATAATCCTGGACGATTTACGAAGTTATCCGAATAGTTTAATTGTAACAAAATAAGACGAATTATTTCCATAACATTGTAATACAAGTCACAAAAAAAGAATCCTTGTATTATTATTAGCTGAATGATGTAATTAGTGATTGAGTTTAGGCTGTATAGATTTATACTATATTGGATTGCTCTCAAGACGAGGTTTTAATGTCAAGGAAATTGAGTCAACGTGGTCGATTTTGACAGCAACATTTTGAAAAGTAAAATAACATTACTAAGAAAAGACTGTCTATCAATATATAATATATAATGTATTGTCTTATCAGTAAACAATTTCCACTTCGTCTTTGAGCTACTAACGATTTTATTAAATGTATGAAGATCTTTAGGCAATGAATGGTCTGATTTATTTCAGTGTTAGCTAATTGAGTGATGTATACGTTATGTTGGTAGTCGTAATGAAAAGTTTTTTATGAATGTGCGGTTTGGACTGTGCCACCCGCGTGTATCGAGGATTCTAAAATAAATATTATTATCTCCAACGTGCCTTTTATTTATAATTGATAGTTTCGTAGCGTTTTTAAATAGAAATTATATAATACTAGCTGATCTGGCAAACGTTGTTTTGCCATAAATGTGATTTCTAGCAATATTTTTTTTAGTTCAATAAAAACAATTATCCGCTTTAAGTGTGCGGGGATATGTTTATAATCGCAAGCGTTTAAAAAAATAAAAGTATGCTTTATTTAGGTTAAAAAATTTATATTTTATGACACGTTTGTCGGTTTACCATAGCAGTGCCATCTATTGATTACTTACTCAATCCAGTTGAAAAGTATCACATCTGTTAGAATCTTTTGGACAGATAATTGTGACTGTCAATTAATTATAGACAATTAATTTGCAATAAAATAAAATTGCGACTATAATTAAAGATCTAAGCTGTCCTATCTCTTAAGTTGGTCCAGACGGCTCACGATGTGCCGATTTAATTTAAAATCGATTAACTAGTTTAGGAGTCCATCGCGGAAAAACATCGTGACAGGAGATTTATATATATTAAGATTGATATTCGATATGGTAAAGAAATTTCATCTTAACTGTGCCTTACTAAAAATATTCACTTCATATTTTACCTTCGCATTGTCCTTGCAAATTTGTTTTATGCATACGTCTCATCGATTCCATATAGGAGTTCCTTGTATATAACATAAACAAGTTAGTTGAAGCCCAATTAATTTTATATCTAACAAAGAATAGGGAATTATCACCTGATCAGATACTGGCAGGTTAAGATGAAAAGAAAATTACATTCATAAAATAATTTAATGAATTATTATCATCAATATACAAGTTAAATTTAAACTTTAATACATAGTGTTATAGAATAGAGAAACATTTGTACACAAGTTCAAAACTTTTTCAGTTACATCAAAATAATCGATTCAACCTTTACACGGTTAAGATAAAGCAATTGTACAAATTTTTTTTATAATACAAAGGAAATTTAAGTCAACTTAGACTTCGTCGTTTAGCCTAAACTAATATCTAAATATAACAAAAACAAACGCAAATAAAAAAGGTTTCGAAATATCGAGTAATATAATAAATTCTTTTTATATTTGTTGCTTAAGTTTTATTTAAATTTGTAATACCAGCGTACACTAAAAAGCTAATTAATAGTTTGCAATATGGAATATAAGAACTAGGTTTTACATTGTATTCAATAATTTATTTTTAGATCAGTTTAATACTTATATATGATATCACATACAGGTTTTGTACCCCATTACGAGTTGAAGACATAAACGGGATTTCCTTCAATGAAAGGGGATCGAATCTATAACAAAAAAAAATCCGTGCAAATATTTTAACTGAACTGAAATATGTCCGTAAATTTAACCCTATTGTGTCTTTCTTTTTCTTTTATTCTTTCTTCTATATTTAATATTATTAAGTGAGTGACAGTCTAATCATAAGCTAATTTAAATAATTATGCTGTGCCAAATGTGGAACTACTAACTCGAGTTTTTACTCGTCAAGGATAATTTACTACTCACTTCCACGGTAGTTTTTGTTTGCCAAGATTATGAAGCCGCAAGTGTCTCGTTTCCACGCAAACACTTATCTTTTATCAAATGTGTGTCTGTTTATGGTCAAAAATGTGTAATTTTTTAACGTTCGTTTAGCCGAACGTGCTTCTGGTGGTAATTAACTTACAAACACTTAAAATATACAATCCTTACCAAGGCCGCTTAATTCCCATAGTGATGTTAAGCAGGAGTCTATCCAATTCGGCCCGATGCGAGCAATGAAGGAACTCTCGCGGTCGAACGCCGCGAAACACGTGAGCAATGGATGGCTTCACGTTGTAGAAGATTATCGTTTGCCCGCGAGCGTGGAAGTCATCTATGAGGGACTTTATGCCCTGTAAAGATTCTCATTATTGATCTTGTTATGTATATATAGAAAAAAATATTCTTTATTTTATAGTTAATCTAAATATAATAAAGTAATAATAAACTAATTAAATACTAATAAACTTTATCGCCACGCTACAAACATATATTTATTAAGTAATATATGTAATATATTATTTATATCATATATTATATATACATAAGACAGAGTTTGATTGCTAACATTCATAAAAAAAATATAAGTCATGATTTTTTTTAATAAGCAACTCTTATGTTGTTTGTTTTAAGTTGAACGTAGAAAAAATCGTACATCCGGGGACCTAAAAATTTTTTGTATACTTTGCGAGTATTTATAATAAAATTTAATATGAGACATCGTAGTCTATATACCAGAAATAAAGACTGTATTATTTTGACTGTCTCACCTTAGCGGCAGTAAAATCAGCGGCCTGCACATGGTGGGCGTCGAGGACTAGCGGAGCGTCGGATGGAGCTTTGCGTAACGCCCGACGGACGAACTCCGCTGATGGGAAGGAGAGCGCTCGGTCCACCGTCGCTAATATGTACGGAACTCCGTCACTTGACTGCAGCAAACAATAGAAGTATGTGTTATTTTAAACACAAAGGAGAACTCGTAGAGACCAAGCAACATTTGTCTGGAGCATATTTGGCCTAAGAGCCAGGTTATGATAAGCATCAAAATTCAGTCAATTAGCAATTATGAAAGGGGTGTAATTAATTAATTAATGTGGGATGTGAAAATATATGAAAATTAATAAAAATGTAAAAAAAAAAAACGTTTTTGCAACATATAACCTTGTTTTTGAGCGTTGTCCGACTCAATTTTGCCAGGGTCTATTTTGACTGGGCTATAATGTGTGAATCTAAACCAAATGAGTATGATAAAAATTATAACTAAAGCAGCATTTTTTTAAAATTCCTATTTAACATTTCTAAATTTTTTTAATAACTTTTAGCTCTTCTTAATATTATTTGCAATACATATACTGGTTTACTTACCACAGCCCTACACACCCTGACAGAGGGGCGAGCAGAAGCGTAAAGAAGGAAGAGCAGGTTGACCGCTATCCCCGCTACTATGCCCAGCTCCAGTCGCGCTAGGAGACATGTAGCAAACGTCACCACAGCGGGGATTATATCCAGTTCTATAAAAAAAAAAAGAAGAGGCTTTTACTATCCAGATGAGTTTTTTTTTTGTTGATAAAAATACGTTAGCGACATCTGCAATCTGCTAGAATCATTATGATGACGTCACACACACACAATATGCTACAGAAAGCGTCATCTTCAATCTGGTATCAAGAGCTGTCAAACCGTTTTTCCATATAAAATAAAAATAAAAAATAGATATTTAAGTGTTTATAAAAACGTTTTTTTTGCTCGAATGGTACTAACGACTCTGTTGTTTTTTCTCAATTGTTTAATATTGCGAAATCTATCGTTAGACACTTACTTTTTGTCCTCCAAATAGGCTTAAACACGTGTAACTCCATCATAAAAACTACCGCCGCGATGATCACCGCCGCTAGAGATGCTTTTGGAATGTAGTAGAAGTATGGCGTGAAATACTGAAACAAAGAGATTTAAACTCATGAATTGTAGGAACTTACAATTGAACTCTTCAATTTTTTTTATATTTATATTTAAAAAAAATATTTTTGTAACAGGATCATGATTGATCATGCCTTTTAAAACTAGCTCCTAGCAAAAGCAGCCCTATTTGTTATCCATGTCAAACACAGTCATATTTTTTTTTCCACAAACATTATAATTGTAATCCATAAATTTTACATTTTTTTAAATAAATTCCTTGGCATTGCAACGACTAACAATGTCTTGACGTATAATGCCTGTGATTTTTCGTTCTAGCCGGGTTTTTTGTCATATTCAATTGTCGATCATAAACTGCTTCTAGCAGTAACCCCACCCCTTCTGTGTCAAATTGATGTAATTTTTTGTTTCACTTGTTGTTTTTATTTGATGCAAATGATTTTTTGGAGCATATGATTTAAAAACCCACCTGCAGAGCCAGCAAAACCAGTACCCCAGTGTAAACCCCACCAGCCGGAGTGGCGACTCCTGACGCGTGATTCACTGCCCCTCGAGATAGAGCTCCCGACACAGGCATCGAATCCACTACCGACGACACAATGTTGCACACGCCTAAAGCTATCATCTCCTGGGTCGCGTCTATGTGTTTTCCCTCAGCTGAAATAATTATTTATATTTAAACCGTATTTTTAACCTATATTTAATATTTATAAATTTTTAAATATATATATCTTTTTTTATTTTTATTTTTATTTTTTTTTATTTTAATTCTAATAACCACATAAAGAAAGATGTTTTCAATACTATTCTAAAAGTGTTTATTTTTACTTTTTTTTTTTTTTCCCCAGGAAGGGGGTAAATTTTAAATTTAAAAAAATTTATTGTATACGTTAAAAAAATCTCATTTGATATACACGTATTTTATGTTACTTTAACGTCACTCTAACAACATATCTATTTATCTTATAGTAAAATAGATAATATAATAGTCATCATGGCAGACTGCCGAACAAAACAGTATATTATTAGTATACGCAAAATGATGCGCGGTGTGTATATATAATATGTAACCTATATTATATAGTATATCTTCTAGCATTATTCATACTCACAGAAAACCTTAGCAAGCGCTATATTCTCCAGTATAGATAGGAGGGGAACGACGAATATGGCGGATCCGAGGGTAGACGTCATCTCCATGAACGTGTATGTGTGGTTGCCGACAGTGGCTGAAAATGGCGGAGGCGAAAATTCCGGTAAACCCGGCTTTACGGTTCCTGAAAAAATCAGAGTATCCATTTGTACTAATAATAAACTAAAAGTGCGCCAGTAATTTTACTTTATTAAGGGCATACATATTTTGTTAACTAAGTATGTATAATTCTTTGTAATGTATAAAACATTATTTCTACTCACCAGTCAAAACAAACGGCACCTGGTTTTTCGTATCAAAATAGTACGCCAACGCGGAACAAAGCAGGACGACCAGGATATTTCTCGTAGTGGAGAGGAACCATAAAGCCTGCGAAGCCCCGGCGCGGACTTTGCTACTGCTACTAACTGGCTCCTCAATACCAGCTACCTCACTTGTATTGTCTGACGAATCGCTTATTTTGATGTCTTTCACTTTCTGAAATGAATTGTACATTTCTCTAAAGATGTAGGGAAAATTTTAACTCCTCGGCAATGCAAAAGCAACACCGAATGTCTCTGTATTGCGGCTGTGTTAGCAACACCCTATCTTCTTTGTATGGAGTTCGTTCGGGAGAATGTCGAGTACCATATACCCCTGCATAGGGGATGCGTAACCAAACGCGTGGGAGTTCTTTACGCTACTGAAGATTTCCTAACAAATGTATTGTAACTTATTACGAACTATTCTTTGTTGTCTTTTATCAACATAACTGTTACTCATTTAAAGAAAAGCACTTTATTAACGGATTTAAGTTATGTATTTTTGCAAAATTAAAATATATTTACATTATTTAAAAAAATTCCGACCTTTCGCGTACTTTACAGCGTGCGTGGTCACGGTAGACTGAAGACAAAAGGTGTTAATTGTCAAAATAAGTGTCACAGCTGCATAGAAGTTGTGTGTTATCTGTATTTATTGCCCCGGAGTTGGTATCGACTTAAAACCGGAAACGTCGGAATTTTTTTAAATAATGTAAATATATTTAAATTTTGCAAAAATACATAACTTAAATCAGTCAATAAAGCGTTTTTCTTTAAACTATTCTTTGACTAACGATATACTGTATATGTAAAAACTTTACGGATCTATCTTTCGACTTATACTGTATTGATTTCTCATCATCCCGCTATTATAATAATACTTTATCGATTGAATATTTTGAAGAATTAAAACAGTTAACATAGGAGAAATTTTCTTATATTGGTTAATTAAACAATATTTGAGAATTATCAAACACCAAGTTTATCCCTAAATATACGATGAATACTTTATGAAAACATCGTTACACAAAAAAGCTTGAAAATGTTTGCCTTTTTAATGATATGATTTTATATATTTGTCTTTCAGACCCATTTATGTGGTTGTGTGGTATTTACGTAATTTTAGTTAAACGTTTTACCAGTACTTAGAAACAGGATGTTCGCACGCTACGGGTACCTTATTACAATTTAATTGATAGTGTCTTATCTAGAATTGTTACACGCTTTGTTACTTTAAGATGTATTTTTCAAATCTAGTCTCCATTTAATTTTCTATCGGAGAACTCTACCTGTGTTTAAAGTAGCCTACGTCACAAGGTTTGAATAAATTCTATACAAAAGCAATAAAAAAGTTGAAAATAACATAGAATACCTTACTTTTTATCATGGCACTTATCTACTATATGTGAGGCTATAAATTATTAAATATAAAAGTAATTTTTTACGCGAGGAGTCCTGTAATTGAATTGCTGATATTCCAGAATGCCTTAAGTTCTACTAGTAGCTATTAATATACATTAAGATTTTGTTAAATTTATTGCCAATTTCATAATCTAGGCATATAAACAAATATATCGGCTTCTCTCTAGAAGAGATATGCCTTGTGGATGGAACTTTGTTATCACATCCCATTACACATTTAAAAATATAATTTTATGACGATAATTTATATTATTATTATTATATGATTTTCAAAGCACATATTAACAAAGGTCAGCCCCTTATCAGAGACTGTAAGAAGTGGTACTGGACGCTTCTTATATGGATATTTATTATATCTTACTCTAGGTTAGATCGTAATCTTTTTTGGTTTTTTTCCTACATCGCTATGTATATAAAAAAACATTATGATAAAAAAAAATTAAACGCATATTACAATCTTGTCTCCGACAGGAAGTCGAAATGTTAGTTAGGTATTTAAGCGTTCACGCGCAATTACCTCAGATATTGTGTGATTACACATGTCCAAGATTTTACACGGATAAAACTACTGAAACACAATACAATATTATTGTATCACGTATTTGCATTGCTCACTCAAGTCTAACGAGAAATTTATTTATGCCCAGTCCCTCGCAAGAGGCTTGCTTTGACCCTAATGGATTTCCCAGCTGGAATGATTTTAAAAGACTGGGCTAGCGCCAATCATCTACCAAATAAACTTGTGTTTATATTTTTGATGGGATTACCAAAACATAGCTACAACATCGGTCTACAGAATATCCACAGGTAGTTGGCGCCTAGAACTCTTTAGAATATCCACAGGTATATCCTTGAGTAACACATATAAAGTATTAAATGTTTATTAATATGTATGAATCTCTTAACAAACATGGGTAAATTCGCGGTAATGTTGTATTTATAGCATATATTATTACCGCGAAATTATCATACAGATCTTACCCTAAGTAAAAGCAAAGCGATGATACATGACAAGCCCAGTACTGTGTCCCATAGTCTCGTCTCTCCTATGTGCTCGTAAATTCCGGACCACACCTGAAATGTACGACATGAAGTCGTGTTATCATTTATTCAGAATCTTTTATATATAGTACATTCATGAACAATATAAACAATATGTATTTAATTGAGTAAAATTGACCAAGTAAGTACATATAGTAGAATATATAAGGCGAAATTTACAACTTCACGCGCAAATGGTTGGAAGAATTTTTATAAAATTTTGCATGCAAATATCTGACACCCTGCATTAACAGTAGAAGCTAGTTTTATAAACATATTTACTACTAGGGAACTGGCGTTATGTATTTTATAAATATACAATGAGATTTAGTTAAAATAACACAAATTAGATTTGAATTCCTTGATTACGTAACAATTATGTTAATCGGAAGCGTTTTTCGACAGTGCGTAAGTGATAATTTATTCTGATTTTACAATTATTTGTTACGCAGTTGACTATTTGTCAGCACACAATAATGATGCCAAATTGTTGAATATGTAATGACGTATTAAAGGGCTGCTAAAAAATATAATGAGAGCGCCGAAGGCCAATAGAATGTCACACAAAAAATAACAAATTAAATACGGTTACAAAAAGTAGCCGTTCGAAATACCATTTTGTATTCAGCAGACACAACATTTCATTATAATTTTATATATATTTTTACGCGACCAGAAATTTATATTATAAAATACGAGATTTGTTATTAGATAACATTTCTTAATCAAGTACATTTTTAAGCAGTACTACCTAAATATAGCATGCAACATCTTAGAGGCGAAACCTAAAACATAATCACCTAAACATAATATATTTATTTATAAAACTAAACTATATAAAAAATAAAGTAATGTAAGACTTCTCAATAGAAAATTGAAATATTTTGTTTATTTCTTATAGTAATTGGAACATGGTTGTAATTTATAATTAAAATAATGTCACTTCCACATTTAAAAACAAAATCGTTTCCTAGAATACTTCATAAATAATGAAAATTTTCTATTAATAATATGGAAACGATTCACACACATTGAAAATCACCTTTTCGTTGTATACTTCCGCTAAGCGTTTCCTTTTATTTCGAGAGATATATTTAATACGTAAGTTGATCTTATTAAAACTGATGACTTGTCATTTATTTGATAATAACAGCTGTTTCAAAGTAAAGCACTCACCTGAAGAAACTTTCCACCAGGAAAACTCAACCCCAGGATATCCTTTACTTGAGTTGTGGCAATGATTATAGCCGCTGCAGACGTGAAGCCCACGGACACCGGTCCACTAATAAAGTCAATGAGAAAACCTGGAAAATACAACTAAATGATTGAAATACTATTTTTAAGTTCCAAAATATTAACAAAACGGGCGTTTGACGGATTGCAACGAAAATTTACTAAAACCTAAAGAGAGCAATGTCTAAAATTAGATTTTACCAACGAGTGTGTCACTGTGTCATTGTACCTTTCTATGTATAGAATATTGTATAATACACTCCATGACAGTATAATAGGCGAAAGTTTATAATGTTGTCATTGTATTTTCAACCTTTACACAAATGCACGCACAAATATTAAATAAAATTGACATATAAACACATATATATACCATAACAAATCAGATCATTTTGTTTCTAAGGTTTGTATGTTTATGAGAACTGTTATTTTTAGCTTTGTCAAAGCGCCGCGCCGCATGGTTTTTGTTTTGTACAACCAATATAAGAACATAGATTGATAACAACTAGTATTCTATACTAACGGTGCTGAATATTCAGTTTCAATACACAATTGTATGACAGGAATGCTGTGTTATTGTTATCAATATACAATAGCAACAGAATAATATTGTATCGTAGTACAACAGACACGTATGTAACTATTGTAAAATAGTATAAGGATTACTGTAAATTAAATGTAAAAGAACCAAACTACGATATTATGTCGTCATAATCAGTTAGTTAGCTACCGTTTGAAATAAGGTTTTACTATAAAAATAGGTTTGTAAAAGTAAAATCCATTTGAGATTAGACGATTCTAATCTTGCGCTCATTTCGTTTACATCGGGAATTATATTTATTTTATGCTATAAATGTTGTTACATTTATGAAATATATTCTTATTTAAATTCATAGAAACGCCGGGTAGGTCGGCTTTGACCAACTCCAAGGGATCATTTTACGGGCTTGTTTGGTGTTTCTAGTATGTGGAGTATGAACAAGCCCGCGAAACACAGTCTAAAATAAGGAAGAATTTAACTAATTTAAGTAAGCCTTACCTAGTTGAAGCATGCCCATAACAAGCTCGACGCATCCAGAAAGAAAAGCCAGAAGAACCGCAAACTCTGGGCCTAGACCATGCAAATTTTCTCTAGTGAGAATGGCCGCGATGGCCGTAGGCCCTATGGCCGAGTCCTTTACGGATCCAAAGACTGTGTACACGAAGCAGGCCATGAATGAGGAGTATAGGCCATACTGCGGAGGTAGACCCGCAACACCCGCGTAGGCAATGGCTTGGGGTATCACTGTGAGGCCTACTGTGAGTCCTGAAATGGGTTATTAGGATATGTCCTTTACATACTTAAGTCGTAATAATATTAGAATTGACAATTTTAAAATAAAAGAACACAGCATATAGTGAGTCTCATGTTTTGAAGCCTTTAAATACTCTTTCCGTAACACGCATATATTTTAAATACTGTACGAATATAGGTGTAACAAAAAAAGGTAGGACGCAGAAAGACAAAAAATGTGTAAATAAAATGTCCTAATAGCGGAATCAAGCATGTTTCCATTATAAATGATTCTGCGTATGGTTTAATTACAGTTTCTTACATATCGAAGTTCACAATGGACAATGGGAAGTTATCAACTAATGCCTCAATTACGTAATTTACATTGCGACTAAGTCAATTGTTATGGTATACGATCCTGGGTATATCTGCCCAAACGTTTCTTGGTTGAACATTTAATACATAGTAAATAATAAGAAAACCACAAACATTACGTTTACGTAATGGCCTCGCCTTTTTTGGGCGCTGAATAGTTTCTAGCGTCCAAGTGCAACCTAGATGCATTTCGTTGCAACACAGTACAAAGGAAATTGTAATTGCACGACACAGCTATGCGACTTTTTATCGTTTTAAGGTCGTATTTCACAGTCGCAATGTCAATAAACTTTGTTTATAAATTAACTATTTACATTTGAATACTTTTATATATGAAATATTATAGTTTTCAGGATATCGTTCATTAAAAAGTTGTTAGTTGTTCATTAAAAAATGTTTTTAGACTAAATCAACAATAGTTGGAAAAAGGCCGACTACCAATTTGTCTATAAATTATTAAATTCGGATTCCGGGATGCATCGTAACTGAATTTCAGTTTTTTTTTATCTTTTAGAAATAAAAATTCTGATGTCAGTACAAGTGGCTTATATCTGGACATATGTAACTATTTAACATGTAAATTTTACATTATGTAATATGATGGATTCAGATATACATTAGAGATCTCGGGATTTATCTTATTTAGCCTTCTTAATATGATAACTAGATCTCGTGTGTGTTTCTACATAATTTTCCACAGAATCTCTGAAGCCCTAGAATAGGGTTTGTTATTTATTAAAATATGAGTAAGGTTACCTGCAATAGCATCAGCTATTCCATTCCTGAAACTGTAACTTGGAAGCCAAGATAAGATGGGCAGCCGTCGTAAAAGAGTCTTCTTGGAGCAGCAGGACCTCGCTCGTTTAGATAGATCACTTCTCCAATTATTCTTTTCTGGATAGCCAGGACCAGTATATGAATTATTTGAATCTATTAAAAAAATATTGATTGGTTATATATTTTTACATGCATGGCTGGTCAGCAGTTTTACGAAAAACCTGGGTTAAGCGACACGAATTTGTCTGTTTCCTGACGCGATGCGGAACTGTAGACACAATTATTATTGTGATTTTATGATTAGAACACGTTTTAATCGGCCAAAATAGCGACCATATTAGCTTTTGAGTTATATAAATATTTATGCTTTGTCTTAATGAGTTCTTTATTTATATATATATAAAAATATATAATAGTTAAAAATAAATAAAAATAAAAATTGAAAATAAAACAGTTATTGAAAAGTGTTTAAAATGTTTTGATTATAGCTGTTCAGATATATAATATTTTATAACCCTGAATACTAATGTGTAAATAGGTACTTTCTTATACCTTATTGTATATATTTTAATAATGTAACAGACAACGGGTATTGCTATTTAGAAAGCTGCTGACCAGATGTGTTTCGAAGATAAAGGCCATGGCAATGGTCGGCGTGTCCTGTTGTCTGCAAAGCATAGTTTTAAGTTCAAGAGACAAGAAATGATAGATAGATTTACGCAGGTTCCAAGGAAATTTGTAACTAGCTAGCTTCATGTATATTGTAATAAAGGAACGTATTAACCTCCTCTTTGAGTTTCATTTTAACGGCATGTACGATATTATTATAGATCGACTCGTACGCTAACAAATAATATTTGTTAATTTCTTCATTAAGTTAATATATTCTATTTTAAAGGATTTCATTTTAAGTTAATTATAGAATAATAATTATTAAACAAAAAGTTATATTTTAAAATATGTATAACCATCCAGTCGAAGGTAGTTCCTGACAAATCCTTTTACTTTATAATTCTTGTATAGATTTATATTATAATTTAAAGTTCAAACGGATTATTTCAAAATGCATTTTTCAAGGTACTCAACTTTTTTGCTATAAATATTTACTTATGATGAAATTCTGCCTGCTATTACATCATAATATATTCTCAGTAAGATATAATCATGTCTTTATAGATGTTTGTTCTGGATATTCATCGAAAATCTAATTCTCTGACTACTAACAAACGCTTTAACAGATAATTAATACTAAAATAATATATAAAAGAGTTTTATCATGAAATGCGCAAACCAAGCCGCAGAAACGAGTTAGTAGAAATAGAAATCCGTTTTACATATTCTACGCGTTTCTCTATTTAGGCGAAAAATTGCATAATCAGCACATTGTACTTTATTGATAACGGAGCATTAAGTATAACTTTATCGTAAATTTCCAATATAGTTGCTTTAAGAGCTTTTACACGACCTATGGTTGCTTAATGTTGTCAAAGACTGGAGAATCACAGAGTAATAATGGTTATAAGAAGTTAGTTCGTTGTTTGTACCGATCGCTTTTTGTTCACATGTGACGATTTTACAAAGTAGGATCATTTAAATTGATTTTCGATCATAAGTATGGTCCATCAATATTCTATAATGATTCAGAAGTGTTTTTATACTACCACTCCAATAAAGCTATATTTAAATTTGAATTATGCATTATACTTTTTACGATAATTTAGCTTAGTTCGAGTAAACTGTCGTCAAAGCTTTAACGGGCCGCTACCTCGCTATTGAACTTGGGCCGAAAAGGAAAAGCGGCCAATTAGCAAAACTAAGTGATCTAAGTTGATTAGCATAAGAAAGTTTCGGACAAATGATGCCGTAACGCATCATCAATCCAATATTTATAAAGAATACAACTGACTCATTATTTGAATACTTCTACGCGCTCAAGGTCTAGGTAAATAACAAAACTATTGTGTCAATAGTCATACATTGCTTTCTAATATTAGTATACACAAATATAATACAAATGAAGGTTTCATATTCTTATGAAAATTACAAAATCGTAGGATTCGTACGGCACTGTTTCTAACAAAAGTTAAACTCCAAAATAATCTGTTGCGATTGTAATACCTTAAGTGAATTACAGATTCACACCCAGACATAAAGAAATATAGCTGCGCTCTTCACACTCACGGTGATAAATCATTCTTTCTCACCAGCCCGAGCATGAGAAAGCGACACTAAATAAACATTCACGTGTACTGGGTGTTCTCAGGGCATCTATATGAGCTGTAAGACCTATATCGGACTAAAGTATTCAACCGACTGAATATTTAAATGGTTTAGTTGATAGCATTTTTATAGATGTTGACTGCTTAACTAGTACCTCCCACACACCGATATATACATACGAATGTAGAAGCAATATGCAGTAATATAAAGTCTATATCCGATTTCGGTAGAAAATTAACATAATTGTTTGGTGATATCTAGTGTCAGACAATGGTCGTTCTTTGGTTACAATAACATTCTTTGTTCATTAAACAATTTCTTTCCGCTAGTGACCGTTTGGAAGTGGTTTTTATGATAGGAAGTTAACGTTATTCGCTAGCTTTTTAGTTAGCCGTATTCCACGTCACTCGAATTTAAATCTAGTCTCTAGAGCTGTTTAATTGATCTTATATTAAAATTTTAACATGCTATGTACTAGTACTTTTAGTTAGTGGTTTACTACTTTTTCATATTTTTATTTAACACGTAAAAAAGAACATAGGTTTGTTAAATTCTTGGTACTACTTCGTTTATAGAACAGTATCGAATTTCGCTTCACCGGGTGATATTTTTAGCACCTGAGAGATAAAGGTACGAAAACTGCAGATATGAAAGCAGGTGCAGTAATCGAAAGTTTAACTTTATATTTTTTTATTTTGTCCACGTGAGACAGATTTTATTACAAAAAGATTTTGTTAAAAAATAATACAAACAATAGATTATTAAGTAATCATACATGTAACACAATTTTTTTGTGATCCTTTTTGTAAACGAAAAAAACGATTGTATATACATTACACTTATAAAAAATCTATATCTACCCTCAAAATTCAAGCAATGCATTTTCCAAATTTCCTTTTATTTATTATTTTTCCAAATTATATAGTATCACTTATTTGAGTTTGTCTAATTATTTAGTTCAGTTCAGATATAGACACTTTCTACATAAAATGGGGATTTCGTAACAAATTCAGACTGTATGCTTGCACATCAAACCCCAATAGATATCTACCTACAAACTAAACAATGATCATTTATTTGTTTGTACTCTTGTGTGTCGTCACGGTTCATCAAACAATTATACAGCAATGACAATAGTCATGTTTTTATTCCTTATATAAAATATATAAATTTCTGCGAGGATTTTTCGAATACTAACAAATTTATTATACCTAGTTGCATTGAAAATCTATGCTCTTGTCACAAAGATACTCACAGAGTAAAGTCAGGCTGGCTGTCCACTGTTAGTATAGGCCTAATTTAATAATAAATTACCAGCGCATTGAATTCTTTCTATATCTTCTCTATACAAACCCGAAATATATGAAAGATAGCGCTAACAGCTTATTAAATATACCGAATTCCTGGCGTCACAATTCCATTATCATTTGACTAATACAAGCTGCACCCCGCTGGTTACAACTGACTAAAGATCGCACGACATGTATAGAATAGCCTTGTTGACGTCTTTGTTGATTAACGGACATTGAACACAGGAAACATCGATTTTCATGCAATTTTCAATTGTTTTATTGCATCCAGTGTCTTTGCACATGTTTGGAGATCGTTGGTTAGGTATTTTTCCTTAATCCAGATGTGTCAGGCATTGATAAAAGTGGCATAGAAAATACTTTAATATAAATGTCTCTTACATTGAACGTACATTTATGTCAACAATACATCATAATATATTTTTTTATGAGAGATTTAGATGAGTAATAGTAATTATGTTTTTAACATGTAATTTTGTAAATTTTAAATTTTGTAAAATACATAACTTAATCCGTTAACAAAGTGTTTTTCTTTACATCATAATATTTCAACAATTTATAGGTAACAAAGAAAAATCGATACCAATTTTCATATTATAAAACAACAAAAGAATAATTAGTTCCACACTTCATGATAAAAGTGAGGAGTACTGTCGTCATTATATTTTTGTAAATATAATTGAAAAACATTCTGCGTTTCAATTAATGCATATGTAAACCAATAAAAATAAAACAATAATAACGTAAAAAAAAGGTTCTGATAGTAATAAAAATTAAAAAGAAATTGCGAAACTGTAAAACAAATGTACTATATATATATTTATTATAAACCTCAAATATTACGCGTGTGGTCCTCGAATTAAAATGTGCCATCGAACAATACGTCTCCAATCTCCATATGATAATTATTCATTGAAACAATACATAATTTATATGACAATTTTGTAATTATAATATTAGACTAACCTATTCTTGTTTATTAATCACGACGAGGAAAATCAATGTTGAGTTCCGCGTTATTTATTAGTTGCTAGATGATCATTGCGGCTGCACCCGCGGTAATAGACCTGTGCATTACGTATAAATGCACATATATAATATATATATTATATATATATACATAGTATATACATAGAAACGATAAAAGCATCTATTTTCATCCACGAATTTATACTTGATTATAAATAAATTATCAATTTTTATTGTGGTTACTGTTCACTCTTTTGGCTATAATGGCTTACACATACCTTATAATATATATAATATACTATGGTGGACTTTTTGTATTATTATTATTTAAGATAAAGAATTACACATATCATAGGTAGATATTTATCTACTTACTTTAATTTTTGGATAATCCACATAATATCTTTATAAATTGTAGCCTATGTGTTATTTTGATGTATAAGCTATATTTTTGTATAAAGTTTCACTAAAATCCGTTCAATACTTACGTGAAAGAGGAACAAACATCCATCCACCTATACTTATAAAATTTCGCATTTATAATATAAGTAGAATTCAAATAATGTTTTTAAGTTATACATTATTAATAATTTGTTCGACTGACTATAATAAAAATGTTCTTATTTTTATTATAGTCAGTCAAACAAATTATTTCGCTAGCAATCGAATCTATAAATAAAACCTATGAGGATGGGAACGCTCTATTTAGTCATATGATTGTCTTAGACACAACTTGAAATAAAATGCTGTGTGGATTAAACGCGATTTACTATAACTATTATTGATTCCGACGTAACGGTTGCTTTTTAACAACCGTGGTCAGGGCCACACAACAATTAACGGCATTGCAACATTTGGTTCCATTTTCATTTAATCTCTTATTTAAAATTATACGTAATAAAATGGCTTTTGTTTTTAAAATGGATCTCGATAGTTTTTGCGTTACGGTTCGATTTCCTGAGATCGATTGGAAAGGCTAATTACCTTTTTACTCGCTAATTAGATCGTCAAGGCAGTTATTCGACTGACCCTTCCTAGACTTTTTCATTGTTTTAGGTTATTTTATGTCGTAATATACCGGTTGAGAATATTTATTAAGATCCACTAAGCTTACATAACAAATGTGTGTATTTATAAACCGTGCAGATTGTAATTTAATAATTAAAAAAAGCTTCGTATCCTCCAAATGTATGCCATATGTAATATAACATCAAATAAAATTATTCGATTAATTATTAGTTATTTGGTAAATTCCAGATTTATCTATTGAGCTGATTAACTCAGTATAAACCTATATTATTTCACATTTTATAAAAGTATCTTTCGTCGAAGTCTAAAAAAATAGGATTTAAAAGCTAATAATTAGGTCGCGAGCAATTGAATTATTTAGATAAAATCATCGCCTTTTTAATTCGATTACACGAAATCTATCTTTAAAAAAAATTAAATTTCACCAAATGTTTATCTATTATCAGTATATACAAAATATCTCCCATAAATTGTTACGAGAATGCGGTCTGCATTGGCTATAAAATATTTAAATTAATTATATATTATTATTTATAATTTAGTATAATTTCTACAACTATTATTTTGTTAATTACTAATTTATATAAGCGAAAAGCCGCTTAACTAATCATACAAAGTATAAGATAGTGATATACTAAACTATTCAGAGTACATCTCAAAAGAATCGATATTATTTCTTACAATGGTGTAGGAATCCCTAATGTCTTAGACACGAATCGAGGATCTAAGTATCATTATGTGGATGCCTTATACTTGTGTAGAATTATGTAAAAAGTGATCAGGGAGAAAAGTTTCAAAAATTAAACCAAGCAGTATAAAGAATTCGCAAAATATCTTTGTAACCAATAAATATATTGAGGGTAGTTGGCGAATGCACACATCAACAACATAATAAAAACACCAAGACAATTGTAAACTATGTCATATACGTCATTATTATAATGTTCATTGATAATAAATATATATTTAAATTATTAATAATAGAAATGCTAAAACTAAGGACTTTTCGAACTTCACCATCTAAAAAGATAATACAAAAACTAATTCTACTCATTCCTCGCGTGCTGGGAACCAGAAGTCATAATGACAGTCTGAAAGGTTCATGTTCTTGCCTACCTTGACAAATCCTCCAAGTTTTCCATACCAGAATTTAATTAGTGGCAAATTTTAATTAAATCGAATTCTCGATAATGGAATTTAGTTATCGCGTGTCGGAGAATGAAGAAACAATCAAACAATAATGCCGCGACTATTTTTTCTCACAAATATTCTTAATTCTTGGGATTTATATACATGAAATAGCTTTGTAATTGTAATTATTATTCTCTATGGAATAAAATTATTTCTGATCAAGTACGATCGTTCTTGAAAGAAAAAAAAGGCGAGTCGGAATCGTTTTACGAGATACAGTCTGGTAAAAGACCTAGGGAATTGTCAGTATATATAGGGGTCTTGTTTTTAGCCGTTACAAAGATTGACAAAAGAGCGAATATGTCTACTGTTTAGGCACCCAATTTAATCACCTAAATTTGTTTATATGAAATTGTCAATGTATGGCAAATATTCAGTATTGACTTCATTAAATTAAAATACCCAAAACAGCTGTTAGGTACAGTGGAAAATCCCAGATTATTTATTCGTAACGGCCTTTAAAAAAATTAAGTGCTCAAAGTTTGAATTGAATTGAGTAAACTTGAAACTCTGTGTCCTCTCCTAAATATACTAAAAATAAATGATTTCAGTCTTATTATGTTTGGATGTAAAGTAGTGACAATATACGTACTCAAATATTATTTTTTTTAAGGAAAAAGAAATGGCGTTAATATCCTAAACTTCATACGAAACTGAGGTTTTCAAACTCGGTTATACAAAAGAGGGTAATTTTAATTTTTAGGTATTATTTGCAGGTATTTAAGAACGGCCTTTCACATATTTTCTGTGACAAATTTTAACGCGACAATCAACAATTTAATATTACTACGATCATTTTGTGCTATTTATTCGTATTGGAACATTCACTTACTTTGATATAATGAGGTGCCATGACATGATAAACACTCCTTCTGGGCACCTTCCAAATTAATGGTAAGAGTTGTCCTCGGGCTAGGACATACCTTACACCCACCATTGAATTTCTCGCACAAACACACATCCTGCTCCAAATTCTCAACTTTTAACTCATTCAAGCCAAATTTCGTACTCTTGTCCAAAGTATGGTCTGTATAGCAAGAATTAGGGCATACGTTGCATTTAGACTCGTTAGGACTAAGCTGTAAGAAAGCATTGTCCTTCCGTTCCATGCTTCCTGATAGGTAGGATGTGAGCGTCACTTCGGATGAGGAGCGTACGTTGTTATTTAACTTGTATTTGGTCATTTTCGAAATTTAAAATACAGTTTTGAAAGCGGAAGCCCGGGTCATTGTATGGCGTCAATTTTTGTTTGATTTTCGAACTGTGTTACGATAGTTATTCGCGACGCGTCACTCCAACGGCTACCGGTGTCGGCTGCGCGCGAACGAATGAAAATTGCGAGCAAATAAAACAAGCCTCTGCTTTGTAGCAGAGAAATAGTGTGAAATTATGTCATTGTTCGATACGTGAATAGGTAAAGGGGGTACGCCGCCTATTGAAAATAAACTGGTTTGATACGAGGGGAAGCTTATTTAATTATTTTTGTATACTAAAAAATAGGTCAAATATACGTATTAAATGTGGCATAAATTTAAAAAAGTTGAAATAAAAATGTAAAAAGTTACGCCCGAACAGGGACTTGAACCCTGGACCCTTGGATTAAAAGTCCAATGCTCTACCGACTGAGCTATCCGGGCCGACGAGAGGATAACCGAAATTGCGAAAAGTATCAAGTAACAATACAAAACATATTTATAATTATTTGAAAACAATAATCCATCAAATAAATGCCATACACAAGTAGCGCACGCGGTTCTTCCGTAAAAGGTTAAGAAAGGTCAGGTAGTTTAGGATACTTATTTATGAGTGCTATATATATGTATTAATTGTAACCCAAGAATTACATCACTTAATTAATTATTCTAAAAACCCTTTTATAAGTAATAGTTTTATTAATTATACTCAATTTTAAAAGGATTGGGATATTTCTTTATATGTTTTATTGTAACTATATCATAGTGTTATTATTCTGTACATGTTAAAGAATGGATTGACTCCGCAAACCCACCCATAATTTGTATAATGCTTATATATATAGCTTGCGCTACAAATAGCTTCTGGGGCTAAGTGGAATTGTGTCCCGATATAATTTATAGTTCAAAGTTTTGTTAATATGTACTAAATTTTAGCTTTCTAGGCTAACGGTAAGTATCAGTTATTTTTATGATTCAGTCAGTGTAAGAATTAATTGTAATTTTTATAAATATTATACTCTTTTTAAGGTTGCATGAAAATACTAGTTTCAATTCATTTAATTTCTTACGTTATAATTCTCGCTGGATATGGATGCATGAACGAAGTCAAGATCAAATAGTAGTCCAAACTATTCCGGGAAATAAAAACGGAATGTATTTTTATTGTACTTCCTGTTATTATTACTTGTTGTCATAGGAAGTTATAAAAATAATACTGAAATACATTTAAGAGTTACTCTAGAAGTGACTGTAACCTAGAGGTACAGAAGGGAAAATATTATAAGCTTCCGATATTCTACAAGTTTTTTATATGTAGTAAACAACGTAAAATTGCAACTGCAGTGTGAAAGGAAGGTTATATGTATAATTATTTTTCTTAAATATAATAGACGCGACTCAATTCAACAACGATTTGAAAGCTGGTTTTATTATTATGTCAAGTTTCAATACATAATTTTGCAATGCCCTGTTTGAATTATATTCGTATTTGCAAATAACTATAAGTTAGCAATAAGAATACAAATAAAAAACTAGCTCACCTCAGTAAACGCAGTTGCATAAAACATTGATAAGTAATCGACAATAGACCGAAGTTCCTAGGTTTGAGCGTGCTTTGTCGTACACATTGTAAAGGTAGGCGCGAGGTCGCAATCGCAATGATTCCGCGTTTCCCGCCAAATCAATTACAGCTGTTGAACAAACGATGACATTTTTAACTGAATTTAATACGTATAAATAATTCTTTTCCATCGTTTGATGCTTATATATATATATAATATATTATATATAAGTATATTTTAAGTAATGTCTTGCCGAAAGGTAAAAGAAAAATAAGGGGCAAAGACAAGAAAGCATGGTTTTTTAGTAAACATTTTACTAAACAAACAACAGCTCTGACTGAACCCTGTCGCCACGTGCGAATTTCAATGTCTTTGGTTGACAGAGGTCGGTGGCGTCCGGCGAAGCCAGGTCCATAGAGAAAATGCTTACGTCGTTCCACACAAGATGGCAGTTTTTTAAATTTGTGTGTTGATGTTTTGTCTTGGGAAGTTTTGAATCAAGCATGTTGATGTATTCTTAATACGCATACGTCTATACTCAATAGGTGGCGCTGAAGACTGAGTGACGTTTCTATACCTACATATATATAGGTATGCGATTTACGAACTACAGTCCATCGAGTAGCAGGAAGAAGATGCTATCAATAAACAATTAAATAAATAAATAAAAACTAAATCAAATACAGTTCACTGTGTGTGAACTGTGTTTGCTTTTTAGGGTGATGCTATTCACTGGTATTATTATTATTATCCAAAATTACACTATCATTATTTTGAATTTAATTCTATCGCAGTTGAACTTTAAGTAATTAAAAAAATAAAAGTAGACATAAATGTCTAAAAAATAGGAATCAGACACAAAAATTAATATTGAAACCACTAGATGGGGATCAATCAATAGTTATTGAAATATACGGATTTTGTTCAATGATTGATGCCAATTAAACTATTAGGAGATCAATCCACAGAAAATGCATTATTGAATTAACTGCCACCTAACGGAAAAATCCTTTAGATCCAAAATAATCACTTTAAGAAAAAAGTTAAGAAACCTTACAATGTTTAATATAGTTTGGAGGCGATTTCGCGTAATAAATAAATAAATTTCTTTATTAGATTCAAAAAAGTACAAGTTAGTAAAACTAAGATCCCTAGCTCCCCCACTAGGATACCCTGTGTTGGGGGCGCCAGTCTCTTTCGTTCTTAATACATTGTAACAGTTAAATAAGGTATAAGTGAGACTTATCAAAGAAATAAATAATCAATAATAATGTAGGTAACTTAGAACTGTACATAGTTTTTGTATCTTATCAATTCAACAATTCAACATTTAAAGATGTCTAGATTAAAAGCAACACTTGATAATTTAAAAATATGCATACATTTTATTTTACAATATTTTTTCTAATTCAACGTACATTCATTTTTTTTAAAGATTTTAACGCCTTGTAAAAACACCTTTATGCCAAGTCTTATATTAATGTGGTTTTTAACATAAGAACTTTAATCGTTCCGATTGTATTGCTGGCGTATTTATGTAACGAACTATAACACTTTATTTTTGAGCAACTCACTTCTATTGAAAATTGAACGCTTGGTTGAAAATATGATTTATGTCATCTTACACATATTTCATTGCTGCAGAAAGGGCAAAGAAAATTGGTATTTGTTAAGTTTTGCAAGGGGTGCAGTGCTGTGCCCAAATCCCAGTAGCTATTTAGGTACAATAATAATTATTATTATAAATTAGTGGCAATAATTTTATCGGTCATTGCAACATACATTTTTGAGTTGAGTTTTGCCATTTCATTACCAAAAATATCATTTTGTGAGGAAGCCCATTTTCCTCACAAAATCATATTATATACACACGCAAAATACATATTATATACACACGCAAGGCCATTGTTATCTTTATCATTATATCTTTTTAATGTAACCGCAAGAGAAAATGATTAATCAATTAAATAATTTTATAATTAGTTTTAAAATTTAACGTTACATGTGTTAGACTATTTGTAAGACTTAATAGAGCCTGTTATAATTAGAAAATATTTGGAAAATATTTGCGTTTATTTTGATAAGTTAGTTTTTGCATTTAGAACTTCGAAAACTACATATAACCTACCTCTGATGTAAAAATCCAGGACGAAGCTTTAACCAAGATCTTTTTGGGGATCATTTAATTTTTATTGTATTTACTTCTGAGATAAACATTACCTTTACTAAAATGTTTGTAAATTTAATTTTTTTATGTTTTATTTTATGGAAATTTGTAAGTCTGAATTTTTACGTAATGTGAGAATGAGTACCACATCCAATGACACTATTTTTTGTTTGTTTTAATAATGATATTGAATGTAATGTAATGTGAGGTATCATCCTATTTATAGTTTTGGAAATTGTTTGATGATAAAAGTTTCAAGAGTATCTTTCTGCAAGCATAAGTCTACTTAATATTAATGGCATAATATTTGTTTTGAGTTTTGACTTCCATGTCCCTTATTCATGTCAATTGTCAACACTTTGCACAAGAAGGAGGCTTACACTGATGGTGCATTGGAATAACACATTTGGCCTTCCAGAATTTTGGTTTTATATTTTTATGCCAGAGTCTTAAGAATATTCAAAAATAAGTTTTTTTTAACGCATCAAATATTTTATAATCTACGTACTGTTGGATAATTTCTGTAAAGTTTCAGAGCTTCATAAGATTTTCAGTGTTCAGTGTTCCACTAGCGAGCCGGCGGTCTACTTCTAAAGTTTCTAATGAATCTAGAAACTCCCATTTGTTTAAGTTTATCGAGACGGATGCAAAACTTTATAAAATTTAATTAGATTCTCTATGCTAAAACCACCATAAGTGACTGGCCAATATGGAAGACGCAACTAGAAATATAATGTATCGAATCTGCTTTATTATAGAAAATCTGTCAAGATGTTTATCCGTCAATATACTAAATGTAATGTCTGTGATTGTTGAATGATAACTGCCCATAGCATCGTCATCTACAGACCTGACTCATTAGAGCAGGGCAAAGTGTGGACTAAAATACTTACATCTATTGCTTAAGGACTTCGGGTAGGATAATTAACTGTAGTGAAGCTACCGTTATTCAACATATATAAATGACATTCGTCAATTATTTCATGCAAATTTTGGTCTCGACTTTTGGTAGAAAGGCATCGAATGGCAATATGATGTGCATTGAAATTACAAAAAGGGGTTTTGGTAAATCTCTTATCTATCAATCTTGCAATCTATAACATATTTTTTTTTATATATTATATATATATATATAGCTCGTAGATACATTAATATAATAAAAAACTATAGTACGTATATATATATAGTAAGAAAATATGTAGCATCGTTTGTAATTATAATAAATAATAAAACAACATTCATTATTATGAGACTACTGAGATAGAGGATATTACCAATACGAGGGTTTTTATAATTTTGATTCTAAAATTTATGTTAGTTATGAAAAGTTTGATCTTTTAACTCTTCATTAGAAATTTGATTATTATATGTTTTCTAATTGTACTAGTTTCTGTACAAGTATATCACAATTTTCAACAATTTGATATGTTATAATTTTAAAATTTCCACATTTATGTTAATCTGATAAAGATATAAAAATTTACAGTATTTTCACCATTCACATGTTTTATTTACAGAGTTCTCGCGTTCATTTCATGTTTGTCAAGAAAGTTTGTTTAATAAATTATTATTCATGTTTTGTTAAACCTATGATTCTAAAATATAAAAATTCCATTTCGATTTCCTAATCTTTCCCCTTGTTTGGTTTTATTGAATTTTCTAAATATGCGTCTTTATCAATACCTCCGCTGCCAACACCAGAAACATCCTGGAGATCTTCAATCCGCCGTGTTCTCTTTTGAGATGCACAGGTTATGCCGGACCCCCTCGTTGACTTTCATTTTTTATTGATTTAAACGATATATTTATAAATTTACACAGCATTAGTAATTTTTCAATTTTCCGGTAAGAATCCATACATTCAATATTTTACATATTTATACCTTTTTAGGTAATTAAACATTTTAATAGCTTCAAATTAATTACATTTGTCATTTCTTCAAAGAAATTGCGATAATGAATTTTGAGGTATAATTTGTAGTAAACAACTTAAATCCTTACATAACTTGTCCTTAGTGTGACGTCACAAGTCCTTACTTTACAACGTGACAGTTTTACTGATAACAATTTATACCACAAGATGTCTCTAGTTCACCTTGTTTGTTCACCTTCACTTGAAAATTAAAATGGCTTGTCTAAGATCGAAATCATGCCTTGTAATAGATGTCCTACGACTAGGTCAGGTTCGGCCACATAAAAACGTGATACTAGTTTAGGAAAAAAAGAAAGTTAATGAAAAAATATGATATGTCATTTGCACTTCTGAATGTTACAATTTATGGTCTAATTAATAAGCCTCAAAAAACACTGTTGTAGTGTTCGCATGGTATATTATTAAACTCGTGCGTCAAAAGGATCTAATTTGAAAAAAAATTGATTTCTGTGATATTTTACATCAAACCACTAGGTCAGTGCATAGGCGGAGAAATAACTATAAGGGATGAAAAAATGAAAATAAAAAATCAAGCATTACATTCGTCTATAATTTGTGGACAATATATTGTTAAAAAAAACATACATTTACGGTTGTTTTAAACAAATATGATACATAAAAACAGTTTTGCAGAGGTCATTGTACTAACTTTCAGAGTGAGCTATTAAAAAAAAATTAAACAGTAATCTTACTCAATTACTTTAACTTTACATATATGTATAAAATAAATGTAGAAACAGAATTCCATTTCTTTAAATACTATTGAAATTTGTATGAATTCCATTTAAATAACATTATAGATCTGAATAAAGATCGGTATCGTTAAAGTTTAATACCTTTTTTATTTCAATAATCTTCACGCGTCTGTAAAATAACTGAAATTATTACAGGCAATATGACATTAGCGAGACTATGACTAAACGTATAGGAACTTATTTTTGTCATACATTAAAACGATTTTCTTACACCTCCTTAAAACACTCTAAAATATTCTCGATAAGGTCATGTAGCCATGTTGCTCCGTGCTCGTCATCCTAATGGCGTGTTTATGATGCGCAGGAGTTGAACAGGGGCCCTGACAGCTGACCCTGGTCGATATCTCTGGGTAAGGCCCACCTTGAACAAACAATGCTCTGTAAATGACAATAAGAATTATGACTAACTATTTAGTAATTGTGTCGAAATTGCTGGTAGTTTTACTTATAAATAATTTTAATGGTTGATATGTGGAGAGTGAATATGCTGGAAGGATAAATCAGCTCAGTAAGCACTTTATAATCAATAATACAGTGTACTGAGAAGGAAGCACGTCTTCATAACGGAAATGCTTTCACAATTTCAAGTTTTAATAGTTTTTACAAATTTTATTCCTATATGTAAATATGTAGGAGTTAAATTGCTGAATTGCTGCCAGTAGGTAAATGAAAAAACCTAAATCAATGTACGTTAGCTTTTCTCCCTCATTTTCTTATTTACACCAACACAGGATTTAGTTATATATAAGTTGTTAAATCTATTCATATCTAAATTACAAGTATTTCTAAATTTTTCGTATATACCTTATATAAATTACCTTGCTTACTGAAGATATAAGGTATAAGAAGGTATAAATATTTTACCATATTTTATAATATCTAGGTATGTTACTCTGTGTTTTTTCAATATTTGAAGTAGCGTAGTAGCTTAAAATTATGTTTTGTATTTAAGTCTAGAATTAATATTCAAATTATTAATCATACATTATAAAACTTTATATATACCAAATTCGCTGGCAGTTTTATATAGTTGGAGTTCCACAATAGTTCCTCACCGGCTGCACTTAAAAAAAGCACAATTCACACTTATGGGTCATTGTTTAATAAGACTATAAATCCTTCAGTGTGGTTATTTGATAACTATACCACATTGGTATTAATTAATATTATCGGAACACACGATAAAGGCACTATGCATGTGTACATTTGCCTAATTAAAACGTTGAAACAATTGGACCAATTACTAAAATATCTTTGGTACTTTTATGCTGAATGATAAATTAATTATATTTTTTCTAACACGCGGTGAGATAAGACTTAATTAGTAATGCAAACTTAATATACTCATATATATTCAATACAATAACTATTGGAAAGCGTACGCAGCTTTTTAAAATATTTGCTTTACGACGACACAACTGATAAGTTATTTTTTTGCGTTAAGTATAAATATATAACATAATTAGATGTTTTCTTATGTGAAAATATGAAAACGGTTCGCTTCTATATCAAAAAAAAACACAAACATTCTTCCAAATCAGCTCCTGATTCTTTCAAATCAATTAAAATGAATTTTAGATATATGCAAATTATGTAATCGATAGAGTTTTGCAGCAGTATCAAATTATTATTCTGTGCTGTAAATAATATGGCTTCTCTGATTGAAAGTCAAACCTAACATAAAAATATTGCAAATTTATACACAAAAAAATATTAAATCCGATTGATTTCCATAAATATAAACTATAATTTTATAATGATAATTTATATATTATGACGTCAAAGCTAAATGATGTCATTTAACTTAAACGTCATACCTGTTGCATCATTTTGATAAAGAGGACAAATAACAGGTCCTTTAAACGAGGTAAATATTTTATCCTCAATTTATTCAGTTGACCATAAGGATGACCTGCAAAATATTTCTTTAGTTCCTACATTATATACATTTTCATGTGAGCGATTGCACATAGTGATGAAATACTCTGAGGAATACCACGCGATTATTTACCATTTTTTTGTAGAGGCGGTTCTAAAAACGAGTAAGATAATTAATATAATGCCAAGGTTTTACTTATTTAGGCAGTTTTACAAGTCCAAAGGATTGTTCTCGACAATTATCTTTTTCTACTTATATGTTCATGTCAAGCTACGAAAGGAAAAATGTATACCTAAGTCACAACTTTATAGACTGCGGTTTATATCTATAAATCTACTAAATACCAGTATAAGAGAGGCAAGCTTTTGTCATTACGTAATAGCGATTTTTTCACTATTTACGCAATTACCACGCTCATTATGAATATAATGAAGTGGAGAAAACACCATGGATTGGCACAATCTGTTACTGTATGTCTGTAGCTGGCATATTATACTACGTGAGTACCCTTTATAATAGGGTGTACCAAGGTAACTTATCATTAATTTTCGTTTTCGCTCCTCTTATGATTTTTCACAAATTGAACCGAAAGTTATAATACTTTTTAACGCAGTTATCTATTACGTAAGCCGTATTGTTGATTGCAAAACTACAGTTGTGAAAAATACCATATATGAAACGTTTATCTTCGTATTCGAAGCGACTTTAACTTCACTAGTTCCTAGGAATTTAGTTATTTGTGGATCATACAGGCCAAATTCATTTGGTTGTCATTTCTTTAAATACACATGTATTTAGACTCAACACTGACAATTAAACATCTGATGGAAACATCATTAGATGAACATTCAAAAACTTGACCAATTATAGCTAGAAACTTGTTTGATTACAAGCTTTCCATGAAATGGCTAACTACTTCATAATATTCTTTTCATATGTTTAGAATAAAACAGTGACATTACATTTACTAAAAATTTAAGTTACTGTCTTTCCTTATGACTAAGCACCTGTATATAATCTTAATTAAAGTTAACTTTGTTAGCCAGTTCGTGGGGGTTTTTGTTTACAGCGCAGCCATTGTGAAATGGGCTGGCGTACGCGTGGGCGTGGTGCTAAGCGGATAAAAAAACTGATACCTATAGTTTGAAATCCTGACCCATGGGCATTTCATATGGCTGAAATTTGCTTGAATAAATGAATTCAACGTTATTTTACTAAATGTTTTAATGGAAAGACAATTGAAGTTCTGAGAAACAGACAGAGAAGAGGAAGATAAACTTCTATAACTTTATATATCTTATCCAATATTATCTTAAGAAAAAGAATTAGACAGAGAGAGATGAATGAGTTTTCTAAACACTTTCATATTTGATAAACGTGGGTTCTAACTTCTACGTTTGTGCAAAGTACGACTCGAAGTTAATAAAATCTCCTTCATTTATACATTTCATACTTATGTACTCTTTGACCTTGCTCAGGTTACAAAACTAGTTGCGACTGCTTCACATCGGATACTTTGCTTGATTTCGGAGATTAATGCCACTCACACATTTGAAATATCACATATAAATAATACCTATTAATATAATGAAGTAGACACAAACTGAACATGTGACTAACAGTTACACAGATCAGAAACAAAAATTATGTTTAAGCTTTATAAGCTTCAAATTTTCTTTGCAATACAACCAACCGACAACCGTCTAATTATACAGATCTTTATTTATCATTGTAGGTTTCTTGAAAGAATTATAATAATATTAATAGAAGAATTAATGGATACTCGACCAAAACCTGAATAGAATGTGTTTGCTCAATTGAAAGCGACACTTTCGGTATGTAGAGCTACGTATACGTATTTGATAATTTTACATATGTACTAGCTGATCCGGCAAACCTTGTTTTGCCATAATTGTGATTTCTGGCAATCATTTTTTTAGTTTAATAAAAATAGTTATCAGCTTTAAGTGTGTATATAATGGGTATATGTTTATAATCGAAAGCGGCTTAAACAATAAAAGGATGCTTTATTTAGGTTAATATCTTTATATAACATGTTTGTCGGTTTACCGTAGCAGTGATTGATTACTTAAATCCAGCGAAAAGTATCGACATCTGTTAGAATCTTTTGGAGTTAACAGATAATTGTGACTGTCAATTAATTATAGAAAAATAATTTGCAATAAAATATAATTCCGACTATAATTAAAGAGCTATCTATCTCTTAAGTTGGACCAGACTGCTCACGGTGTGCCAATTTAATTTGAAATCGATTAAATAGTTTAGGAGTTCATCGCGGACAAACATCGTGACAGGAGATTTATATATATTAAGATATATGTCACGTCATTGGTAATAAAGCAGATATTGAGATACCCAATATCCTAGACATAATTACTCAACTAAACTGTTAATTAAAACCGGCCAAATGCTAGCTAGATTCGAAATGTCTGATGTCATATATCTTTGAAAAATCCTACTAATATTAATTCGTCAGAAGGCTACAAAAGTGGCGTAGCGTTTTTAAATGTATAATAGGGATATGAGGATAAATGAATATTATGAAAAACCATAAGGTTATAAAATACCGTATGGCTTTTCCAGTCAACCGCAATAAATATGTTGTGTTAAAATATGTAGCCGTGATGTCTACCATTGCCTGATAAATAAAACCAAACAAACATGTCATATAAGTGGAATCGACATGTCTGTGTAATTTGCGAAGGGAATTATTTTATACGCAATAACATATTCATGTAGATGATAGTATTAATGTTTCGTTTACAAATATACGTACTATCTAATTGTTTATTTTGTGTTGAGATCGTTTTTGCTTGAGTTATAATAAGTTTAAAATTAAAGAAAAGCTCTCGTAGCCACGTAACGTAACAAAATATAAAGCTTTGTAAAACAAAGCTGCGGACATTAAATAGTTTTAATAAATGTTATATTCATTCGTTCCAGGAAAATGATTAATATTTTACATGCAATTTAAACAAAGGAATTACTTATTAAATCATGATTTCGAACATATTTCTAGTTGTAGCGTTATCTCTGTTAAAATTATAATGTAAAAAGCGGTCAAGTGCGAGTTGGTTTCATCCATAAAGGGTTCCCTAGCTGCAAGTAACATAATATATATATATAGTTCGTTGTAACTTTCACCGAATGAAAGGTAAATTGCGCTTTACGATTTACGACGTATTGAAAAAAAAAACTACTTATAAGATCACATTCAATCCAACTTTCGGTCCAGTTTGGATGGTACCAAAATTTATTATTTTGTTGCCATGAACATTTTAATACTATTCATAATACATTCACTTACTTCAACAGCATAGTTCTTAAAATCTCGGACGGCTATGTCATACGGACAGTCAGGCAGACTGACGAAACCATATGGGTTCCATTTTAGGCCATTTGGAAACCTAATAAAAATCCCTCATTAATTTTCTCCAATAAAATACTGTGTAATTAATGACAACTGTTCAACTGAGTGAAAAATTAATTAAACGGTTTCTATTCACTTACAAAATGAAGCGTTTGACAATGAGATTGTTTCTTTATCAATTGTACACGTGTTCTAAAATCACGTAAAAAACATTAGGATAGCATCTCGAGTGGTCAAGGCCTAACTTGTCAAGGTCAAAGTACGTCAGCATTTGTTACATTTAAATTATACGAGCCACGGGAGTGAGCCTCGGTGCCCGGGGTGCAAAATTATTTAACTAACAATTCAAATGTTTATAACATATATTGGAATATAATCATTAATCAAAGGATGAATACAATTATTCATTGTATTAATTCTTCTTCTTGTGGTGCCACTTTATGACTAAAGGTTGGCATTTGATAATTCCGATCCACTCCCTTATATTTCGCAACCACGACTTCCTCCTCCTGCCAGGCCGTCTCCTGCCCTGCACTTTTCCCATTATTATTAGTTGCAACAAACTGTATCGGTCGTGACGCAAAATATTAATTATTATAAATTGTTAATTGTCTGATTACATTCCTAGTGGTTCATTCATTGTGATGGCTTCTTTCGACCAAGCTGAATCATTGCTGGCTAGGTTTCTCGTGGGTAGTTGTTTAAAAGTACTTTAATTTGAAAAGTGTGGTTCTATTTTAATATTAATTCTAAATATTTATATTTCGAATAAATCCATCATTACATTATATATTACGAAGCAATGGCTCATTGTCGTCTGTTATAAGCTTATAAATATTATTTATAAAGTTTTATTGAACAAAATTTCGATTCCATATAAAAATGTTGTAATATAAACATGTTATACGAAACATAGTCAGTCATTCAATTAAATGTTATTATTATTTATAATATTTTTCTAATTTTACGTATTTCAATTCGATACGACTTCAGTTTTAAAGGCCCGACATTGGCCTTGTGGCCTTATTACACTCTTACACGTGTCATAAACTTGTTATGTGATCCCTGTGTTAAAAAGCAATTAAGTTGTGATTATAAAATTTAAAATACATATAAAAAAGATTGATTTAAAAAAATGTGAATATATTGTATATATGTCGTAGTTTGTGCGATTTCATCCGCCACGTATGGATCGCAATGTTTTATGTTTGGTATCGTATATATAATTCAGATTTAAACAGAGGTGATACATGTGGAGATTTCGAGTATTTTTCAACCAAAGCAGATTGTTAAGTGCAATGTCCATTGTTTACACTCCCGAGTAAACTTTCTGGTCTGTCATAGCGTAATTTAGTTAAACAAAGTCAATTCTGAATGAGATAAATAAAATACCCAGATAATTGAAGCGGAAAATTTCATATCATATTAATCAGCTTTTTTCCAGATCAACTTTTCCCCTTTTTAGAATTGTTAGTTTTATAGTTTATGGGCTCGCTACTAAGACTACATTTTGCGTATTATCTCTATATATTTTTGATTTAAATTATGTTAATGTAAATTCAATTACTTGTTACATATTGAAGAAGAAAAAAATTTTCGATTTTTTTTTATATAGAACGGGGCAAACGGGCAGGAGGCTCACCTGATGTTAAGCGACACCCTCCCTGCCAGAGGCCTCACCAGTGCGTTGCCGCCCTCCCTGGTGTTTTTTTACTTTTTCTTTTCTTGAAGGTCCCTAAGTCGAATTTGTTCGGAAATACATCTTTTGGCAGCTGTTTCCACATAGCGTCGGTGCGCGGCAGAAAGTGCCTTCTGAAGCGCTCAGTTGTGGAACGGCGGACATCGAGGTGATACGGATGAAATTAGAAGAAATTTAATTTTTACCATATAAAAAAAATATATATATAATATAATGTAATATAATATAATATAATATAATATAATATAATATAATATAATATAATATAATATAATATAATATAATATAATATAATATAATATAATATAATATAATATAATATAATATAATATAATATAATATAATATAATATAATATAATATAATCTAATATAAAATAATATAATATAATCTATTACATATCTTCAATATTTAAATAATAGCTCAATAGACATATATGTTTACCTTTTGCAACCCTTACATAAAGTTATATAATTAGGCTTATAGCTTTTTTATTATTCATTATAATAATGTGATCCTATTAAAGATATTGACAATGTTAAAGATGTGTCGTAGTCCTGGTGTTATTTACGGCTCTAATAGCAAATGATTTTCTTATATTATTTATATGATAAATATACAGTAACAATGGGTATTTTGTTAGCAGTGGTAGAACTCATAAATTATTCGCATTTTCAAATTGTTTTTGTATGTATATTTTGTCGTTTGCACTGTGCTATCTAAGAAGCTAACAATTAACTCACTAATCACCGAAACTCTTTAATGTAAGGTCTAGCGCATACTGGAAAATTTATTCCACTAATAAGCCCTATTCACTTTATTACATTATTTAAATTAGTCGACGTTTTGAGAGCTTTGCAATACTCATGGTTCTGGAGGGTCATGAATGTGGTATCTAGTTGACGTTATATGATTTGATACATAACACATTATTGCTGTTTAAATATAGCTTTTCCGTCGAGGTATCCTGAGATGAACTACTCAAATGTGTTGAGTATAAACTCTTTAAATAAAATAGAGTTATAAATTCTGGTTTTTTGAAGTATTATTTGTTAATGTGCTTTTATATTTTAGCCTTTCTTAAATGTAATAAATGTATGATTAGTTATACACAATAAGGTTTTATTCAAACTCATAGTGCCTATTCATGCAAATCTTTGGCCTGTCTAACCAGCATTCTGACCTATTTACCAATAGTACAATATATGGAATGTTTATTTCTATTGATTATTCATTTTGGCAAAGAAAAGAAAACAGACCAGAACAATATCCCAACAAAATGAAATAATAATTTAATAAATAAGCCGTCACTTGGTTTAGTTGTAGATATATACTCGTACATTTGACATTAGGTATTTATTTATGAATATGATGCCTTGTCTTTAAAATTATGTTGCCAAGCTAAAGCAGAAATTATTTTTTTCATTTTCAAGCAAAATTGTACCGTATTGCAGTATATTTAAGTGCTTATTGTATTGAAATATATAAGCTGTTAAATTATTGTTTGCGTGTTATATACAACCAATCAGCGTCTTCAGACGGACACATTATAATATTGGCGTTCCGCATTATGGATGCATATTAAATATTTTCTAGGGGAATAATTATTTTTAATTTACGCAGTAAAATATATATTTTTATTTTATTTTAAGTTAACCTTTTATACTTGGAATTAGGGCGAATGTCTGATTTTGGCTTTAAAAAATTCATCACGTGATGTGAAATGGATACCCAAGTATAGTGGAGGATAATAAAATATTAAGGGTCATTACATAAGGTTATTTACATTGACTTTGATTTTAACAAGCTGTCTTATGTATCTTGGCATGGTCTACAGTAAACTTACGTTTAATATATGTATATAATAAATACATTTTAATTGTTCTCATCGTGTATCTTTTTAACTTTTTGGTATTTCACCTTATATACATGTAGGTTTTGATAATTATTTAAATTATTTTTTATTAACACATAAGCTTGGTCCTGCAACGACATAGAGTTGCTCAGAAGTATTGTTCAAAAATCGAAGTGGCCATGATCGTCAGTATTCGAAAGGTGACGGCACATCTGACTATACTTTGATAGAAATAACACCCCAGTCTGCCAAAAAATATTTTTCAACTTCGGCTAAGATTTGGGACTTTACAGTTATTATAAGGAGTAACATTATACGCAGTTGCTCGTAACCCGTAAACATTAAAGCTCGCACAAGCGCGGCCAGGGCTTTCTACCATGACACACAGTTTTCAAGAATAATACGCAGATTTTATATCCTTTCTTATTTAAACAAAAGACTCACCCAACTGAACATGATACAATAATCGTCCCAATTCGACAGAAACTCGACAGAAAGAAACAAAACAAATCTTATGTTTAAAATATTCATTTAGATGGGGTAGAATGGGATAGCTCTGAGAACTATATAAATTGCGATAGATAATAACTACGTTGGCTAAAAACTAAAATACAAAAATACGAACAGAAAAGACAATTTTTCCCCTACTTTCGGCGTAGTTTGGGTGGACCAAGACCATTTAGGCTGCTGCGAGCTAATTGGCTATTCCGAGCCCTCGGTGCACAAAAAGCGCAAAATGAGAGCATCGAGAGTGAAGCCATTTTGATTTCAAGTCGCGGATTTGTTTTTATACCAGGAAACACTCATTCTCTGCTCTGCCGAAGTAGCAGGCTTGTCAATGTCATTAATGCGGGCAGTTTGCTAATCGTTCAACAGAGTTTGGTCTTATCGGATTTTGGGAAACATGGAGTGCACCAATTCTACCCATAAAAATGTGAATGTAAGTTGTAACGGCCAGAAAACTATAATTGCTATGTGTGAGAAGAGATAGCAATATTTATTTAATTATATTTATTTAAATTTGTTGTCAGTGTACGGTTCAGGTGAATGAAATGATAGATAAAAGTTTTACTATAAATTATATTAATAGAACTCACATATTGCAAAGGTGTAATTGAAGAGTTTATATACTTGTTAAAGACAGTGCCTGCGTCGGGCGATACTCTCGGGTGAGTAAAAACGGCTTGTCGTAGACTATTAGTGAAGTACATTCTAAAGGTTCTTTTATGCTTCTATATATATCCATTAACTTTTATTTAATGTTTAATCATTTATGTAATTATGTATTTATAAACTAACGATTTTAATAAGATCCTGTATAGGAACATAAACTTTTTTTATGAACTGAAAAAATAACCACATATATTCCGGGCTTAAATGTACAAAAATTAGCATTTTTGGGCGAAGATATGATTGTTCAAGATTATACTGGTTATATTTTCAAGTCAATATCTGTAAGTGAAAAGGCACAAACAAAAGCTGAGCTCCTAAATATACCACCACACCTATTATTACTATATTAAGGAAGGCAAATCGCTTTATTTCACTTACGCAACAAATTTTCCTCAAACAGAAATATTTGTCGCTTAGGATTTCCTTGTTCGTCAATAATTAATCCTTAGATTTGTTATAATTGCTTATAATTATTATATGGAGAGTTGAACTGTTTTGCACTAACAACAAAAAGACACTTCTTGTCCTGATAAAATCAACTTTGAAAAATTATCAGAATTAAAGTTAGAAAAATATACGTAGACTTTTTATAAGATATTGAAAATATCTACGGGAACATGCATGCATTTTATTTAATGCTCTATATTATTATATTATGATTAATAAAAAGTATTTAAACTGTGCTACATTAATTAAGCATCAGCAGCAATATATCTAATATATAAAATTCTCGTGTCACGGGGTTCGAACTTGAACTCCTCCGAAACGGCTTGATCGATTCTCATGAAACTTTGTGAGCGAATTGAGTAGGTCTAAGAATCGGACATCATCTATTTTTCTTTTTTTACTTTTTATTTCTTTTTAATTTTTTTATGATACAATATACAAAAAATACATACAATCCTAAATTTTCACCCTTCTACGATCAACCCTTAGTTGTTTATTAATTAATTGAAAATTGAAATCACATGTATATCAAAACAACGTTTGCCGGATCAGCTAGTTATTATAGATAATACTAGACTGGGGTGGGGTGGACTAACCTTTATATTTAGGGGGATGAAAAATAGATAATGAAATATACCTACACTTTACCTACATTTTAATATTAAGAATATTAATTATAAAATTCAAAAATATATCTTACGCGATAATTGATGAAACTTTATTGTGTTTGTTGGTTGCGGCAAAAATTCTTTTCGGTCATTCCTAAGATGTATAATTTCAGTTTTAACTATATTGGTCGTATCTATTAAAACATCTTGAAATTGAAGTTATTTCATTTACAGTAGTAACATAAAGTTTATTAATATGTATTAAAGTATGAGATACTTGCTGATCTAACTATGAATATTGAATTCGAATTTGTGTAATTATTAAAAAAGATAAGGTGAATATTGCAGTGCTAAAAAAATATTCGATATTCCTAACCACTAACGCTTACTTTAGACGTTCTAATGTTCAGCTTAACTAAAATCAATTTATAGTTTTGTAAACATAAGTTACTATTTGTTGTTGTCACTAACAAAATTCTACATTATATCCAGTAATATAGTCTTTATTTAGATAGATATCATGTATTTAATTTTTGAATGGCCTTTACATAGTGTTATTTAATTATAAAATTAGACATTATTCAATTTTTATTTAAAAAATATATCGGGAACAAAATTGTACATGGGACTTTGTAGTGTTAAGCAGCTGGAACTGTGATGCAGCTAGTTTTTAATATAAGCTATTTTTATAAAGGGTAGCTGCGCGCAGGCTAGTGCAAAGAGTAGCACGGTTACCGCGTTACTTTTTAGGGAAATATCATATGCTTTGTATAATTAGGCGGCCATTTTGAATGCGCTAGCAGGTGCATCCCTTTAGTTGTAAGGTCAGTCTTCGGAATTTGTCTATGTAACGGTTTTAAATAGGAAGAATAGTGGCTGATGATAGGTTAAATTTTATTATTTTTTTTATATTTGTAAAAGTATTATATTTAATGAAATTCATCAAGTAACGAAAAATATGAAGGAGGAGGATTACAGTTCAACTTGTATTTATCTATGTTTGGTGATGTTCGCGAAGAGATCGGCCACTTGTGGACTGACTTGGATGATTAAGTAGTCAAATGATTTAGTTTTGTAATGTGATTGATACTTTTAAGGAATTTAGGTAAACATTACGTCCAACTGCAGATAATCGCTTATAAGGTGTAGTTTATCATTATATATGGATTAAAGAAAGGAAATCCGAATAAAGTTTAAAATGAGAATTCTATAATATTGATTTATTATAACGCATAAGTATCTAGTTCTAAATAAAAGGATATGCAAGATCTAAGTTTAAAATTGTCAACTAAACAGTCTAATTTTTGGATTTGAATTAAACTTTGGCTTCCATTGGATTTATTCCTTCAATTATATACGCAAATTGATAAAAATGATAAATATTATTATGTCCGATAGGAATCTATATGAATTACGGTAGAAATCTATGGGATGGGAGTACACGTATATTTTTAACTATTTTGCAAAAAAAATCCTTGTAAATGTAAGTATCCTTAATGTATGTATAACTATTACTTATTATTATTCCTAGTTCATAAATTCTTTAACCATTTTATTAGTCGATACATATTAATAAACCAACTTATAACTGAAAAATTACGAGGCTATTGGAGGGAATCCACAACTGAGCTTTTCAGAAGGCTCTTTCTTCCGCGCACCACCGCTTTGTGAAGACAGCTGCAAAAGAGGTAATTCCGAACAAATACGACTTAGGATTCAAGATAAGAGCGTATAGGCATCTTAAAGGACTGCAACGTTACTTGTGAGACATTCCGAGTGTCCATGGGCGGCGGAATCACTTACGATCAGGTGAGCCTCCTGCCCGTTTGCTCCCTGTATTATAAATAGAACAAGAATAATTTTAATTACCAAAATAAATACATGAATACGTTCGTTTGGAATATAGGATTATGTATCTTAATAGTGTATAACATTGATAATGAAAGTTGGAAACAAAGAAAGATATAAGAATTAATATTATATGAATTACTTATTTTATAAACAAATATAATATAACAGAATTGTTTTAATTCTTCATAATTTACTCACATTATAATCTTCTTATCTTCATCAACACTTTAATAACCTAAAACATTTTATCTTCACTTCTCATTTAATTACATTTAAAACAAGATCTGACTGACGAAAATATATAAAATAAACTACGTTGTAATACGCTGCGACCACACGCTAAGTAAAATTAATTATAGTTATAACACCTTCGCTTTCTTTTGTTGTGCATAGCTATTGATAACAACTTACTTCTCACGCTAAATATAGTTGTCAATTTGGTTTTGAATCTGTCACAGCCTCAACTAGAGATTGACGTCAATATAGCGTTTAAATTTGAAATCAGAATTTGTTTGACACGGTTCACTGTAACATCGGTTTTCGCTTTGATTTACGATCTTACACTGTGCATTCTTATTTTAACCACTATCCGATTATCGATTTTTGAATATGTGATATTGTTATTAGCCTATCAGTTTCTCAACTGAACTGTCGGTTGGAACGGTTATCGTTTTATTTAAGAAATATACTTCCCGCTACCAGTTTGATGAACTTCTGAAGATATGCGAATATATTAAACTGCTGAGACACGTGTAAGTGAAGTAGTATACAGCGTGACGCGTTACGACGAAAGCTGGAACCATTCGTTGTCCAAATTATTTTATTTTTTTTTTTAATTTTGGAAATGGCGGTGCGGAATGAAGAACGGATAAGCTGGAGGTGGATTTTGAAAATGCGGTTCGAATTGTATAAGATTTATCTATTAATATAGCTTCAATTATTACTGTAGTCGATTCAAATTTGAAAGCTTAAAATGTCTATTTTGTCTGTATTACTTGTATATTTGTCGATACATTTTCTTACTATACTATAATATGGTACTTACTATAGTAAAATATTTCTTAAACATTTGAACTAAATTGTAAAAGTGTCATGAATTGGAATAACTACTACTACTTTTAATTTAATAATTTATATCGTCCAACACATCCTGTACGTATCTACGTCCAGTCTCACTGAGAGTCTTTTACACGTGGATGCCAATCCTCGTAGGACCTTGAAGCCTATAGTTAAAAAATTTGACTAAAACGCCGTGACTGTCATGACCCCTATTTTATATCGTCTACATACTTCTCGCGCCAATTTTTTTACCAGTCTAATTATCATATTTAAAGATCAATCTTGTGTTGGCTTTAATTTTTACATTGTAGTAGAATTGAGTTCAGTAATGAGTCTCGATATATTAAAAATATCGCAAATATTGAAATCTCTTAATTAAATAGTTAAATTTAATAAAAAATTTATTTGATATGTATAGAATATTTGTTTTTTATGTTAAATGGAAGTGATTGAATGCTGCCAGAAGATGTAAAGAAATAAATAATATCCGCCATGGACGGTTTTTGTAAACTTTTAAATGCTCTGTGAAGTTGCAATGCGAAACTGTTATTCTGCAGATCTACCAAGATTGACAAAGTTTAAAACGTATATTAATTATGCTTGTGTCAAAACTCTTAGTATTGAGATTAAGTATTAACCGACAGAGGGACTGCAAATTTTTTATACGAATATCTGACACAGATGTTAAGGCTTTAAACACATGAAACTCATAATAGTATATCTTGGTGAAATAAAATTGATTAAAATCTTCCGGAAGGTATGTTTTTAAAAACATAACAATATTTTTATCCTTATATGTTTCGATCCTATAATTGCGGTTCGATGAACTTTTGACATTGTTGATAGGATTCACCTTCATATCATGTTGTGATAAAAATATAAAGTTTTTCTACCAACGTCCATCATATGACATTGTATAGCTTCAGTATTAATACTAATATTTGCTGTTCTCAAAGTATGAGGTTTAGAAGATATAAGTTAAGTTAAGACAGAATATATATGTAGGGTATCAGGCAATTTCTCTGCTCAAGTGATACGTTTTATGCTTGATAACGTCGACTATCGGTTCAAAGACAAAGTTGGCGCGACGTATTATCGTGGAAGAGCTAACTGCGCACATTGTAAGAGAAATCCTTTGAGAGGACCGTTCTTCATACAATAATTATTATTGACCAATGAAATAATTATTTAAACAAACGTGTTAAGTTGTAGTACTTTTTATTTTTTGTTATAGTGGCGAAAATTGCATCTGTCTTACACGGTTCAAGGGATACAGCTTTGGGTCAGGCATACAACCGGATAGCGAATCCTCAGTGTTCCCGTATTTACCATTTGGATTTTGAACCCTAAAACCATTTTTTAAAGTTGTATAAATGTGATTTTGTTTTTAGTCTAAACTAAAGTATTAAATAATTAAAAGTATTGTTAAAAAATGCGACCTATGTTTCATTCCTATACTAGATCTATTCTGATTTGCCATAGTAATAACCTTGGGAACTATTCACATTCGCTGGAAAAGGTGTGCTAAAAAAGTCGATTTTAAAACAACTTTTGTATTAACCAACCCTAATCATGTCCTGCAAATTCATAATAGAATGATTGTAGGTATTTAATAATTCAAATTGACATTCTCATAAGAAACCATGTGACATATTTATTTTGTTTGAACGAGATGAGTCTGTTAAATCTTAACACATGCTTGTCAAGTCACTACAATAAATATTAATGAGCGAATAATAATTATATGGAGTTTATTGTATACTGAGTCTGTGCGAGCAATTATTAAAAGAAAATGTAAATATTTAACAAGAAGGGCGGAACAATCTCAGAATAATTTTGTTTTTTATTAACCTTAATAAGTCTTATATAAAATTGAATTATTAAAAATGCGTTCCCGTTAAAAAGTTCAAAGCAAAATTAAGAATTTTCTTAGATCATGTTGGGCTACAGAAGAAGAAACAATTACTCAATTGATAGCGTGATTTAGTCTATTCATTTTTTCTATATAGCATAGCATAACATAGTCTTAATATATTATGTTTACGGATGAAGATGTTTATATATATATATACAGTAGCATGATCGTGAGTGTGATTTATTCTACAGTCATAATTGCACTTCGAAGGAATTGAAGTTCAATTATAATAATTACATCCTTAGTTGCTATCTGCTATCAATATAATCAGAGGGGCTGACTCTAGTCTGTATGTAGCATATAAATACTTAGTAATAAGCAAAGAATTACACACTCCACTGTCGCAGTAAACCAACGGACTTGATCTCCGAGAATCGTAAACGCTCTCACACCACGTATGTACCAATAAGGTGAGCTCGCGTCCCTCTGGGCCTTATCACGAGATGGCGGCAATTTGAAATGAGCTAATTGCATATGCTATTTGGTGCATCAAAATAAATTCGCATGCAGTCATTCATTATACGTTTTAGAGCCTATACCTGTCTGTTTATAGAAACAAGAGTCTCTGTTAAATTGGACAGACGGAATTGGAGAAATAGATTAAATATTTTTATGAATAAGCGGCAAAATAAAACAATTGGAGTTACTTTATTTTAATTCACATAATAATTAAAATACAACAAAGTAAAAATACAACAAAGTAAAAATACTTGGTTTAAGTTTTAAAAAATTAAGCAGACCGTTAAGTTTATCTCAGATTATAACGTTCATTTATAAAGGAAGTTAGGCTATGCGTTGTGATATCACGCTAAAAACGCGAGTACTCGGCTAGTAAAATATTTAAAGGAATCACTTGAACTCCTTAAAAATCTCTTAACATAGTATAAATAGTTTACTCTAATATGTATTTAACTTAGTATATATAGTTCAATATAAATCGCTTTTCAACTTTGCCGAGACGTTATTTAAGAAAGTGGTAGTCTGGGTAAGACGCTAAATGTCGTCATGCGTTTTGTTCGGTAAAGCGTGGGTTTTACTGAGTAACGGGGGTTTTATAATTGTTTCAATTAAATCGTATAATTTTTTGAAATATTCTTCTATCATTACGATTTCAGCTGAATTAGAACAATAGCAACGGATGTCAAAATCTAGCACGGCACGTGTAACCGCTATCAAGTTTAAAACCAGTTTGTGATTTTCAAAATTCTGCACATACGTGAACCGGGCTAAAATATACATAATTTTCTTAAACCCATTCTGAATTGTCCTTAAACTATGACGTCACAAAATTGAAATGACGTAAGTTATTTGTAATGGGGTGTTATTGGACTGATATTTCGCGGTGTACAAAGGTCAAAGTCACGACAAATAGACTCATTTTAATGAAATAAAAAAGAAGGTTTTTAAATAAAGCTGACCAAGATGCACTTCCAGCGGAGCGTATCTTTCAATTATTAATGCTGTATAAAAAATATCAGAAATACCTTCACCTGTGGTTGGTTAATATGAGCTTGCATCTATGGACCTTCGCCTTTGCTTATTAGAATTGTAATGAACCATAATGATCATATATTATTTTGTGCAATGAAATACTATAGCTGAAATATTTTATATAAAATATAATAATAAGCGCCCCCCATCCCCTTGGGCTTTTTTTTTTTCTTTCCTTTTTTTTTCTTTTTTTTTGGTTATTTTTATTCCATTTTATTTTTTTCCCTTATTTAGTTTCTATTTAATTTTTTTTTATATTGTGTTCTTTTTGTAATTTTTTTAATATTTTTTTATATTTATTAAAATATATAATAGTTAATTTTTAATTTGTATATAGATTTAATGTTGTTGATTGGTTATACCTTTGTAATATAATAAATTGCATAAAATATTTAAAAAGAAGTTTCTACGATATTCTATTATATTTTTTTACCTTTATCAAACTCATGGTTACAAGTCTTAATCATCGGTATTATGTATCTGTTGTAGTCACACCTGCACAGTCGTCTCTAGTCAACCATACCGTGTGGAACCAGCATCGTGTTAGTTATAGCACCTGCTGGTTATAATTGCTTATGATTAACAATTATAACATGGCTTGACTTTTATAGGACGCAAAGATCGATGGGAAAATGTATTCATTATATAATTCGATTATCGAATGATGTATCTAATCAATTGTATACTGCCGTCGTTGGATTCTTTATCAATATTGATCGCGGGTTTATTTTAAGTACAGTTTAAAGGACTATTTATATATAGGCCATATAGTAATGTTTAATTAATAGGTTCCTAATTGTATAATGGGCGTAAACCATAAATATTCTATTGGCTCACGTGCTGCATAAGGAAAATGTGTTAGCACGTTAGCTAAGTGTAGTCTGTGGTTTGTCAATTATACTAGATGCACTAATTGTATGGATTGTACCATCAGGTTGATACAAGTATTGTGAATATAGTTGTGAATAAGTATAAAGTAAATAAACTTTTAATCTCGAAAAACAGATAGAAACTCAAAAATCTGTCGAATAAGGAAAAATTGGCTATATTCACAAAGTTAAATTATCATTTTGTTGTGAATGTTTCACCGACTTTACGAAATAATGATTTAATATGGCACATTTCTGACATTTACGTTTCTATTACTATTTACGTTACTGTTACGTATTTATTATAAGAAAGTCGTAGGTTACAGCTGTAGCTGGGTCTTAAATACTTACTTAATATAATATAACTTTTAATACAGTAAATTAAATTCGTATTGAAGCTTATGCAACGTCGGGATTTGATTTTATCTGCATCTGCAATCGTTTCAAGCAGATTTTCCAAGTTAAAATATTTTTTATTTTATATATATATATCTTGTTAAAACAGTTGCTGACTCTATGTTTGATCGAATTTCAAAAACCCGAGGTAAAAATTACAGTTACAGACACTTTTGTTTCCCAGCAACAGTCAATACATCAGTCTTGGAGATTAGGGCTTAGAACCAAAAAAGGATATTATATATCATTTAAGAATTTCAATCAAAAAGAAAAAACGTTGATAATTTACTATCAACTGGTGCCTAATGAATAACTAAATACTTTAAAATAAATATAACGAAGTACTTAAGTAACTAATCGATATTTATTAATTGAACAATTCCGAGCAAGTCAGAATTGTTTTTATTGATCACAATAATAATTTCTAATTAGTCATAGCTTAGTATAACAGCAAATGGAAATATTTAAGTGCCGTGTAATTCTTTGTAGTAGGTATTTGGTTGTCCTGACTAACGTGTTTTTAAAATGATTATGCTGTTTTCTTTTTAGCCGACATGTTTGCAAAACTTAGAGGACTTACATGCATTGCGGGGTCAAAACCTTGTAGGTATAAAGCTACAATGGCGAAGGTTAAAAGAAACATGTGTTGGAAACAAAATGTTTTTGTCGCATTGGTAAAGATTTGATTTATTTTGATTAAAATTCTGAATTCCATTGGATCACTAGCACTCATATTAAATTGATTATGAGATCGGTTACGCTATATTATAGTTTTAGTTAGTTAGTTTAGTTAGTTATTTAGCCTTTATAGTTCATTCTTATATATTTGAAATCTATAATAATAATTGATTGATAAAAGAGTAAATGTGAACAAGTTTCGTGCGTAAACCAAAAATTCTTTTAAGGTTCTAAAAAGGTTTATAATTTGACCTGCTTGTGTGCTTAAGCCTTTCATTAATTCTAGTCATGTATTTGAGGTTTGAAATAATTCATCTATGGAAGAAATGGTCCCATAGACATTTTCATTAAGTTCATATTATTCATGACATTAGCTCAAATGTTTTATAAAAGTCAGGCCACAGCTGATAAGCTTGTAAGTTTATCGACCTTCAACGATTGTAATAGCTTTAGAATAAATTCAAAATTCTCTAAAACAATGATGATTTAGCGTGTACATTATAAAAGCAATAAGCGGAATTTCTTTACTCATTTTTGAAGCATTAGTGATATTGTGATTATTATAATGCAATTATAATAAAACTCCTAAACATAGCTTGGTCGTAATGGTGCTTCATTTATAATGAATAAAATATCACAATAAGTATCACCCGAGGAGAAAATGTGGAAATGCGTTTATATGGAAGGCCAAATTACATAAGAAGGCTGTTTAAATATGCTTGTCTGATAAAAATAAATAAATGCTTGCCCTATGCATTTATTTATTTTCATCAAAGTCCAAGGTATGGTCATGGTATATTGTTTATTTTACAAAATGATAAGCTGTTTTTTGTATATCAAAATGAAGTGAAAGCGCTTTATACAATACTAAGTACGTGACCAATAGAGCTACGAAGGCAACCCGAGGCAATGTAAGAACATTTTAGTTCATATTTTTCCCGCTATGCAGCGTCACATATTTTGATCGCGTATTTCGTACGCCTGTTTCACCATTCTTATATTCAGCGTGTTTCCAATTCATTCCAAAAGAGAGCGTCATCTTCAACAATCAGGATGGTACTGATGAGATGTACTTTCATTATGAAACCATTTAGTTTCCAGAATTAATCTACATGACTATCTCTCATTTAATGTTATGAAATGGTTGCAAAATAGCTGTTGAAGGCTCTGTTTCAATGTTACACAAATAATTTAAACACTTCGCTCCGTATTGTACATATAATGTAGTAAGGTTGGATCCTGGCGATTGGAGATTATATCTTAACTGGGTTTATTGCTATCAAACGTGATTCGGCTAAATGGTTCATATATTATTTTATCTATTAAATTTCAGTCCATAAGCAGCAACCAGCAAATGAGATATTAACAACCAGCATTTAATCTAGCATGTCTCTTAATGATATATCGTTCGACTTCCCGTTATATGTTTAGCTTCAGGTGTTGGTATTTAAACGCAAAGCTGAATCTGAAGTTCTTATATTTACATAAAAAATCATTAGTCTCATGTAATTTTTTTACGTTATGTTTGATATGAGGCGTAGACTACGCAATGTTAAAAAGCATAAAAAAGAAATATCGAGTTAATTACATTGTAAATACCATAATAATTATTCATATCATAAGGAAAACCCATAATATAATGGTTTATTTATTCTAAAATTGATTATAGTAGGAAACAGTTTACCAAATATAGTGAGTACTTGATTGTTGCCAGTCTATTTATAATTGGATTTTCCCTAGCTTTAAAAATAATAATCGACATTGACTGAGGAAATTTATTTTGCACAGGTTATCGTACCTATAAAAGAAAATAAAATAGAAGTACAGAAAAATATTTGCGATACATAAGAGTCAAGGCACTTCGATGTCTTGTTACATTTTCAAATATATATCAGGTGAGGGGGGAGGTCGGTTCTCGAAGAATCGTTTTTAAACACGAGAAAAGACAGAGTACCGACAGCCACGCTGACGTCGTAGAATAGTTTGTTGGCTTGTGCGCAGCCGCCCTTTTAAAAGCCCTGTGGAACAATGCCAACCGATGTATTACGTGTGTTGTTTTTAATTAGGGAAGAAATACCATTCCGAACCCATGTCAAAAGGATTTTTCTTATTTTTTGGTTAAAGCAGCGTAATAAAGACTTTCAACTCCACGTTAAAGCGACTTTTCGTTGGTTTAATCACTGTGTAGTATAAACGATAATTTACAATATAACATTATCGTAGATATGTATGTCGCGTAAATATGCAATGCAAAACAAAAAACCAATTGACCCAATTAGAAAAATATCATCGAGATAATTTTCCAATAAAATCTTATGGAATTGTTTTTATCCTTCTCTTGTGTATAATTAGCATTTTGTTGTACACACAAAGTTTATTTCTAAATTTATTGAAGATTGTGCATTTAATTAATCGGTATGGTAGTATCTGGATGTGGAAGGCCGAGGACCGAATGTTTTGGCGCTCCTTGGGAGAGGCCTATGCCCAGCAGTGGACGAATATAGGCTGATGATGATGATGGATTTCTCATTGACTGGATCATTTTTGGATTGCCGCAATTATTTAACAATCCGGGTATTTGTTGAATTATGTTATTTAAAACACCAAAAGAGTTTACAATTGTGTACAGTTTGTATAAAAAAATTGTAACCAAAAGTTTACAATTTGCGGCCTATGTTTTGGAACCAAATAAATCGATAAAATTGATATCTTTCTTATGTTATTTGTGTACATAGAAAATAATCTATGGGTGAACCCAATGTTGAACCTACATGATTAACCAATTAGACATTATTCTTTTTAGACTATCGTCAAATCTAATAATCGTATGAATCAACCTTTGTCTTGAACCATAGACACGAGAATTTTCTCTCACACTACAGTGATGGACATATTATTATTACATAAATTAAGGAAAAGGTTATATGACTTTTAAGTTTGAACTACAATGTGTAAAATCATTATATGACGTCAAATCCTATGAAATACGACTATAACATTTTCTCCGGCAAAGGCCCCCCCCCCTCATTAAATGAATCAGGGGTCTTTGCAGTCAGGTAGACCATAAATGATGCAATTTAAATTGCCCATAGTTATGTCAAGGGAAATCCATAAAAATAAAAAATATATATACAATCTTTCGCGTAAAGTTACTAAAGTAAAAAAAGTAAAGTAAAAAATATTAAAGTTTTGTAACCAATATGTAAAATCGATTTATTTACTGATATTCCGCAGTCCGTTGTTGAGTTCAAAATTTCACAGATTCTCCTTGTTCTCCAAAATGGATAATAATAATAATAGCGACTGTCACTACGTCTTTTGTTACCCGTGATCCCTCAGCCTGCATCGGAATGTCATTTGAAGTTAATGCCAAAAGAGCCTACAAGAGACTTGGTGTGCTCAGCAATGGTGGATTGGTCACCGATAGCCACTTTATGAAGTGCAAATTAGGGGGAGCATCCAACGAAGAGCAGCATCGACGACCAGTCACTTTCCGAGAGGCTTGATCCTTAGCGTTGCGAAGGGATGTAGAAATTGCATTATTAATTTATAGAACTAAAAGTTTAATTTAGCTTATAAAAGAGTTTACTTAATATTTTTAATACATCCTGATTCTTATGATACTGCCAAGGTCAGTGTGTGATGCGCTTTACATACTCATTAGCTTAATTACTACACGGAGATGAATTCTTTGAATTGCTAATTTATTTTATTATAATCAATATGGAAGTATAATATGTCTCTTTTCATCGCTGCGAATTAGACTCCGAAAGATAGACTTACAAACCACTCTTTGATTTAAAGTAATTCAAAGACTGGAATTGATATTTTAATTTAATATCGAAAATTTCATATGAATAACTGTAATGTTATGTTGTGTAGCCGTAACACCTAAATATAGACTATAGTAATTGTATGGATAAAAAATTGAGCATGACAGTTGTCACTCCTTAAAGAGTCCTTCCTACCATTTTCTTCAAATTAAGGCTCAAAGCTTGAAGGTAACGTTTACTGAAATGATTCGGCAAACACTGAAATGTACTAAATTAGAGTCAAATATATTTTGTTGGTAGAATTACATAAAGAAGTGCATTTCCCAAAATAGCTTCAAGAAATGTGGAGCCCTCTGATCGATATAAGACTATAAGACATGATTCATCAAATCAATGGCATAGATTGGACGAAAAACCGGCAAGAAATTGTCGTTTTCTCTTTATAATCGCCAATTTTTTGTTAATGCTAGAAGGACCCGCAATATAGAAAAAAACCGAGTCTATATATAGTACGTACATTGTTGGTGATGATAGTAACGAAGAAGATAGAAAAGGAGGTATAAGGCCACCACCGGTTGGTTCAGGTGCGTCGCCATTTATGGTTAGAAGTTCCAGTCCAGCAACTAGTAATATAAATAATCTCTTGTATAATTAAGTGACTTTCTAGCAGTCTGGCGCCTATTAATTAGCCTAGCAATTTCGAGAAATAACTGGTTTCTCTATATACCTGCAACGTGCAGCTAGAGCCATAGGTGTAATTAGTCGTTGGAACCTATCTGAAAAAGCAAAAGTCGCCTATGATAGAATGTAGCTCTATTAAAATTTATTTAGTTATAAAATTCAGCATGTTCATATGATTTTGATCAAATCTTGATTTGATATTTTTTAAATAGTCAGCAGATAATCTGCGTAGCAAACTTTTTGCAACTATTCAGAAAACTTATAAGATTTTTTAAATAAACATCAAACCGATAACCTAGTTTTCATTATCATTAAATTCTAAAATTTTAATTGGCCTGGTTTTGGTATCGAATGGTTACACAGGGTTTCAATTTGCCCTAATTTGGGCGGAGCTGTATATGTAAAATATTTACTAAAGTAATTTAAAACACTTGCGCGACTTCAGATAAAAAGAGAAATGTGCAATTGCCATGTGTTCGTTCGTTCTTTCTCAACTAAACCCGTGGACGAGAAAGCAAGGAAGCCTTCCAGGTAGAGATACACCGTACTGGAGTTATTTTAGACCTTTTAAACAGGAATAATTTCGCGCCATCCGATTCGCCGTAAGATTAACTGAAAGAACAATTTTCCCAAAAAATAATGATTTTTCCGTTTTTCCAAAATAATATAATTTATATAAAGCATACCTACCTACTCTTCCTAGATAAATGAACCAGCTGAAAACTATTTCATGAATTAGAATCAATTCCTGATATAGGTACTTATATTATGCAATCTCGGATAATATATTTCAAAACTGACCTTTCAATATAATAAAACGGAATTGTTGTTCAATTTAAGATTAATGACAAATGATTATAATCTTCCTCAAAGTTATTTAAAAATATTCAATAAATTTTAGTATCGAAAGTAAACGTAGTACAAATAATATTAATCGGTTAGCCTGGCTGGTTTGTGTCCCATACAAATTCTAATCATTTTTCATTGATAACTATGCTGAAATAGTCTAAATTTTATATCGTAAACAAAAACATGTATACTACAAGGAAAGCTCGCGTACGCACGGCGCAGGCCGCGAGGAGCGCATGTAAACAAAACTGAGGAGCAGTCGTTGTATGAATAACGCGATCCACACGCCCGCTCGCCATTCTATCGCGAAACTCCGGCAACAACGGTTGTTGCCATGATTGATTACGCGCGTCCATACGATCAAAACATGTGCGAGTATTATCTGCCTCCGTCGCCGGCGCCCGCACGGCTCGACGATTTTCAAGTCTTCAAAAAAGGTACATGTACCTACGGGAACTACTACAATACATATGATGTCCTAGCTGAACCTGAAGTCGACACTGCAACTAATGTATATCACAACCTCGTCAACCTCAGGGATTCATACCGCCCGGAAGATTGGAGATACAAAAGCGTCTTCGATTGGACAGCAGATGACACCGTTTCTTGGATCTTCGATTGTGTGATAGCCAGTGGTTTCAGTGAATACGATGTACCGTTCTATAACCTCAGAATTTCCGGGATCGAAATCAGGAATATGGGAAGGGAAGATATTCTTAGCAGAATGCTGCATTCCAGCATAGATCCCAATTTGTCGAGCAGAATAGCCGACGTGGTATTTGAAAAGCTGCAAAGTCGTCTAAATGATGAAATCTTACGTCAATCAACGGTCTTTAAATACGCTGACCCGTATCAGAGCCAGGAACAAACAATGTTAGATTTGGATTATCACAAAAACAAACTGTACTCAGATTACAAACCCAATGATAGCAATTTGTTACAACCGGCGGACTCCAGCGACGATGCGGAGGATTTGTTTGGTTCATCGGCCGCCGCCTCTCCTGAATGTGCATATGGTAGTGATGGCAGTAAATCAGGTGATGAAGACGAGAGGCGGTCGAAATTAGTAAAGCGGCCTCCTGGAAGACCAAAGGGAAGCGGCAAAAAGGGGGTGAAGCGACCAAGAAGTGTTTCCGTCCCTGAGTTTTTAAGGAATTTGTTGTTCGATGAGAGATACTGCCCATCTATTATAAAATGGGAGGATTATTCACAAGGAAAGTTCAGGTAAGGGAATTTAATATTTATACTATAAGTTAGTCTTGCAGTAGGTTTTATGTTATTTATGATATTTATTTATTTCATTTAAATGATTCTAATATATACTAATAGATCTTAACAATTGGCAATTATTATAATCCATTAAGATAAGTATCAATTGTATACCACAGCACGTGGTTTGGCATACTCTATTGGTTTAAGTTAAAACAATGCAATTGTGTTCAATATGTCAGAGTTATTTTAGACTTATGGACTTATCAAAGAGTAAACAAAAACATTGTTAAACGAGATAAAATACTTAATTACTTGAAATGAAGTTGATTTACGAGAAACCACAAGAAACGCGACATACATAACAGAATTTCAAGAATGTTTACACAGTTAAAAGTCCACCATATTTCAATGATATGGTGAATCGAAGATTTTATTGTATAGCTTATATTAAAATATCTTTTTAACAACTTCTACATCGATCCAATGATAATATTGGACATTCTATATATATTTACAGTTTTTTAATCTAAACAAACGACATGTATGTGATTATAAAACATATAACCAGAATTTTATGATAGCAGCTATTTGAAGTCCGGTACCATGCATCAGAACGATATAAAGTTTTTGAGCCATCGTAGCGAATTAATCAAGCGCTGCTGTTATTTTGATGTTGTTTTTGCACGATTACAATTCTCAAGCCCACGTTTTTATAATAACCTTAACCTTCATATTCTACCGTCCTTGCTTAACACATATATTTTATAAACACTCAGAGTCTAAAATTGCTTGTCAAAGAATTTTTTATCTTTAAATTTGGCAGTTTGCTAGATGGACAATTTGTGTTATTACACTACTTTTATTTACTATACATGTAACAATTTCCGTCAAGCACTATGAAATATTTAATTATAATGTTTAGTAGTTTTAAATGTTATATTAATCGACGTTTTAATTATCATAGCATTTAACAGTAAAGGAAAAATACACATGAAAACATGTTACAAATGTTTAGATTAAAGAACGTTCACTGATAATATTATATGTGATAAAACTAATACCACATTCACATTTCATAGACATTGCATACATAAGACACGCCCCACATTGGGTGGACTTAAATATAACATGAACTAAATTATGCATTATGAGATATAATTTAAAGATATTTTTATAAAATAAATTATAATTAATGCCATGCAAAACCAGTTACAGCTATTAAGCGTTCTGAGAATTTTATTATCCAGTTTAATTAACTTCAATCTCTGATATAGACTTTAGTTAAAACAGTGTAATTTGATTTTGTTTTATCAGTCTCACCCTAAATGTTTATTTCTATATAACAAAAAATATATTTATAAAATTGGTCTCACTGGTTCAACATTCGTCTTATCTCATTCTGTCTATCGTGAGTATCCTTTTCATATTGATATAACGATTCCATAAATATATAATTGCAAAACAAAATATAACCAAATTAAATTGAGCTGCGAAATCATTTTCCCGGACTAGTATCGCTCAACTAGGCCACCCCGTGCTAGTATAGATTTTTTTTCTCGTTGCCACGCAGCCTCAAGGACGATTTCTACTTCCGGCGCGAGTTTGTACACGTGGTAAAAAAACATTTTTCTTACTTGCATTTGTTTATCAAATCGTTATTTACAAATTTCTTATGGTACATTAAACCAAAGCCAGATTATGTTAGTAAATATGGGTAATGTTTTCCTATAGTGATCTTATGAAATGAATGCTCTACTACTAATACACGCGTATTACAAAGATAAATTATGAATGTGATTAAAAAACAATGTTAGATTTATGAATGAAAACCTCAATTTTCCTCAAGAAAGTTGAATAAACCGTATCAGAAACTATACAAGTCCGTTCTAAGGTTCTTTTATCTATAAAAACAAACTCTATCTACCAAATTAATTAAGACGTCTGTATTTTTAAGATAATTAATTGGCAATAACACTATACTTTTTGTTGTAACAAAAATGTGGATAAAAATAAAATTAGGGAGCCGTTGTCAAGGCAACCCCGGGCAGCATCCAGTCACGTGTCGCCGCTTCCGCTTTTCGCGTTTTTCTTTCGCATTTTTCTCCCCCGGGGTGGTATGGGGTGAGGTGCCCCGGCAGCTCGTGTACGAGAGCCTTAATTGCGTCTGTGAGAGTGTGGTCCAGAGAAATTAGATAAAGACTAATTTGTTCATAGAGACTTTTTAACTAAGCGTGCCTGGGTCAGACACTTTTAAACTACAAGTATCATCAGAATCATTTAGTATTTAGAGTAATTTAAAGTATTTATTACTTTTTATGTAAGGCTTGGTTTGGTAAAAAAAATAATCGCTTATAAATCTAAGAGCCTTATGAAGAGAAAGAATTGTGATCATTATTAATGATTTATTATTAAACAATATTGTTTCAAGAAGATATGCAGCCTGTCATGTTTGTCGTGGATAATTACCGATATAAATTGGCAAAACAAGATATTTTTAAGTCAAAATAATATCAGCAATGATACAATTTTCACATTTAATTATAAAATGCAAGTGAAAGTTAATAAGATTAAATTAGTGTAATACTCTTTTATGAGTAACAAAATAAATAATTAATTTAATATCTGGAGTTTGCGTTAATGGTACTAACATGTCCAATAACTCGCTAAGTGGTTTTTATTGTTTAGGATGAAATGTTTACATATTAACAACAACTGAAAATTCCTATTGAAGTATGTAATAATATTAATAATTTTGTCCTTGTTTACGTGACCGAATAATGCCAATTAGTCTGATTAACCATGACGCAAACTATAAAGGAATTTATAGGTTATTAAATCACAATATAATTAATATACAATTTTTATACCAGCTCGTATATAAAAGTAGACATGTCAACATAACAAAGATTGTTGTTAATAAATAGCAGATACCAAGCATAATTTTAAAAAGTAAAGTTCGGATATAACAATAATATGTCTCTATTTAAATCTACTCTATACAGGAGCTTGCACCAAAGTCCCTGTAACATTTCTTTTTCGTGAAAATCTATTTATAACTAGGGCAGCCTCGTGCGGGTCGTGTTATTCAATTTTGTGCGATACTCCACAGTCCTACAGTCGCTAATCATTTGATGGTAATGGATGCGTAAATATACATTTTATATATATGTAACAAATTTTTTTCTCATAGTGGCTCTATTATATTGATTAGTAGAACCCCCTTCCGGGTAGAGGCTGGTTTGAATCGCCTTTGAGTTTTCTTTGTTTTTCGTTCCAGTAAGGTTTGCCTGGAGCTATGGCATTAGCAGAAATTATAGTTCTATAATACAATTATATTGTGAATATAAAAACTGTTTTTAAATCTATGTATCGAAGCTCGCCAACCCTATTATTTATTGCAGCAAAATTCTTTTATATACATTTATCAAAGTATCACTTCTGTTATCACTTGGTTGAAAAGGTCATACTGAAATGTCAAGACTTATGCATACAATATATAACTAGTAGGTTTAATCAACCGTGTTTTTCACGTATATGATGAATGCATTTCCAATTCCAAATAAGGGTAGAATATAGTATTGATACAGCATCGATAATATAAAAAAGGAGACATTTTTAAAATAAGAGGTTTTATTCATCAATTAGTTTAAAAGTAAACCTAAAAGGTCGGTTTAAGTGTTCTTCAATATTAATGAGATAATTAACGATCAATGAAAGGTTAATGTTATTTGAATGTTAATTAAATATACATGTACACACAATACATATTTTTGTGGATCGCATGTTATTTACTACGGGAATTAAATTATATCTCTATATAAAATTTTTGATTGTGTATTTACCGTTATTCGTTTTGTGCCGTTTTAATGTGAATGTCGATTGATATGAAAATTATATCTAAAAGGCCGGCAATGCAATTGTCAGGCCTCTGGTATTATCCATGGGCGGATCAGTTGAGCCTCCTACCTACAATTAGAAGTCTAGCAATTAGAAAAAACGGTTAGGCAATGAAAGGGACAATATTTATACAGTTTATTATCATATAAATTCTTGTAACAAATAGCATATAAACATTTTAATAGAGACAAAAAATCAATCTTAAAATATGAAAAAATACACACGGTTAGCTTTTAGGGTAAGTTCTGTGGAGCGAATGTTATGCGTGCTAACAGAACTGATAAATATTTTAATACACGTTTTTTTATAAATTTTGTTAAGTGTGGATTCCATGACTGATTGGAATTGAAAATGTAACATAGAAATTATTGTAATCGTTTACTAACGTTTTTGTTACAAAATTGTTTTGCATAAATAAAAAGTAAATATTTTAGTGATAAGTTATGCCGTCAATTTAATGAAAGAACGACCGCTAAAAATACTGATGTCATAATTTGTTTATAGCTGGACATTCTAACAAAGGAACTGTCGTTAATAATCATTACGCTTTGTCGCAATACGGTCGGTAAAATCATATAAGTCGAAGTTAAATAGAAGGTTGCTGTTTTGACCATCTTCTAAATCAAATCGCAATGATTCCCAAATCAAAATAGCAATCACAGATAACAACCCGTCATTCATAAGACCAAAAATATACGATTATTTTATTCGAATAAAAAACAACACGTGCAGGTGACGTAGTCGACCGAATGTCGAATAAGTTAAAAAGTTAGACACTGCATTATAAAGCCGGTTTTGCCCTGAACCTTGGGGTTTGGAGGCATGCCGGTACCTCAACTTTTAAAAGAATACTGTGAAAACACTCAGTATAAATTTGTTTATCTTATTAATCTATGATAAAAGTGAGTACAAAATGTTTATTCTCTATGCTATTGAACACGGTTCTGAACACGAATAGCAATATATATAGATAGATATACATACATAGATATGTTTCCGGAAGTACAGCTCTTGTGTTAAATCTATTTAAGACAATATATTTAACAAGTATATTTAATAATAGAGACAAGTCTATCGATTCTCTAGCGAGTAGTGTCAATGAGAATTGAATGAATTTGTTAACGTTTGTATACCTTGTTGATGAAAATAATGTATTACTACAATAACCGGTGAACTATCAGAGCATGTACAGCCGAGCGTCAGAACTGAAATAGACTGTAAACATTTTGCCACGGGGGATTTCCCTTAGCCGATTCGCACACAGTACAATTCACCACACGGTGGCAGTAACACATATAAACGAGGTGATGAGGCGCGATGTATGTACGTAGAAATCGGACCGATTGGAATGACTAACAAAATTATATAACTATAAAATATTTATGTAACTTAAAAGAGATTCGCAACATTGACGCATATTGTTGCCAAATTCATTATTAGTTGTTCAAAATGAATATGAATCAATTTTAACTTTAACAATTTAGAAACCTTGAAGGGATACGATTATTTTAATATCTCGTAAGAATTGGTTCATAAACGAATAAAAGAAAAATGTAAGATCAATCTGCCATACGTGGGTCGCACAAAAACCAGAAAGGGTGCATTGTAATATATAAACATAACCTCTTCGAAAAACAGAGACGTAAAACCTTTTTGCAGTTCATAACGGCATACACAGCACGAAAATGCGATACGCGTCAAAAACATAACTGAAAAGCGCCCACAATCGCTTAAAGCGCTTTTTTCCTTCGCCTCCAGTTGGTTGAAAACAGCTGACCTATCGCTTTATCTTCTAGTAAGACACGACCTTTGTAATAAAAATAACGCTGCAAGTACGCGAATCGCTTTAGTGACCACTCATAGCGGGCGAGCGAGATAGTATGAGGAAAACGTGATAAAAACGTATCGTGATTTATTCACGCGCGATCGATCAGATATTGACATTCGATTATTAGACACTATCAGATTATAATCGACTTTTTACCGGACCGCGACTTCGAATGCGTAGTCATGTCGCCTCAGAATTGCTAATTTATTAAATAACCATATCATTTAATCAACATCATCATTTAAATAAACGTTTTACGGCGAAGTTATTACATATTGCGATGTAACTAATTAAATAATAATCATTTCGAATGAAGTAAATATGGCAATATTACAAAAGACTAATCCCGATAATGTAAAACTTCTCGTTGACCACAATTGCCGATAAGCGTGAGACATTTCGTTAATTATAAATCCACAACTATTTCGTCAGTGATAGATAAACTGTTACCTGCCCTGTACTATGATTTAGTTTGATACCTTATTGTCATTGCAAAGGTACCTAAACTATAATTTCTAAATTATTCACTAAGCCGTAAAACATTTGGTACAAATTAGTTTAATAAAACTGTTACAATTAAATTAAGAAAGATTTGTTGTCATTGATACGAAGGGTAAATCATTTTAAGCGAGGAGAGGTAACAAGCAAAACTTTTATTATGACTATAAGTTTGAAGAGTTACAGGAAACATATATCGATATTAATCGAATTGAAGTTTTGTTATGATATATGATATTATGAATGAAATCTGTTAAATACGTTATATTATGTCTTACCTCTTTCTTGCGATATTACAAACATTCGTCAATTGAATTGAGTATTGGAATTATTAAATATTAGTGTTATAACATAGTTAACCCGCATATCAATTAAAAGACGCGATAAGGGGAACCACTCTGCCAATGCCGAGCACAAAATTTAAATAAAACATTAAAAACCGGTGGTTCCCCGCAGGTATATCTTACTCATATATGTTAATGAGTTGGTATGCACGACCAGTTTCTGATTTCGCAAAAATACCAAGTTTTTTTATACAATGGAACTTTGTTGTATTTAAATTTATTTAAGTTAAAGAATGCCTTAAATATGCGAATCGAAATAATAAACAGTTTCATAAATGGGTCTCACTGATATGAAAAAGCAACTTCGAAGTTCTCTTTAACCGAGGTGTAGGACGTGAAAACAAATATAATGCACAAACAAAGCGCTTTGCGTATAACCTCAAATATATCTTTCTCATTGACGTAAAGGTGACTAAGAATTCTGCGAAATAAATTTGGGCCGTTTGCCTTCATAGTGAGAATTGTCAACGGATTATATTGTAGTCATGTCACATGAAGAGAAAAATTTGCATGTTTATTACGCATCAACAACCACGATCCTTGACCGACAAAACTGGTCGCGACAGATTCAAACATAACAAAAACAAAAAACAATGAAAATGCATTAAATGAAAAGATTTTAATTAAATAAATATTTGATTACAATTTACTAGTTAGCAAAGCAAGGCCAGAGGTACGTTAGCAATCCCATCGTGGCCGTTTGTTTATGAAAATCATACGAAAGAAACCCTAAAAATTGCAAAACATGTTTATACCAATGTGTCACGTCAGAGCAAGTCGAGAATACAAATGAGCGAATGAATTCATACGTGTGAAGAGCAATACGACATTACTGATTCATGGGACAACAAAACAAAATAGTAACTATACTTATATCGCGTTTAAAAATAAGAAAGGGGTTTATTCTGTATTCATAAACGTAATATACTAGCTAAATCTTTAATTTACTTCTTTGCAAATTGAGACGACATAAGGTGTGTTGTGAACGAGAGAGCTAAAATATGTAGAACCGCTTTTGCGTTCTCAACCTAAACCTTCAGGACGAAGTAGATAATATAAAACGAGGATTAACCATCAAGGTTAGAATTTAAATATCAAGATTTCATAAAAGAAAATGATTTTCTTATAAAGATTTTATTACGCTGTCAAGTTCAAGCATAAATTAAACTCAAAGACGTTATTTGCATGCAACTATTGCTAAAACATTTTTACGACTTTTTATTGTCGCAAGTTTATAATAAATCGATTTAATACTATAATTGCTGTAAAAGGATATAATCGTATGGTCCTCGGCGTAAACATCTGTACAACAATATATTTAACGGAGGACCTGTCACATAACACGTGACTCATACAAATTTGGATGCTGACCGCGCTCGTGCGAGGTCGAAGTCCGGCCTTGCAATCTATCGTACCATCAGCTGGGCCAAGGAACGAAACGTGAGTGGCATCCTGCTGAACACTACCCATGTGGCAGATATCCAAACCGTTAAACCTTCGATATGTGGTAGAAAGATTAAAACTATACGCTAAACTTTAAAATTTTTGAACGGGTGACGTCTATACAGTGCTATTCCATTCAAATCTTGATGTTTTGGGTTATTGTTGATATTTTATACATTCACCGTGTGAGTGCACTGAAGTATTTGAAATAATACAATCAAAATGTACTACAATAAAAAAAAAACAATAAGAAATCTAAAATTGATAATGGCTACCAAGAAATCTAGATGGGATACACTCATAAAATAGTTAATAAGTTTAAACGATGATTAATTTTGGTTTTACTGAACCAGCTTAACTAATCAATTGAGAAGTGACCGATTGGTAATCCAAAAAGTAAGTTTAAGGATAAGTAAAGGATTTCGAAAGACATTAGGTTTATTTATGTGGATTTTGATGATGTAAATCATGTTTATACTTCCACGACAGATTATATAAAAACTAAATTCTTCCATCCGTCGCGCAAGTGTCGAATTAATTATTTTGTTTGTGTGTTTGTCAAAAACAATCAAAAAAGCAACAATACAGCGATATGAATTCAGAAAAAAGTTAGCAAAGATCAAAAAATCCTACGTATTAATTATAAACAAGAACCGATATTGCTACATCAAAACAATAGTTTCTAGCCTCATTAAGGTAATTAAGTAAACGATGAATCCAATGTCAAAAGTGGCGGTGAGCAACAGATTTTATGATCCATAAACCAACCACGATACCTCGTCACACCTGTTCAATGTTAGATCGTTATTTTATCAGCAATAAACTCAATTGGTGCTTTTAGCTTAGACAACCCAGATGACATTATCAATGCTATCTAATTAATTGTATGCATATACATTTTCTTATCGTAGCCCTTAATATTTCTCGTTAATATTTGTTTATAAATACACTAAATTTGCTACTTCGTTTTTAAATCAACATAGCATTTTGTTATTATTTTTAATCGTTGTCTTATTTATTTTAAGATCCTTTTGAGGTTTTTATTTGCTCCGAGACAAGGTCAGCACTTAACTGGCGCGTAAATTAAACTGATGTTCATGTTTGCGTTGAAGTGTGGACAAACAATGTTACTTGTATAGCAATAACCTTTTTGCATAAAATAAAAATAGGACAATATTATATACTACTACAAAAGAAACTACTGATAACTAAACCTGACTAATAAAGAAAATGTTTACGTAGTCTTTGAAATAGATCGAGTAACTTAATTTCTGTATAATATTAAAGGATCAAGGATATTTGATGAAAATGTAAAATGTTTTTTGATCTGATTACATAAGAAACAAAGCGAAGTCAACAACGCAGACCGTTAATGGCGATATAGGAACAAAAAAGTAACAAAAATATACATTGAGTATAACAAAACTTGAAACTGAAACAATATTATTATCTCTGGTATAACAATACACTTGTATATGTTAACAATTAAAGTTGTCTTAGGTAATGTAGCATCTATATGTTGAATTGCACGTTCGCGCCTCGTCACGTTGCCAGCGAAGCTGATAATGACTGCGACAAGTTGACCTTGACTCCGATCACAATTAGCTGGACATTTTGCATCATTACTCGTATCTATATCTATTATATATCCGATAAATACCTTATGCAGACTGAGAATCCATTTAATGGGTTGCAAATAATATGCAAGGCTGTATTGGATGCTAGTTGAACTTGAGTATAATTATTTTATCTTTGAAAATAGGTTACTTAATGGTATATTAAGTATTAGATATTTTTCATTATGTGTCTTTTCTTTATAGTAATATATATTTAAGTAAAAATCTTATCGTCTTACAAATACATTGTAGCTGTTAAATAAATACGATTTCGCATAATGTCTTGAAATGAAGTTATTTTGTAATGTTCTTCCTTCATTTTTCAATGTTGAAAGCAGCCTGTCTCATTGTATTCTAATTTCTAATAACCAATCAATTGTCGCGTGCGTCTCATCGTTTTAACCTTGCTACAATCAAAACCTTGAATTAAAAAAGTGTCGGAAAGCAAAATTATGCTAACTTTGATTATTATAATTGCTGCCTAAGAGCTAGAATTGCTGTCGCTATTATTGATAAGAAAATAACTATAAGAATAAGTCTTTAGGGGAATCATCAGTTAGTAATGTGACATTTTATTTACAGGTTCGTGAAACCAGACGAAGTCGCGAAGCTCTGGGGACAGATGAAGCAGAATGAGAACATGACCTTTGAGAAGTTCAGTAGGGCAATGAGATACCACTATCGGCAGTCGGTCCTGGTTTCCGTCCCCACAGCACGTCTCGTCTACCAATTCGGCCACAAGGGTCCAGACTTCAGGACTGACAACCCTAATTTCATCAAAGTCAAATCAGAAGACGTACATGATATGAATTACTCAAATTCTTAGTTAAGTCGAAGTGATATTAATATTTCGGCTAAGGATATGCTCAGAGAAAGAAGAGATTGTATTGATGTTATATACGCTCTTGTACAATTCGTGGACAAGGAATTAGCTTAGGTTCTGGATAGAGAAAACATGGGTTTCATTGTGAAATGAGGATTGTCCAAGAGCCTTGTTGTTTTTAATGATAGACTAAAGTATTAGGGTATAGAGGAGGTGATGAGACATGTTCGGAAGGCTCATACTAGCTCAATATAAGGTCTGCTGCAGTATCAATGGTTGTATTTGAACAGAGATTGTTAAAGGTTAGTTCCGTCAATTAAAGGTTGTTTAACCAATTGTTGAAGTCCATATTATTTTTTTAAGTGGTTTAGTGTATTTTTGTGATGATGTACACATTTTTGTCATAGCGATTTTTCAGAGACGAATTTTTGATAAAGAATTTTTAAGGTTTCAATCGTTGTTAATGTATTGTTAAGATAGGAAAATAATGTAACACGGCACTTAAAGGTGCATATACTCGATAAAGACATTCCACTTTATTTTTAGCATATTCAAAATTATTTATATATATTATTAAAACTAAGATTATTTCTCATATTTTTTGTTGCCATAATGTGAATGTTGTTGGATGTACTTAACTTACGATTCTTATTATATGTTTAAGACATGTCTCTCAGTGTTAGTCTAGGTTATTTTAATTAGAATAGAAATGGCGCGAATGTGCAATATAAAATGACAAGTGAAAAGATCTGTAGGCCAAAGATTATGTAGTGAAGCAAACGTGCTTAGTTTCCAGTTGATATTTGAGGCAGAAGCAAAGATGTTTTTATAAATGCTATTCGAAAATTGTTTAATATAAATATTTCGATACTCGTGTGAAGTAAATTTTCACTCTTTTGTATATTTTGTCTTTATTGAATTGGAACCTTCTCACAGTTCTACTTTATGCTAATATTCTTATTATTTTTAAGATTCGATCTTGCTTGTGCCTTTAATATAAACAGAGAAGAAAATGTACGTAATTCACAAGAATGTTTAAAATAGCATTTAAGTTTATGACTCTCAGGCATTTGCTGTGATTGTAGTTAAAGTTGAAATTATTGTTACTTATAGCTATTTTAATTCGTATTATTTAAGAGTTCTTTGCTCCATATAAATCCTTATTAATCTTTCATATTTTTACATTGTAAACTTCAATATGCATAGCTGTTAGGTTACATTTTGTTTAGTAGTTTTATTGTCAAATGAGTACAAAATTGGTGTCTTAAAATAATGATTTTCTTATAACAGAATGTAATTATATATTTAAATTATATTGATTTTATACCGGATCTATAAACAGCAAGTTAAATTCAAAAGTAAAGATTATCTTAAATCATTATAAATCGCTAATGTATTGAATGAATTATTTTACTGAAGCATTTTATTTATTTATCTTCAGAAAAAGTCTTTGAGTATGCCCTAACAACATTTCTTGTTTAAATGAAAAAAAGGAGAAAAACACGCGTCGAATTGTCAACCTTCGACGTGTATTTTTTACAAATCCCAATCAGTACTCATACCTAATTACAATTTATAAAAATTACAAAAAACTTAAAGAATATTAATATACTACAAGTAGCAATTCACCACAGCCAAAAAATAATAATATAATAAATATGTGGGTTTTGCTATGATGAAACAAACAAGATTTTCGTATTCATCAGCTCATGATATTTGAAAATAATTCTAATATTCTCTTATAATTAATAATATTATTTTTGGAATTTTCTGTAATAAAACTATTAAACTGGAAATGTTATGAGGTAGTCCAATGATATTTAATTTTTGTAAATGACGAGTTTTTCGTTTAATAATAAGTATCGAATCTGTAAAATGATTCAAATGTAAATATTACATAAGTTTCTTTGATTGAATTTAGTAAAAACCAAACACTTTTATTTTTGAATACATTATTACATTTGAATTATTAAAAGGAGTAAAACCTGAACCAACATAAAAATAAGTTAACATTTACAAATAAAATTTAACGGGTCACAAATATACATTATAGGCATATAATAAGTGTAATCTGAATCGAGTCTTAAAATATTATTTTAGTTTTATCCAAAGTCAAAACTGAATTCAGATGGTAATTATTTACAATCTTTTCCAAAAAGCGAATTTTACTGTAATAAAACGAGTAGTAAGCTACAACGTTTTAAGTTAGATACGTACTAGATTGTTATAAATTATTATAAGTTTAATATAAATTGTTTTTTAAAGTATGCTAGGTTTATTGTTGAACGTGCGATATGAAATGTGAAAATTGAAAAAAAATATATAAATATGAATGTGAATGTTGTATTTCCTTGAACCCATATTTTAATAATGCATGTTTTTAGAATGAAAAGAGTATCTTCTTATTTTATTTTACGTAATTAAATTTCTCTACCGCTCTTCCAGTGGGCTAATTGTCAAACAGTTTAATACATATTTATTGAAATAATAATCATAAGATTATAAGTCAGAACAATTCAAAAACAAGAAAAATCTAAGCCCCATCACCTAACTAGAGCCATCTATATTTCATTTTTACAACTTTTTCTTCATGAGTTCGGTTAAAATATTAAATAAATTGTTAGTACCCTTGTACGTGCACGTTAGGTGGCGCCATAATCAAGTGTAATATTTACTTTATGAAATTTGACAAGCACGCCATCTAGTAACAATTGTAAAATGCTGCTTGTATTAAATTAAGAATGCTATTTGTGCAATTTATCAGTAAACACTTGCGAGTTTTATTTTTGCATCATTTGCATTACAGATGCCGCTATCAGAAATAACAAAAAAGGTAACTTTTTTATACTTAATTTTACTCGAAATTAATATTAATACATTAGTAGCGATTTTGATTTGTATTAAGTATCATCCCTAGCAAAGAATTTGATACTAGTAATGAGAAAATAATAGCAATTTAGATTGATGTTTTAAACCAAAATCGACATCAAGAAGAGGAGCTTCGAATCCAGAAGAAATGTTTTGTTTTTTCTTGTTGATGTGATATGTGATAAAAAACAAATTATTTCTCTAGAAAATATTCTAGCTATAAATAGACCGTGTAGAGATACTAAGGTCTAGGGCCTATCTATTGAAATTGGAGAGCCCACGCGGCCGTGACGATGAATACAGCTAAAATTACATAGGTACTTACAATACTCGATCAAGTGATCTTTGTTCACAGATAAAACCTATTAAAAAGAGCTCACTATTTCTATCACAGGGTACTTTTTTGTATCTTTACATATTATTGGATCACCTCCCCCAATGAAAATCAATGCAACATTAAATCCAGTAGCGTTGTGTGTTTTTTTTAAACATTTTGTGTTTGTGTACCTAGATTATTTCAAAATCTGGTGATGCCTCTGGCATTGCAAGTGTCCATGGGCGGCGGTGTCGCTTAACATCAACCCCCTGTTTTATATAAAAAAAAATCTAAATGAAACATTTTAGAAATCCATACTTTATTGTGAATCAACTACGTGAATTTAGTATTTTGTAAAACAAGTATTCATGATAACAATTAGTTCTACAACGTTAGACATGAGATATTGTAGACACTAGATGAACCCTGCGGCTTTACGCGCGTTTATAAGCTGACCCGTGCACGGCATTACAAAATATGAAAAAACATAATATATGTAGTAATATGAGTAGATACTGTGGCGTGCTTTTTTGGGAGACTATTTAAGATTAACATTTCCAACAATACATTACTTATCTCTAAGCGGTTTCCGCAGCGGACCCCAGAATAGCGGGCAGATGGTAGTTTTTCCTACTTAGTAAATATAATATTAAAAATAATTGTTCACAATTCACACAATATCTTTATATAGAGATTACGTTTGATTGTGATGATACTATTTTAACTTTGGAATAAGTTTTATTAAAAAACCATTCGACATATCACTCAAAAACTTTTTTTACATTCCCATCCCTTGTATCGTTTCGTCAACGAATAAACACAGAATAACACTAGTAAAAATGGAACTTACAGTGGCAGAGTGATTAGTATAGCTAGACAAATTCAGTCATAGTATTAAACGTGGAATGTATGTGATAGTAAAGGTTTATCTTTATAAGGAAAGATCCTTATAAAAACAATTAAGAACAATCAGAGGATCTCAGAAATAACAAGGATATTAAATATAAAAAATAATAATAATCAATATCCTAATTAATATCCGGGTGTTATATATGAAAATACTTTGATATCTACGTAAAACAATACACTTATAGCTGATAAGACAATTATTTTCCTTATACACAATAACTTCTTTAATACTTGAGCTGAGCACAAATTGATATCAATATTTCAATGAATCACTTAAGAGATTCTAAACATTTCAAATGTTGAAAGGTTACTGTTAATTACTATTAGACTCACAAATAATTATAAATTACACTTAAAGTCTACTAGTATCCTATGTTTTATTAACACTATTCGTAAATCCATGAGAAAATTTAAGGCTCTAGTTAAAGGTTTAGGTAGGTATTTAAAGATTGTTTAAATACATTTTTAGTAAGTTTTTAAGTAAATTTATCCTTGGGTGTGGACTACATGTTAACTAAAGCAATCATCAATGAATATTTCATTAAAAAAAAATAATAACAACAATAATAATCGTGCGAATAATGAGAGGCATTAAATAATTTAATCTCACGGCAAAGCATTAACACAATAGATTTTTATATGTACTGATTTTTATTTTCTGTAAAGACACCGAGATAAGCATAGTAGATATATGTATAATCATTCAATCAAGTCTACCTGTTATAACTTGTTATTTACAGTCGCATAGTGCGTCATTGGAATACGTCGTGTACGTAGTTGTTAAGATTTGAACGACGCAGTAAGTTTTTATAAAAACTTCTTTTTTATATTATTTTTGTTTATGATGAAGTATTCGAGTGTTGTGGTATTTTTACTATAAATAATAAATTTCATCATTTATTTTGGTGTAGTAAATTGATATTGAATGTTGAGTATAGTTCTTACTACTTAATTTATATTTTTATCAAATTCTTTACTCTGTGTTGAAATAAGATTTTAGTTGAATGAATGCATCTAGCATTGGGCCTAATTTGTCTTTTAAAAAGTAAAATGTAATGTTTATAAAACATTCAGCCAGTTCCAAACACTAGTCGGAACTAATTATTACGACGAATTAATTCATCTTCTTAAATATTACACAATTTTTGTGGACCAGAATATCAAATTCAATAAATCGCAGATGAGAACTAAAAACTTCATAACAAGCTGCATGAAACTATTAATTTACAATCGTTTATACCACCATTTTTGAAATATATTTAATAAAGAATGAATATATTCAAATGAAACAAAATTTGAAATAAATATTTATAAATATTATCTAGCAACTTTAATTTCCTTGCAACTGTTCGAAGGAAGTGATGGAATTTACACAAAACTTTCCCTAGTGGATATTTTCATTATAAAATACATCACTGTCAGAGTTTCCAGTTGTTTATTTATCAATTCTGTATATTTATTTTCATATCAAGTCTATCTTTACAGCATTAGATGAACGTATTTAAAATTATAGATTCATAGTAATAGATAGAAAACTACTTAATATTCTACGCGTAACTCGGACTCTTGTTGCTTACAATTAATTATATATTAACGTCATTTACATAATTACACTTAACAAGAAAAGTACAAGATCAATAAAGATCAAGGAAATGTTTGGCAGATGAGATAAAAGTCAAAATTGTATCTAAGAGAAAAACACTTCACACAAGATTTTTTCTTAGAAATAATAATTCCTAAAATCAGAGGAAAATATGTCTTTGTTTATGTGTGATATAATCGTTGTTACAGATGTTATTGTTAATATGGTTAGCGGTGCTCATTGCAATAATTTATATATATTTACGGCAAGTATATTCAAGATTTAGTAAACATGGCGTGAAATATATAAAGCCTTTACCGTTTATTGGAAACATGGCGCCGATACTGTTGAGAAAAGTTCACTTTGTTGAAGACATGGAGAAGTACTATAACGCGTTTCCCGAAGAAAGGTATAGATAGAGTGTTTATATTTATTTGGATATTTTTCGTTTTTTAAAACGGTGTCGATTTTGCGCATAAATAAATACAAAGCTATGCTTATGCGATTATTGCTGTTACAAAAGTATGAAATGGTGGCCAGAAATATGAGGTACCATAATATAAAATTTCATTGCCCGTGTTTTTTCCCCTTTTTTCCCCCCCCCTGCTGTGGATTGGAAATATGCGGATTCCAAGTAAAATCAAGTATTACTGTTCTATATGTGGTAAACAAACCACGTTAAATAAAAAAATTTTTTTTGGGGAATTTTTTTAAACACAAATATGACAATGGTGTAAGATCACCGATAATGTATGTAATTATTAAAATCTGGTACTTTTACATACATATAGAAATTTCAACTTTAAATTGTTTACTTGTTACTGACCCGACTAGCCATTTATATGGACATTATGTTTAGCTACCTTTTATAGTTTAGATTATGTTTATGTTTTAATGTCTGTCAACATTATTCAGAGACAAATTAAAATCAGTATTACTTAAACGAAGACGACCTTGTTGACGAAATTCACTAGCGTGTTTGCCTTGGACAACGATTTGCGTTTGTATAATTTTTGATTAAATATAGAAAGATTATAGTAGGTGGCGCAAAACTAAGACCCTATTTGGTTTAACCCTATAACATTCTAGTTTTCACCCATTAAATTTTGAATAAGACTTTTTCTAATGAATATTGTAATATAAAACGTATAAAAACATCTTTCGATCAGATCCGTTGGTAGAACTGAATTCCGTTTTAAAAAATAAGTCGGTTCAATTACATTGGTTACTCATGTTCTCTTTTAATCACAGTTTATACAATTTAAAAGAAAAATACGAAACAGAGCTTTAGCAAATTCTATAACAAATACACAAAGTGTTCGATCATAAAAGCATGTGGATTTTTTTAGATTTGTTGGTAGATTTGAATTCATGGTACCGACGATTTTGATAAGAGATATGGATCTTATGAAAAAAGTGACCATTAAGGATTTTGAACACTTCGTGGATCATAGAGGTTTTGCTGATGAGGAAGTAGAGCCGATCTTTGCAAGAAACTTATTTACATTAAAAGGTTAGTTAGTCCATAATAAAAACACATCTCTTAAATTGATAGAACGATTAATTTTTTTAGAAAAATATTTAAGTTCATTCATTCATCATTTGAATAGCTTTATAAGAAGAACTTATTAAATACTACAATAATTACTCATCTGTTTCTTGTACCTTATGCAATTAGTAATTATGATCCTGTACTGGATTAAATATCGACCGGGTGAGATCTAATAAATAACAAAATATGTTTCCGGAGTCTATTTGGAGAATCTAATGGTTTTGTTACTATTAATAAACACATATTACATTATACATTGACACAAGATTGTTAAGGTTCAGCTCAGATACGTGATTTACATTAACGTTCAATAAATTAGACTGATTTAAGACATACTTACCCTGATTACCCTGATTTAAGACCCTTATACTTCCCATACATCCATGTATGACCTAATTAAATCCTCATAAAATGCTTTAATCGTTAACCCTTACTGAATGTCTGAGTACGTCGCTGGTTAGTTTCACAGCAAAACTTGAATACAACTTATTTGAAAATATTTCCGTTATAAATATTTACTTTATACCAATATTCCCACATATATATCATTTATTTTGCATTATGCAGGCAAAGAATGGAGGGACATGAGATCAACTTTGAGTCCAGCCTTCACGAGCTCCAAGATTCGAGTGATGGTGCCCTTCATGGAGGAGGTCGGTAACCAGATGATGGCTGTCCTGAAGAAGAAGATCAGAGATAATGGTGGTAAGAAGAGATATTTCGCTTAAAGATGCTAGAGGAGATTCATTCCAATTTAAACAAAGTTTCTTAACTGTCTTTTAATTAATACGAAAAAGAATATAATATACGAGGATCAAAAAACATATACCTATAAAATCCATCATCAGTTTTAAGATTTTTACACTGCATTAGAAATTGAGAACAGCCAGTGAACTATTAAACGTACTTGACATAGAAAACTTACCTAATTTAACATGGAAAGCATTATAAAATTGCATCGCTACTAGTTTAATTTGTGAAAATAATATGAACCGTAGTGGCCTACATTTCAAAGTGGTAAGCTGTTCATTTAGGTACTTGACTCTCAAATAAAAAGACACTCAACGAGTTCTGTTGACTTGCGGGAATATTTTAAAAGATGTTCCATCAGTTCCTCGAATGCTATGCGCTATATAAACGGTCATTAGCGGAGTATTTTTGCTCCAGGTAATGACATAATAACTGCCTTCATGCTGACCTTTATGATTTTTTTAAGAAAACACAAAATAATAGAACAAACATTTTTACAGAAGCTTTTATCGCGAATTATATTTAATGACACAAATAATGTAAAAAAATTGAAACAGAACGACTTTTAAGTTAATTGTTGGAAATAGGTAATTTGTAATTATCATGACGCTATCCTATGATTTGACACGGTCGACCGCTATCTTATAGTACGAGTAAATATTCAACCCGTAATCATGTTCTCGCCAGGTTACGTGTAAATCTGATAATCATTGAACTTATTCGAAGATATTCTCGCCAATTATCAGTTAATGATTAAAGAGTGCTTAGTTTTTGACAGTTTTCAATGAAATTATTTGTTTATTATGTTTGTTTCGTTCTTCTTTTACTTTTCGTGGGAACTATTTTCCGTGGGGAAATTCATTACCCAAATCCCCCCCCCCCCCCCCCCCCCCCCCACGCATAACAGTGGGGATGTGGGACTCGCTTGGTGCAGGAGGGTGATGGGGGGCCCGCTATAGAGCACCCCCCCCCCCCCCCCCCCCCCCCCCCCTAGAGCATACCCACCGCTAAAACCCCACGATGTCACCAAATTGCTATAGGTGGGAGACGGCGGCAGCAGCAGCCTTGTCCGCTTCCCCCACTCGCAACGAGCCGTCTTGTATCGGCGCTCCACAGCGATTTATGATGTGGCATGACCCTTGGTACATTAAGGACCAGATCCACTGGCTTATCTCCCTTATTTTGAGCTGGGGAGGTCGGAACCTTTCCCCCGCTGGACTATTCATGGCTCGGACTTTTGAGCGTGTCACGCAATCCGTGCTGCCTTCTGACTACTTCGAGTCAGAGATGAGTGCAAACCAGGATTGTATTAAGCATTTTCGGGATTATAATTATTGTTTAAGATCCACATTATTTTCTATTACAATATGTTCGTATGGGCATTCTATTAAACTTTGTTAGAATGTGTATGTTAGATGTTAGAATACCACCAAATCATGAAATCAAATAAAAACCAGATATTTTTCACCGCTTCAAAAACGAGTACTTATGCCGTGAAACTGACTCGACACCCTCATGGGAATCATAACTGATACGGTACTTGCCCTTGAGTTAGTTCCAATTTAGTAAGGGACGCCGTTTTATTTACTATATATATTTTTCCTTTACTACAGGTTCAATGACGAACATTACATCAAAAACAAGTGGTACCGCCGTTCTACTCATACCACCATAGGGCTCTTTTCTTGAAGCACGCATACGGTCTATTTTGTAAATAGAAAATGGTTAATCTGAAGTTTACAATTAAGTTTAATTTTGTTATAGGAAAAGCTATAGAAGTGGATGTTAAGGACCTTACAACGCGTTACTCCAACGATGTGATCGCCACCTGTGCGTTTGGGCTCAAAGTCGACTCTTACGTAGAAGAGAATAACAAATTCTATGAAATGGGAAAGATTGCAGCCTCCTTTAAGTTACGTCAAATGCTTATGTTCATGGCGTATTCAGCATTTCCTGCATTGGTGAAGGTGAGTTTTACTAATGTAAAGGTGATAGATTTTACCTCATTTTTGTTTATTTAAATGACGTATTTGGCAGTCAGTCTATGCTTTTTAGTACAATTACATAGGTAAAATGTAGATACATATATTACTAACAAGCTGGTTACCACATCTCCGCCTTATATTTGAACCCTAATTAAAGAAATTAAACAATTGAATCACCATAATTCTTATTATAGTGACCCTTTTTTTCCAAATCATTGCCCAAGCCAATCTATCAAATTATAACAGCGTCTTGCATTAATGAGTTTCAAATTATTTGAATTGTTCAAATAGTCATCGACACTTCTGAAGCTATAAGATATTGCACTCAAGGTCACAAAAATTGTCCAATTGTTACTAATTGAGGTCAGGATATAAGGTCACCCTCTTTGTCTTCTGAAAATTACATCGTATTTTGCTCTCGAACTTTTTGTACTCCCTATTAATCATTAACACAAATATATGGGCTATGTTAGACAGGATGTTCTAATATTAGAGTTAGCCAAAGAGTTTTTTATTATAGCAAACCAAAAAGTTAATACTACACAACGTTTGAATCTGTGTAAGTTGTTTTAGTTTTCCTGTGGTTGTTACAAAGTTCTAGAACCACTTGGTTAGTATTGTTATTTGCAATCCTTACCATAATTCTCATGACAGCTTTTATTCTTTCATGCTTCTGAAACTAAAATTAATAAATTTGAGATGAAATGTCATGTTCTAGATTACTGAAAAGCATCTGAAACGTCGGCATAAAGAATATTATTAATATATCATAGTTCTTGTCCACTATATACTATTTTATTTAAATTGACTGTATTGTTTACACTATTATTTTCAGAAATTAAAATTAACTCTTTTCACAAAAGAAACGACAAACTTCTTTATTAGTCTCGTACAAGACACAATGCATGCGAGAGAGGTCAATAATATAATACGTCCAGATATGATTCACTTGCTAATGGAGGCTAAAAAAGGTACCTTTTTTATCTATCCCAACTTACCTGACCATTTGTACTCAGTGCACCATTTAGGATCTCAGTTGGGGCTCTGCATTGAGTTTACTCTATTTCTTTATACAAGTAGTGATCGGTTGATGATCTGTGACAGTCGTAGCAATTTCAGTGGTAGCCCTTCACAATACTTGATCAAGCCAACACATATTACCAATTCAATTAGATCGAACAACCAAATTGCATGCTTAGTTGGTTAGCCCAACTAAGTATGCACAGGCTCAGGCTAACATTGCTCTTATCGTTGCATTGAATAAAGCTTCACGAGCCACTTTAAAAATTGGTGTACGTTGTATTTCACTTTACTTAGGAACAAAAATATATTTTCCATGAAAATCCCTATTTTATTATTTTCTTATAGGATAATTTATATGAATTAAAAATAAACTGCTGGTCATTTCGTTTGTATGCAGTAGCCTCACCTCTCAATGGGGCTTTGGGTACATACCTAATTCTTATTGGACTTGTCGATAATTGAACTTTGGACTCAAAGAAGACCTATTGACATTTTATTTCTATAACGGAGAAATATTTTTTAGGTCGCCTAAATTACGATGCGAAAGATTCTGATGGAGATGCAGGTTTTGCGACAGTTGAAGAATCAGATGTTGGGAAGACTATGGTTAAAAGAGGTAAATAGGACTAGCAAATAGTATTCAGATGGCCGATCAAATGAGAGATTCATCATCTTCAGAGATTACAAATTACAAATGCACTGTTTCTAATTTCACTTTAACTGTTGGCTCCTGACTCCGGATAATGGAAAAAAATGTATTTACCTAGAACCAATTACAAATGATATAAATGGGAATAGATACTTGTATACTAACAAAAGTAATGAAATGTATTTATATACATGTTAATTGCTGCAGAAGAGAACGTCCAGTTATTGCTGATGCTTTGGTAAGGTAGATATAATCCGGTCCTATGTATATATGTTGCAAAGAAATAAATAAAGAAACACTTTTACATCGGTAAAAGAAGTTTTGAAATTATTATTATTATTATTGGATATAGCCAAAACGTAATAACCATTTTAATAATACAGCATCAATTTAGTGTTGTGATTTCAGAGTTAATATCCTCGTATATAAAATAGACATTAAACTGTGTTTTTACAGAATGGACGGATAATGATCTCACAGCCCAAGCCGTGCTCTTTTTTATCGCTGGATTCGAGACAATATCTGTCGCCATGTGCTTTACTTTACACGAGCTGGCGTTACATCCTGAGGTCCAAGACAAATTGGCAAAAGAAATTCGTGAACATACTAAAAATGGTGGCAAAATAGACTTTAACTCTATTCAAAACCTGCGATATTTGGATATGGTAGTGTCAGGTTAGTTTTTTATCATACAGTTTAATCGAAAAAAGCCGAAGACCAAGAATTTAAATACTATCAAAAAATATTTTCGAGGTCTTTCCTTTGTTACCGCAGTCGCATTTAAAAAAAAAAAATTAAAATGTTTTAAGATGTTATTATTCATAGTAATGTAATTATAATTGCTTATTCATAATGTAATTTTGTATATTTGAATTTTTGATTTACTATATTTAAGCAGGATTATAGAAAAGTCTTCTGATATATTTTTAACATCATAAATTTGTAATAAAATACACCTTTCCCTTGAGGCAGATGGGGAAATTTCGATACTTTGTATACTATTACTGCTTAATATTTGATTTATATTTTATTACTTTCAGAGGTACTACGGTTATGGCCACCAGCTATTGCAACAGATAGATTGTGTAATAAGGACTACAATCTTGGAAAACCAAACAAAAATTCTACTGAAGATTTTGTCGTGAGTACCACTTTGCTATAATATACGAAGATTTGTATTTTACTAGCAGTAAAAATAGTTTTTAGTTAAGACTTTGAAAGAAAACTGTAATGTAGATAATTGTTAATTTTTGGTAGTTCTAACAATTAAATTTCCAGTACTCATCCATGACAATTATTTTTTTAAATAATTAAAATACTTTATAACACTCTGCTTTGATATTAATTTGTTTCTTATCAGGGTCAAAAGTTGTATAACCAATCAGAAATGTAGGACTGCAAATGCTAGAATTTATATTTAAATAATATAGTTCAAAAACTAAATATTTAAAATGCCATATCTTCAAATGAAATACATTATAGTAATAAATCATAATGTAATTAATTATCCGCAGGTGCGAAAGGGAGAGGTGTTATTCTTGCCAATCTGGTCACTCCACAGAGACCCGAGGTATTTCCCTAACCCAGAAAAGTTTGATCCGGAAAGATTTTCCGAAGAAAACAGAGATAGTATTAATCCAATGGCATACGTGCCTTTTGGTGTTGGTCCTAGGAATTGTATTGGTATGTTGTTCACATTTTTCGGTATAGTACAGAATAACTTTTACATTTTTTAACAGTTTGGTTGTGCCTTTGAATCTTAGCTGTCCAATAAAAAAAAATCTGAGTGCAATTGAAGATTCGTAGGAACATAGAACTTTGATCATCTGCTTGCTTATAATACAATGAAACAGAGGCACACATCTAAAGTCTAGACTACAACCGTGCTGTTACTGCCAATGAATTTATTTGTTTACATTCAATCCAATTGTGCAATTTATTTACAGGTTCAAGGTTTGCACTCTGTGAGCTGAAAATGTTGATATTTCAAATAATACGACACATAGAAGTATCACCATCTCCTAAGAGCTGTATTCCTGCAAAACTTTCATTGGAGTCTTTTAACCTTCGTCTGGAAGGTGGACATTGGCTTAACTTTAAACTACGGGAATAAATTGAAAGATATATGATATAATATATTGTATTTTATTCGTGCTATATTTTTTACATATAATGTGCAATATTGTTTAAATTTTAAGGACTGTGAGGTAACTTTAAAGATGAACAAAAATATTTTCTTTTTTCTGTTTAAGCTTGTTATTATAATATAATGTTTTTTTAATAAAAATAAAGTTATTAATAAACATATAACGAATTTATTTTCATTACGGCCTCCTTTTTTTAATTCGTTTAAAAATACTTGTAAAACACTGAGTAACCACTGTATGGACCGGTATAAACTAAAATATACTTAGTAGTACGTTAAGTGTCAATTTGCTTATCTTATACAAAATGATTAAACAAACGATTATACAAGAGGTATAACATTAGATTATACAAGATAAAAGGAAGTAGAAAGTACAGTTTTGTTAATTTAAAGAAATCAAACAATAATTCCGTTTATTGTCTTTAAGACTGTAGCTGTACTAAACGAAATGCATTATTACAGTTGCTTGCACTTTTTACATCTAAAATCGATGTTTTTTAATAATAACTATTTGTCATTAATCTACTGAATCTTTAAAGTTCAACCAAACGCCACCCTCGAGGTAACTCTTGAATATGTACGTTTAAGAAACAAGCTTATCCTTGAAAAATTCACATGCGTCTCCATCACATACAGCCATTGTATTGAATAAATATAATAAAATCGAACACAATTATTATTTATTATATTTAGGAACAATAATCTTATCTTGCGTCTAACAAGATTTTACATTGTAAAGTACCTTTTTTTACATAACATAACATTATACTTATACCATAGCTTCTATTGGTAAATATTAGATATATTTATTATAATAACACGGTATCATAGTTTATTCTCGAACTTTAAAGTTCACCCAAACGCCTCCTTCCAGGTTAATGTTAAATGTATCCTTTGAAATAACTGGCTTCTGAAGAGTTTTCTCCGAGGGCAGTATTTCCATATGCAACAAGGTCTGGTAGATTAGCATCTTAAGTTCCAATAGAGCGAACCGTGACCCTTGAATATTGAAAATTTGCTCAATATTTAAGCTAGACAACATTTTTTTGGCAGTAAATCATATTCCTTGATTTAACATACAGTTTAAAACAAACATTTAACGTTATAGAATTCCCAGGACAATCACAATTATCAACCAAGAACGATAGTGATGATTATGACTGCTATTGAGTCCGACAATTATAGCAAAGAACGCTGTCAATTGCGCTATATACATACATATACATTACTTTTGGCGAGAAGAAGTCGTAAGTTTATAAGCTTGACTATTGAATGTTACATACCGATACAATTTCTAGGCCCAAGTCCAAATGGCATGTACGTCATAGGCTTAATTAGACCCTTCTTGTCTTCAGCGAATCGCTCTGGGTCAAATGTCTCTGGGTCGGGGAAGTAGTCCGGATCCCGATGAATACACCACACTGGTATTGTTACCTGATCTCCTTTTTGTAGCTTTAAAATACATAACCAACTAATTAACATACTTAATGGAAAATATTGGACTATTGTTTAAGTGTGTTTGAATTACTATTTGGTAACTTTGTATATTAATACGATTCTGATGAATGAATTAATGAGTATATGAACTTATTGAAACTTTCTTCTTTTCTAGATTACAACAATGTAAAATGTAGCTAACATCTAAATATATGCATACTTACAATATATTCCTTTTGGTTATTATTATTTGGTTTCCCTAAATTGTAAGTCTTTGTACAGATTCTGTCTAATTGGAACCCGGGGGGCCATAATCGTAACACCTCTGAAATTTTATAAGCAATTTTCAAAAAGTTTTCTATTCGTAAAAAATTTAATTTAATACATGAGATGACAGAAAGTAGGCCACGAAAAAATGTAGGCGCAAGAATTCAGCTTTCAATAAATTTGTGACCTAGCAAAGAATTAATTTAGTTAACATAAAGTTCATATATTTTTTATTTTCTTACCTGAAACCACATTATCTAGATAAGGTAGATTTTGAATGGATGCATAATCCATTTTGCCATTATTTTTTTTCGAATCTTCTCTTATTTCTTTAGCTAGATGGTCCTGAACATCTTTGTTCAATGCCAGCTCTCGTAGTGCGAATGACATTGCAGAAGAAACCGTTTCGAATCCAGCGACAAAGAAGAGAACCGCTTGAGCTATCAGATCATTATCCGACCAGGCTAAAATAAATAAGTTGCAAATTGTTTCAAAGCAGTAACTTTTGATAGATGAGAAAAACGTATATTTAGGTATTAAAATCAAAGCAATAGTTTATATTGCGTAAGTTAATTAGGTATTTGCGTATCAGTTGAACGATCAATTAACATAATTATCTCTGATCAAGAAATACTTTACAATTTAAATCAATTGGATTATTAGAACTTCTTATAACTTACTGCGATTAACACGTTTCCGACCAACAGCAGATTCCTCTACAGTTGCAAAGCCAGCATCGCGTTCCTGGGGCTTTTCATCGTGATTTAGTTGGCCTAAAATTTAACAGAATTCTATGCAAAAACGAGTTTCGTAAAGATAACTTGTATAATATTGGATCAGGATATTCCAAAGCAAAAACATAAATAGATAAAGCTTTAATGAAATGATTTGTAAAATACTCAAATATGTAACCCGAGTATGGTACGATAATACAGCAATAAAAAGAAGAAAGATATATCCACATATTATATTGTTCTCTAGAAGATCTGTATGTAAATCTCAAAAATATATTATTAAGTTTTTTATAACGTAGAATTAATATAGAGGTAATATTGTTGTACGACCAACAGGTTAAATTATTCAATTTTTTTTTCATTTACATAGTAAAACATTATAAGTAAGTCTCTGTACCTTTCTTGGCCTCCATCAGAAGATGTATCATATCTGGTCTAATTATATTGTGAGCTTCCCTGGTCCTAATTGTCTCAGATACTAAACTTTTGAAGAATTGAGTTACTTCTTTGGAAAATATTGACATTTTCAACATCTGAATTAAAAAATATACCGTTAAAGATGAACTTAAATAAATAATTCTACCTTTTAACTATTATATTACCGTTCTATTTCAAGTAATGAGTTTAAATTTTAAACTAGAAGATCTCATTCCCTATCAAAACGTCTCCGTATTAGAAAAGAAATACCTTGACAAGCGTGGGAAAAACGTTGAATATAAGAGTCATTAAAAGTTGTCGAAATTTGAATTGAGAAGCATATTTTCCCATTTGATAGAATTCAGTATTTCCCTGTGAGTAAGAATCCACTTTGAGGCCAAAAGCACAGGTAGCAATAACATCAGCCGCGTAGCGGCTTGTCAGGTCCTTGCAGTCTATGGCAATTGGTTGACCTGTATCAAAATAAGTTAAAATTAATAAATAATATAAATTAAACATATTTAATAAAATATCTTTATATTCTTTGTGAGATTACAAAATTTAAAGCGAAGGTGTTCTAATTGCTAATTATATATTAAATATACATCAAATACATGAAATAATATAAATAAATATATAAATATATATATATATATTATATATATTATATAATTATATTGAATTTATTTATTTATTTGAACAAGCAGTACAATATCTTACAGGTTAAAACCTAATGCGACATTGACGCTTTACCTTATCATGCTATTTAATCCTAAGTATGAATATCATTAAAAAAAAGTTATAAATTTATATTTACAATTATTAACTATTTACTAGTAGCTAATTATACATAAAATATCAAGTAGGAATAAACCCACTATCTGCGAGCTATTCTGGCGAGCGAACTATATATTTTTTATATATTATATACTATATCATTTATTATATAAAACTATAACTAATTTTTTCTAACTATTTTATTTATTTTACATACATAAGCCTATCTTTATTCCTCATTACTAATACGATAGAAATTACTTATAAAATAAGGTTAAATTAGCGAAAATGTTTTCTAGAGACGTCTAATCCCACATTTTATGTTTTACATTAGTCATTATAATTTTTTTATTATCTTTACTACCTTTATTCGCTACAATCTGCTTCTTCAGTATGGCCATCATCTGGTTGCCCACCTCCTCCATAAAAGGTAGCATTACTCGAATCTTGGAGCTGGTGAAAGCGGGACTCAGAGTTGATCTCATATCCTTCCATTCATTGCCTTTAATTGTGATGAAAAATAAAAAAGACGAAATATATATTCTCTCTCAATCTCGACTCACGGGAACGCGGATTAAAAGGATCCCATGTTCGTCTCCTGGTACCTACCTCCCAATCAATTTACAGTGAAATTGGTTCAGTCGTTCTTGAGTAATTAATAGTGTAACTAACAACATTCTTGTATATATAGATATTTTTTCTATCCAAAAAAGATAAAACTTATATTTAAATAATATATTTAATGGCTTACCTCTCAAAGAAAAAAGATTCCTCGCAAATATAGGCTCTATCATCTCATCTGTGAAAGCGCGATGGTCCAGGAAATATTCGAAATCTTTAATTGTTATCTTCTTAATAACATCCAAGTCCCGCACAATTATAACAGGATTTGTAAATTCGTATTTACCAACGAACCTATATTATATAAATATAACTATGTCGGATATACACTTTAAGTGCTTATCGGAATACTAAATATAATGTATGAAGTAAAAAAGTTAAGTCAATTTACTCGTTAGTGAACAATCTACTTGCGAATAAAATTAAGTTAGGAATAAAGTTTACCTTTCTTCAGGAAATTGTTTATAATTGTCTGTCAATTCATCTACAAAGTGAATCTTGCGCAGCAATAACGGCAGTGTGTTTCCAAAAAATGGCAGGGGTGGTAAGTGCTTTATATCGTACGCTTTAAGTCTTAAATTGGCTCGGCGAAAATAAACGTAGAGAATTGCGACAAGCACGGCTGTCCATATTAGGAAAATCATCGTCTACAAAAAAGTACTTTTATTAACATTCAAGAATAAGTAGGGCACCTAACCCTATACCTTTATACAAAGTAAGAATAAATAAGAAGAAACTCGTAATAAAAATGTAACATCGAAATATGAAATTTTAATGTATATTTATCATCAAACGATTTATTGCCTAAATTTTATAATAATAATAAATTTATTAACAATTTCTTCTACGGGTTGGAAAAGGAAAAACAAAAATATTGGACCGTTGTACCAATCGTTTATTTAGTAATAACAAGTATTCATATAAAATAATCTGCACGTTTGAATACGATTAAAATATAAAGCATAGTATAGCTAAGTGTTATTACAAGCTATAGCTGTCATACAAAAATAAAGTAGTAAGCACTTCTTTGAATTAAAGCTATATGTAATTAAAACTTTAAAAGTATTGAATGTAAAATTGTAGTTATATGTGGCCTCTGCTTAGCTCTCCAAACAGTGTTAAAGCAGAAAGGCGGTTACATTAAACACAGTTAATTATCATCTCAAATTTGACGGTTACTCAAGTTAATATAAAGAATAACATTACTCACCGCTTGTAATTATTATGGACAACTCGACTAAATGAAACCACGAAATATCGAGTCTAATTTGAATAACTCAACTCGCGGACACCGGTTTTAATAGCTGACGACTTGATTCTGATAGATATATTTATCTACGGTTTATTTATCAACATGTTAATAGTGATATTATGAAAACTATCTGTCCATATTTTGAAATTTTCAGGAGTAAAATAATAGTAAAAATTTCACTGATTGCGGTCAAGGTCAGTATGTTATAAAAAGAAGGTTTGGATGCTGCACTGTCAGCCAAATTATATGGCATGCACAAAATATCAAACATAAAAATAACCATACAGTAGACAGGTCTTACTACTTACTAAAAACTCAAATATAGTACTATTATAGTATACTAAAATATACTAGTAAAAAATCACATACAGAATAAAAAAAACACTAACCGTCATGAGAATTAAAGACATTGCGATTTTCAAAACTTATTTCGTATACCAATAATTAAATAATAAAATTAAAACATAAGAAGCAGGGGAAATAAACAATATCATCTAATCTGAAATCATATTTATAATCACGTGTTTTTATTATTAGTCACAACTCACATCACTAAATTATTATTATTACTACAAATAAAAACACATTAGAAATTCGAGTGTAGCCATAAGTATTTAAATTTCCTACAATTTGGATAGGTATGAGAGCAAAATTATTTATGATGTGTTCAATTAATTTCTAATATGAGCGAACGTCACTCGCAAGTTTATTAGTACATAGTTGCAAATGATTTCTGTTATATATTCACACAAAGGTAAAATTATAAGTATATCGATTTATGTACATAAGACTACACTGTTGAACAGGTACTCTTTTAAACATCAAAAGATAATAATAATAATAATTTACTTTAATTATGGCTATTTAGAATGAATTAATGAATTTGAATGGCGTTAAGTATGTTTAATCTTTCTCGTGGCACACACATTAAGAAGATTTTTATTCAAAAGGAAATACATGTAGAGTGAAAATTTAAATGACCCGCGCAGCGACGATTGTGAGCGCGCGAACAAAGCACACGAGAACAACTATGAAGAAACTATTATTATTTAAAAAGTGCTGGTAAGGAGCTGCAAATTAGACTATACCTCTATATATATCCTCCATGATGCTGTCAATTTTGTTAGTTAAACTTGGCTTGACACGACCTGCGCTTCTATGTTTTCATATGTTGTACCTAATATTTCGAGTATGAGTTTAGATAGTAGTAAATGGAGATAATATTTTTGATAACAAGATCCGTGTTATAAAATGGAGTCATTAGTCGATTTTTTTCCCAGGGAAAGACATAATTACTGCATTTTGCCCTTTTGTGTTAGATGGCTCAGTTTAAATATGAAACTTGAACAACAGGGCTGTATGAAAAGCACAAGCAAATTGGTTACACAAATGGAAAAGATATTTTCATAAGATTTCTATAAATTAGCTTGCACTTGTAATGTAATGTAAGTTTAATGTAAGATCGTGTTGCGTTCTAGTTTTCGAAGGTTCTAGTTTCGAAGGATTAAGTTCCTCTATCATTGTACTCATAATGAAATAGGTGCTGAGTCGTCAATAAATTGGACTGCCGACTGTTGGGTCAGCAAGAACTCTCGATGTTCCTGCTAGTGTCGCAATGATGAAACGAGCATTGACTTATACATAAAAAATTAACATACGTGACAGCTTTTTGTTGGACTGTCATGATAAACTTCGAAAATACATTACATTTGCTTTTGCATATGTATGTTTGTTACTGATTTTTTTTCAGCTCGGGAAGAAAGTCTAACAAAATACAAAATATACAAAAGATAAAAGCGTTCGTGTTAAACGAAAGATTACAGACATATACACGTTTTGTTAGATTGCTTTGATTAGATAGAATGTAGCGACATGAAAATATTTTCTATAACATAACATTGACGTCCTAAAATAAAAAAAAATATTTATATTTCGAAACATAATTAGTAAAAGTATAATCATTTTTGAGACGATGATGTTCGTAAGGGTAACCTATATGAATAATATACTTTGATTAGATCTTGAACATAATACTTCCTCCACAAAATCATTTTTCAATGAACAAAACGATGTTCTCCGAGGGGCTTTTCCTATCCCACGCCTAATAAAAGAACAACCTGTGCAAGGTCTAAATAAATTACTGTCAAGGTCAAAATAATTGCCCAATTGTTAGTAATTGAGCTCAGCCTGCTCATTTATAAACAAAACTAGCGTGATTTACAAACAAAACTATTTTGATAATTTTTTCTTTTATTAAATAGCCACGAAAGAAAAACTTCAATACTATCCTACCATTTCCTCTCATTCTGCTGTTTTTGTACCTCGTTGTTTGGTTGGCTTGATTTACATACCAAGGCCAATGCTGTAGCGATACAAAATATATATTATTTCACCTAATCATAAGCTAAATAAATTACTTATACTTACTATTGAGGACTCGTTACCAATGTTACAAGAAGCTCTTACAAGAAGCTGTTGTAAGAAGAAGTATTTAATGAATAGCATATATATAAAAAAGCATAAATTGTGAATGTTATGATAAAAATATATTCCTTGATTCCATGCAATTTTTTAAAATAAGTATCATAACTCTTATGCTACCAATCACTTTTGTTACAATAGATTGAGTGTGCAGTTTACTATAAAAACAATCCTTTTTATGGTATATGGTGTATATTTTAAAATAAAACTATAACATCATGGTAGCTATGCACAATCAGTTGTCCACTTACACACGTTCTTTTAATGTATTAAATATCTATATATATATAATTTATCTATTTTTTTTTCTTATTAGAGGCTAGGCTACTGTGCTTCAACAAACGCGCGGCGTCACATCGCATCAAAACATATTCTCGTATTATATATATATATGTTGGACACCTCTGTGCAACGCCGACCTTACAAATTTGCTTCTCAAGAAATAGTTTAATCTCGAAGCTTAAAGTTAAGCCAAAAACCCCCTTCTAGATTGAGGTTGAAGGTATCCTTAGAAATAACCGGCTCCAAAACAGTTTTCTCCGAGGGTAGAACTTCCATATGTAACAGGATCTGATAGATCAGCATCTTGAGCTCCAATAATGCAAAACGTGAACCTGCAACATTTTATTATTACTTAGTTCTATGACCAAACCCACAGCACTTAGGGCTAACGATGTGTGACATTTGTCCATATATATCATTATATTATTTTATGATTCATACCAATACAATTTCTAGGCCCAACTCCAAATGGCATGTACGTCATAGGCTTAATCAGATCCTTCTTATCGTCAGCGAATCGTTCTGGGTCAAATTTCTCTGGGTCAGGGAAATACTCTGGATTCCGATGGATATTCCACACAGGTATAACTACCTGCTCTCCTATTTGCATCTGTAAAATTATAAAACAAAGGTTGTGTAGGCCTCTTAATCTTAGTAGTTGCATTTTTGATTTCCTCCTCAGTAAATGTTCTACCCATCACAAAAATAATTTTTAAGTTTAAGCCAGTAGTCCTAGACATGTTAACGTTCAACAATAGAAACTAACTCTTCCGTTTTATAATAATAGGTGGTATAGAGATGAATATCTATATTATTCCAATTTAGGAGATTCAAAGTTAAACAGCATTTTTTCTATATTTAAGGCTAGTAGTGAAAGTGATATAAAAAGCTTTTAAACTATCCGACAAGAAGTACTTTAGAAGGACGTACAAAATATTTAAATATAAATAAAGAGTTTTTAATATGATTATGTACTTATTTTACAGACTTATTGATAATTAAATTTGCAACTTTTGGCACTTAATTACTAAATTAAAAAAGTTTTTGTGGATAAATTGTAGGCATACTTACAATGTATTCCTTTTCGGTATTTTTGTTTGGTCTCCCTAGATTGTAAGGTCTTGTACATATTCTGTCCATTTGAAAGCCAGGAGTCCATAATCTCAATACCTCTTTAAACAAAATACACGTTCAAACATTTTGATATATCAATATGTACGACTAGTAATATTGATTAACAATATATTGGCAGAAGGATATCATTATGAAATAATTTTAAAAAGAAATTCTTACTTAGACTCAAGTAAAATAACAATTATATATATTTTAGGTTAATGAAATGTCGGTTTCCTCACCTGACACAACCATATCCATGTAAGGAAGATCCTGAATGGAAGTGTAATCTATTTTACCATTTCTGTTAATAGAATCTTCTTTTATTTCCTTGGCTAGCTTGTCTTGAACATCTTTGTGTAGCGCTAACTCTCGTAAAGTGAATGACATGGCAGCGGACATACCCTCGAAACCCGCAATGAAGAAGAGAACAGCTTGAGCTACTAGATCATTGTCCGACCACGCTAAAATTATATATACAGTTCCCAAAACTTGAAATAGCTGTTTAATTTATTTACTATAGTAGGTAAATTAATTCGTAGAGCACGGTTAGCATCTTACAGAATCAACCCTGAGAGTGACTAATGACAGTGTCTATCTTTGAACCAATGAACGTCTGTTTCATATGCATTAAATATTGCGCTGTTATTTTACCGTACAGCCCTGGTTTGTTTCAATTATTAAGCAAGGATTACCTGTTAGTATAAACAGCATTATCATAGCTTTATGAAAGACGGATTATTTCGTCTAATACAACTTTAAGTTTTTTAAGTTGGAGTAGTCATAGTTATATAACTTTTACCCAAATCATTATTTAAATATAGAATCAGGCTTTAAAACTTGAGGAATAAGCACATAACCTCAAAAAACTGTTCACCCTAAAACAAGGTAGAAACAATAATTACTTCGCTTTATATTTTTTTTCCAACAGCAGATTCCTCTACAGTTGCAAACCCAGCGTCGCGTTCGTCAGTTTTTTCATCATGGTTCAGTCGCCCTGAAATTATTTTTTTGTTTAAATTAAAACATTTTATGTTGATGAATATATTCGTCTTGTTTTTTTTCTCATGCATCTGCAGAAAATCATTACCTACAAACCTTCAACTATTTTAAAGTGTAAACATTACATAATAATTGGTAGGGTAAACGTAACTTAGGTACTAATTGAAATAATTTATCAGTCATAAACAATAATTAATAAAATTATAAGTTATAGAGGTAAAAGAATATGCTGAATCATTTACTTACATCATAATACTTTAGCATCTATGACGTATTAAAAATGAGCTTATGAGAACCTGCTGTAGGTATAATTTTTTTTACTTTAATAAAAATACAAAATGCACTGTATACAGTATTTTTTACTGCCTATTATAAAATGCACTGGTTAATATATTGTCTGTTAAAAAAATTTACTCTTGATAATAAAAAAACAATATGTAACACTTAGATTGATGTTAACTTATATTATTTTAACTGAATTCAAATCAAGCAAAGTTTATAGTCTATCTACGGACTGTGAGGTGTCGATATAAGTTCAATAGCAAAATTGGATTTTATGCCGAGATAGAAAAATGGCAACAGTCTTGTCATATAAGTAATCATTTTTCGAAAAAAGTATCTCTTACAAGATTTTAAAATGTAATTGTATATATGCTCACCTAGGTCGACATAAGAATTTCTTTATCTTAGAAAACAAAGCAAATACATGCGCGGAGCATCTAAGGGAAATATATACGTAAAAGTACCTTTTTTTGCTTCCATAAGGAGATGTATCATATCACGTCTAATAATGTTGTGAGCTTCTCTATTCTTCATCGTATCGATTACTAAATTCCGGAAGAATGAAGTCATTTCTTTAGAGAATAGAGTCATTTTCATCCACTGAAACATTCATACTAGCATAATACACAATACGGAAGAATATATTATTAAAATAATAATCGTCGAAGAATCAGGGTCAAAAAGCAAGGTAACATGCAAAACGGGCATAAATACAATTTTACCACGGAAAGCGTTATACATGTTGGAATAATTCAAATATTTGAAAACTCAGCGACTCATGAATTATAGAAAAGCTCATTACCTTAAGAAGAGCGGGAAACGCACTATATGCAAAAAACATCACTATTTGACGCATTTTAAATTGTGAAGCGTTTTTTCCCATTTCAAAAAATTCGGTATCGCCTTCTGTGTAAGAATCCACTTTGAGACCAAAAGCACAGCTGGCGATTACGTCATTAGCAAAGCGGCGAGTCAGGTCCTTGCAGTCTATTTCCATAGGTTGGCCTAAAAATATATTTTATTCGCTGACATCACGGTATTCATATGATATATTATTAGGTGCTTTTTGGATTGTATGTACTTAGATCACCTTCTTTTACCATTTCAAGGAATGAATTTAATATATAATATTCTATTTATTAAATAAAGTCGACTGAGATGAATAATGCATACTATGGGCTGGAAAGCAGACTGGAGAGAAGAGCAACTGACTCAGATGATTCTTCAAACAAGTATTCTAAGATTGGACATCTTACCCCAATATCATAAGGATTGTCTAAATTAAATGAATATAAAAACAGCAAATACTGAAAACTTCGGAATGTAGAGAGGGATGGAAATGTTTGTAGGATCCCTTTGACCGCCATTGAGAGGTACATCTATGAAAAGAATTCTCCAAAACGAGAAAGTGAATGTAATATGAATATCATATTATATTCACGTGTCCAGGTCTTGACTTTTAAAGTAATTTAAAATAGTTTATGACTACTGCCAATTAGTCAAATAATGTTTTCCGGGTAAAATTGTGACTCTTTTATGACTTGTGGCGAGTTGTAATGTAACGCGTCGCGTTAACAATCGAAAAATTATCATATTTTCTTTGCCAATTAATTTTTACAAAGAAACCTTAGTCTATTCATTTCCTTATTTACCTCCGTTCTCTTCTATTTGCTTTTTCAAGACAGTCATCATCTGGTTACCAACCTCCACCATAAAGGGCACCATCACACGAATCTTGGAGCTGGTGAAGGCGGGGCTCAGTGTTGATCTCATATCCTTCCATTCATCACCTACAAGTGTCATCATCGATTGTAATTGTGGCTATTGGTAATATGTTAATATGTATTTTCCAGTAATTATCAATTTAGTTTATTCGTTGACAATCGAATCTGTGCTGGTCATACATATTGAATAGAGAAAAATGTTGAGACACGAAACTCCCTGTTTTTTGTACATATGAACAATATTTTTTTTTAATTTAGGAAGTAATTATTAATTTTCCTTGTTGGAGAAATAGTGTCGATTATAGTATAATACTTAAAGTATACATATTGATTTTAGTACATTGACTAATAGAATTTGTATCATCATAGATATAAATTTAAAATACCTCTCAAAGAAAAGAGATTCCTCGCAAATATAGGCTCTACCGTCTCATCTGTAAACCCGCGATGGTCCAGAAAATAATCGAAGTCTTTAATTGCTATCTTCTTAATAAGTTCCAAGTCACGCACAATTATAACGGGATTCGTGAATTCGTATTTACCAACGAATCTAAAAAGTATTAATTGCAAAGTAATAACATCAGTATTACTATTCAAGCTATCCTTTTTATAATCAATATGGTGATAGTTTTGTATATTTTATTATTACTTTTTTTTTTCATAATAGTTATAAAACCGATTGTCTTAACAAGCTATAAGTGATGATTTTAAAACTGTATATGATTAAGTGATATTTCCAAATCTACGAAAGTTAATAAGTTGGGGGGGTACCCCAAATTCTGCAGAGCTTAAATTTTCAAAGTTCAGCTCTGTAGGTTAGCCGGAAATTTCTACTACTTGTTCATATTTGGCGCCTGATTTTACTATATATTTAGCTCTGTATTGGCACGGAAATTTTAAACGTTCTTAGATTCATAATGAAGATACGGGGTCTTGAATTAGCCCGAATGGCTTCGAGAAATGTATGATACGACTATGCTCATACTGGGAAATGAAAGTATTCAGTTGTGGGTTGCACGGTCAGGCATTTTTCTCCGTTTATTCATCTTACACATAAGATCATTAACTAGTGTAATTAATTTGTTTAGTTTGTGTACAAATTTGAGACATTTATTTGTTGAACGTGAATTTATATTGTATGCACTAACCTTTCTTCAGGAAAGTTATCATAATAACGTGCGATATCCTCTACAAAGTGTATCTTGCGCAGGATAAGTGGGAGTACATTGCCAACGAATGGTAGCGGTTGTAATTGCTTTACATCGTTCGATGTGAATCTCGAATAGACTTGCCGAAGATAGATATATATAATTCCGAAGAGCACCGCTGTCCAGATTAGAAGAAGCATCGTCTGAAGTAACCAGAGCATATTTATTTAAAAAATACAAATGTTACTTGACACAAGTAGTAAATGCTACTACTACAGTCAAAAAATTATTCGCTGAATCGAAAATTCTAATTGCAAATAAAAAAAAAATGATAATTCCTGTAATTGTCACGAATATTAGCTGAAATCTGAATCTTACAAGGTTATTTTATGCACTGTTTGCATCGGAAATAATATTAAAGAAGTTTACAGTCTCACAGAAAACAAACTCATTCTTTTTTTGTAAAACATTATATCTGCTCCCCAGCAGCAATAGTTTAGAGAAGAATATTCGAAATTTAAATGGACAAAATTGTTTAGTTTTTAAAATTAAAACCTTATCAACTTGTTGTTAAGCATTATTTTACTCACTGTTTGTTTTTCACAGTAGTCAAAGTAGTCGTCCAAACAAAGGACCGTCTCTTTCGAAACTAAAATCTAGAATGAATAGAAGTACTCTTGATAACAGATAAACAGATTGTAATATAACAACATAATTGAAATATTATATGATCAGTAAGTACCATAACAAAGGTGTACTAGAGTATTGTTTTTCTTAAGAAAGATAACATACATATGTCTTGTCGAATTTAATAAAATATAAAAATTCTCTGATCTACCCGCTAACGTTTTATTTGAATATCTTTATATCTTTATATATATATATATATATATATATATATATAATTATTCTGTGACTGTGTATGTCACTGAACTTCTCTCCAACGACTGGACTAATTTTGATGAAATTTTTTGTGTGTGTTCAAGGGGATCTGGGAATGGTTTAGATTCACAATATTATATAAAATTCTTGTGTCACGAGGTTCGAACTTGAACTCCTCCGAAACGGCTTGACCGATTCTCATAAAACTTTGTGAGACGTCAGTATATCCGGTAAATATTAAGGGTGGTCCACCCCTAAATTTTATTTTTTAGACAAAATTTTTAGTTTCTATTTTTATGATACAACATACAAAAATACATACAATCCTAAATTTTCACCCTTCTACGATCAACCCTTATTTTTATTTATTAATTGAAAATTGAAATCACATGTATGGCAAAACTACGTTTGCCGGATCAGCTAGTATAATATATATTGTTATCAGAAAAAGATAAATATTATTTTTTAATTACATGCATATCTTATCTAATTTACTTCGCAGTTAAACGGTGCTGTTTTGAAGTTATTATTAATTTACAAATTGTAATTATTAAAATATTATGAAGTAAAAAATAAGAGTTTCTAATCACTGGCCGGTACAATTAGCGACAAACATTTTAAATACTATGGTAGCCATGTTGTTGGCACCTTATTACTATGATAGAAATAAAATATATGAGTAATTTAGCATTCGATTAGGGAGGATCGGGTGACTTATCAAATAGACGGATCTTCGGATCCGTCTATTACTACTTATAAGTAGTATATATTCACAAAAAAGGGAATCAACTTATTACACTAAATATTATTATAAAAACTTCAAATCATATCATAAACTTCTGTTTATTATCCCATATATATACATTGAATAATAATCTTTCACCGAATTCAAACGAAATCCAATCATGAAAAAGTAAAGCTTAAGTCAATTTTTCTCTCGAATCTTAAAGTTTAGCCAAAAACCTCCTTCGAGGTGAAGGTTGAATGTATCCTTTGCGAAAACTGTCTTCATAACAGTTTTCTCCGAGGGCAAAACTTCCATATGCAACAGAATCTGATAAATTAACATCTTCAGCTCTAATAGGGCGAAACGTGAACCTAGAAAATTTATTTGGTTTAGTCAGGGCACATTCTTTTTCCGCTTGATTGAATAATGTTCAGTAACAATTTATTTTTCAAAAAGACATGAGGCTAATAGCATTTCTATTAAGGTTGAAAGCAATTAACACTTATACGTTGAATTGCAAATCCAGGCAAACTGTACCTATTACAATGATTAGGTGACTATCCTTACCAATGCAATTTCTAGGCCCTACTCCAAATGGCATATACGTCATAGGCTTAATCAAATCCTTCTTGTCGTCAGCGAATCGTTCTGGGTCAAATTTCTCTGGTTCGGGGAAATACTCTGGATTCCGATGGATACACCACACTGGTATTATTACCTGCTCTCCTTTTTTAAGCTGCAAAAAACCGTTTCTAGATTACTGAAAAGGTTACATTTGTTTAGGGGCTATTGGGCTAAATTCTGTCATCAATATTTATATTTCACTGGCTACTCGCACACGAAATTATTTTTTAAATTTTCAAGGGCATACAAAGAGAAGTGCATGATTATAAAGTAGAGTTTATTTTTGCAGTTACAATTACTATACGTCTTTTTAAAAATGCTTTATAATTTAGCAAATATTGTGAAATTGAAAAATTTTGGAGTTTTATACAGTCAGCTTTACGATGTTGATGAATAACAGAAAATGTTGTCAATGAAAATTTCCTACTTACAATATACTCTTTTTGGGTATATTTGTTTGGTTTCCCTAGATTATAAGGTTTTGTGCAGATTCTATCCAATTGAAAGCCAGGAGTCCATAATCTTAGGACCTCTGTAATTTAAAAATTAGTTAAAAACTAGACTAACTATAAGATGTAATAGTGTGTCATTAAAAAAAAATACTCGTGTTGTTTGATAAACCCTTGACTTATAATAGCAAAAAAGATTTAATTGTTGCTATTTTCTTACCCGAAACAACTTTATCCAGATAAGGTAGATTCTGAATAGACGTGTAATCCATTTTTCCATTATTTTTTTCCCAGTCATCTCTTATTTGCAAAGCTAGTCGGTCTTGAATATCTTTATGCAGTGCTAGCTCTCGTAGCGCAAATGACATAGAAGTGGAAACAGTTTCAAATCCAGCGATAAAGAAGAGAACAGCTTGTGCTATCAGATCATTGTCCGACCAGGCTAAATAAAATATATAAACTTTTATTTGTATTTATTTTAGATTAAAAAAAATATATTTCTTCACAGTAACTCGTACATAGAATCTGTGATGTTAATCAGCAACTTTTTGAACAATAATTCGTTGCAGTGCTTGTACAACGATATGATTTTTGTTTCGCCCATTTTGTTTATGATCAGAATCTTTAGATATACTTACTTCGATTGATATTTTTTTTTCCAACAGCAGACTCCTCTACAGTTGCAAAGCCAGCATCGCGTTCCTTAGACTTTTCATCATGATTTAATTGTCCTAAAACATAGACATTTGTGAGGTTTTTACATATTCACATGTATTTGTTTGGAGCTAAAACAAATTTAACTGTGCAGGTATAAAATTGTTTAGGTACATATCCTAAACTTTTGACCGACTGTCTTGAACGTATGTTTTCAATCACATCGAATCTGAAAGTGATTCGGTTATTTGTAACAAAGGGAGACTGGACTGCGTTTAAACCGTGATTTTGATGAAATATTAGTGCCTATTAATTTATATCATAATCATAACGTCGTTTTATTTGAATACGGATTGTGAATTGTTAGCGTTGATTATCAAACAATTTGCTGAATTTTGCCCACAAAATTTTACCATATCGGAATTCCATCATATAGTTTTGCTAAATTTTTGTAATTTCACAGTAGTTTTTGCAGACGAAACACGTTATTAAGGAAAAAAAATTAAGACTCGTTTAACAACAAATCAATAATTTTAAATTATCGAGTGGAGAGGTGAAGGCCAGGTTATAGAGTAGAATTATACATATTGCACGATTCCAGTATTGTTTATTAAGTACTCAATAAGCTGTTAAACTAATGGAACTATCTACTTTTAGATTATATGCACTTAAAAAGATACAGTGTTAAAACATCGTATTCATATAAACAATAGAATAGATAATAATCGTATGGATAGATAATTTAAACATCACGTGTTTTATTTCAGTTGTCTAGTGTTAAATATTGATATAAATGTTTAAATTATAAATGTTTTAAATAAATGTGGGGTAATCTGCTTAATGATTTTCCAGAAGCTTTAGCAGATATAGAGATTAGTGTTTTCATGGTATCACTTAGTATTATCTTTCCAATGAAAATATAGTTTTAAATGAAAACATGTTTCTTAAGATAATTTGTCTGTAATGGATATTAAAAGAATTGCGGTACAGCAACGACGCGATTTAAAGCGAGCCTCAAACATTCCAAATCTACCTTTGATTACCTTCTTTCTACAAACTATATAATATATATTTCGTTATATAAATATTTGCATGTATCTTTGTAATGAATAAACTAAAATTGAAACAGCTTGTGCTTTTCGACTATAAGAAGGCTACATTATCAAGCAATATAACTTCACACTGTTACCAAGCGGAAAATGTATGTGAGTATTGTTTATTTCAGTAAAAATATTTAAATAATGATCTGAATTATTTGTAAATAAACAAGGTACCTTTTTTAGCCTCCATCAGAAGATGTATCATGTCGGGTCTAAGTATATTATGCGCTTCCCTGTTCCTCATCGTATCAATTACTAAACTTCGAAAGAATGACGTTGTTTCTTTAGAAAATAATGTCATCCTCATCCACTAAAAGAAATAATTTTTACTTAATAATGTATAATGCGGAGTAAGCTGACGTAATAAGCGTAATACTAGAAACAGGCCAGCGTGTATTGTTCATAATGTACCTTAACAAAGTTGGGAAAAGCGCTGTAAGCAAAGAACATAATCATTTGTCGCATTTTGAATTGTGAAGCATTTTTTCCCATTTCAAAAAATTTTGTGTCGCCTGCTGTATATGAGTCCACTTTGAGGCCAAAAGCACAGGTGGCTATGACGTCATTTGCGTAGCGGCGAGTCAAATCCCTGCAGTCTATTTCAATAGGTTGGCCTGAAAGAAATATATTTCAAGTTTTATCTTAAAATAATCTTTCCTTGCGCAAAGCAGGTTATTTGAGATGTTTTAGTGACGTATACTTGTATAAAATAGAGTGGCTTAATATATCCACCATTGAGTAAGAATATAAGTCTATTCATCTCGTTTTCTTTTAAAGAGACACAAGATCTAAATTCACAATAAAACTAGGATATATATAAACCTTTATATAATATTCGAACAACCTAAACAAATGTGGATGTGATTACCTAAGTAGTATTATTAGCAACAACTGCGTAGTAGTTTTGTTTACACGATGTCTGACTATATTTACATAATATACTGTGGTAAATTGGTGGAATGAAGTACGCTGTATGTCTATTCTATTTAATTTGCAATACTCGGACTGACTCGGCCTTTTATGACCCAATGGATTTAGAAGTTCAACATATGGGTAAGTTTTGGTTCGGCAGCTAAAAGATATTTGCAGAGCGCATTCCCAATGGGACGCTCCAGTTCTAAATACTACACAAAAAAATCACCAAAAGGAAAGAACCGTTCTCAAAAAATCCAACAATATAATTTACAATCGATCTATCAATTTGATTTTGTATGATATGGAATTTAAACATAATTCAATATATATAGTTCGAGTTATATAGCGAATTACACTTAAAAGTTTTTATAAGGCTAAGAAATCTGCAATGCACAGACCAAAATATAAATTTGTATCAATTGGTTATTGTTATCAATTATTCATTCCAGACAAAAACACTTGACTGTGTCATTCAAGTTTAAATCAATTGTATACCAATTTTTGATTATTATAAGTGGGCTGCCTGATATCACTCGTGTATAATTTGAGTTTTTTTTTTATAACTACTTAAGTTATTATGTAACAAATAGTATTGGATAATTAGCTGTCTACATAGAGGTTGACTAAACCTGTCTAGACTCGTAACACTATAATTTTAATGGTATTTATTTGGTGATACATAAATAAATATGGTATATACAACATATGAAACATATTTCTTTAACGTATGTTACAGACACAAGAAACTGATTTTGGCGTATAAGGGTAATAAAAGTATAATAATTGTCTCGTCGGGTTGAAGGGTCTCCAGATAGCTTTTTGTTAATTTATATTTTGTTTTAATCACCAAACGAACTGTTCCCAAATGTAAACCACAAAATTCAAAATCACGTGAGCATCCTACCCGTTTTCTCTGTTGCGTTATAAAAAAATAGGATTCTAATAACAGTTACAAATTTGTTCTCATCTTTTTAACTTATCAAAGGTACATATTATTATTCGCATGTTCATCTACCTCCATTTGCTACTATCTGCTTCTTTAAGACGGCCATCATCTGGTTTCCGACCTCCTCCATAAAAGGTACCATCATTCGAATCTTGGAGCTTGTGAAAGCTGGACTCATAGTTGATCTCATGTCTTTCCATTCATCGCCTATAAAACAGAAATTGATCTCTTTAATTTGTAGTAGAAGCCTCGAATAGTTTATAATTTTTGTTACGCTTAGGTATATATTCCCAAAGTAAAAATAAATAATAAAGTTTTAGCGCAGAACCACTTACCTCTCAAAGAAAAAAGATTCCTCGCAAATAAAGGCTCTACCTTTTCATCAGTAAACCCTCGATGATCAAGGAAATAATCGAAATCTTTAATTGTTATCCTCTTAATAAGCTCTAAGTCACGCACAATTATAACGGGATTTGCAAATTCGTATTTACCAACGAACCTAAAATGTTTATTTATTGCAACACATACACACTAAAAATTATACTAATCAATTTCATAATTAATTTTGCAATATAACTATCTCTGTTTAAATGATTTTTTAAATATTTTGTATCATTTATAGAAAACCCCAAGGACATGTAACCCCGCGCAATATTTACCTTTCTTCAGGAAAGCTATCGTAATATCGTGCCAAATCCTCCACAAAGTGAATCTTGCGCAGGATGACTGGCAATACATTTCCAATTAATGGCAACGGTTGCAGCTGCTTAACATCATATGTTGTGAATCTTGAATGAGCTCGACGGATATAAATGTATATAATTCCGAGGAGAACGGCTGTCCATATGACGAGAATCATAGTCTTAAAAAAATGCATAAGGTTTAAGACAATTTTCTCGCTTATTTTTGTTATTAAAATAAATAAAACAAGAGTTGCTCGGGTGAAATGAAAGAGGATGGATATAATATAAAGATTTAGCCTCTTTATAATACTAGATCAAGCAGATACTGCACAACACAAGAAGTGAATGGGAAGACTAATAGAATTTACATATGGAATTAAAACAACTCTTAAGTACTTAAATTTTTGAAATATATTATGGTCTTCAAATAGGCTCGATAAATTATGTCCCGTAAGTACACATAATATTGTCTTTACTATCGCATACGTACAATATGTTACTTATTCGATATTGCATAAACACATTTTTTTTAATTTACTGTTTTATCACTGTAACACACAGATTACTAGACTCAATATGAGTATTCAGCACATAGCAATTCACAGTGGCTTGTATTTGTTACGATTAATAAGGGTCGATATATGTTTGAAAAGAAAAACATAAATTTTTTATCTTTTGTATTAACAATACTCATGCAAATAATAATCGTACTATACTTTATGTTTATACTTATTTTTGGTGCGTTTAGAATCACGATTAATTTACCTATATCTACGATACTATGATATATGGAAATAATAGTTACAGATTCGCCAGAAAGTAGAAAATACATTAAAACAAAGAAGAGATGGTATTTTAAATGTTTATCAGTTAAAGAAACGCGTTCACGCATCGGGATTTTTCTTCACATTGCGGATAAACACAGAGATAACCTTGATATCGACGAATTTTAACAATAACAGTTATTTGAATAGGATACATAATATTAAGTAATAATGCTTGATTTCTTCAACCAACATCTCTTCATGACGTACGATTTCAGACAGAGAATACAATAATAATAATTATAATTAATAATAATTCGTAATTCAAACAAAGGTATTTTACGTCGGTGAATTCCTTTAAGTTGCTTAAATATATTTTTTCATAAATTTCATCAGCTATAATTGTAATTAGTGCCATCCCAGTCTATTTTACACATTTTTTTTTAGAAAAATGTATTTTAGTAACGATACTCACTGCTTCTAAACAAATGACATCCAAATGCAGGACCGACTCTTTTGAAATAAACAACTTGAATGAATCAAAGTACTCGTTGTAACACAAGTTTTATTATATGATCAACAAATCTATTATCTTACTTATGTTGGCAACATAGCATATGTTGCCAGCTATTTCTGTCCCGTTTTTTATATAGAATATTGTTTTATGATGCGTCAGCATCGCGCAGCGTAAAGCATTAAAACTATACAATTGAAAGCCATAGAATCACAAGGAAATTATTGTTCTATTTATACGTATAATATATTGTTCCAATAATTATTAATTTTCAGCGTTGCTGAGTTTACTTCTACCAAATAAACTGTTAAAGTTTGAACTCAAGTTATTGTGCCCCACAAAAAGGCAAGAAGCAATATATTTCCATGTCTTAATTCGCTAATTATTTCGAAAAGAAGATAAATGAATTGCTGTGTCTCACATTTTGTTGCATAAAACTCTACATTTTCCACGTGTTCTCATAAAGGTCGCCATAGGAGAGGCTGAAGGTACGAAAACACTAAAAAAGGAGAAATAGTTCATAGTGGAAACAAAAGCGTCCTTCAAACTGCCTCGAGCAATTCATACAAAGAAGTAGCAATTAGCTTATACACAATATGAGAATAATTGTTGACTTCAACAAAGACCTTTCTTTTTCTGAACTAATGAGCGTGCCTTTTATTGAGTATGTCAATGCAAATCAATGATATGAGTTAATTTTGTTTCTTTAAATTATTTACAACCTTTCCGAAATACAGATACCTAGTACGTCATATAGACAAAACCCAACACATACAAATAGTGTTCATTTTCTCAAAAGTTTTAAAGCATTTAAAATCGTTCAAAATAAATAATTTTTATAAAAGATTTGTGAGTGAGTTGAGGACTTAAATTTGATTACTTGTATGTCAATGAGTCGTGTCTTCACAAACTTAAAATTTGCACCACGTGAGCTACAATTTCAAAACACTTGTAAATATTAATAATTCAATTAATGACGAATATTCCTTCGGACTGTATGACATAATTCTCTCGCAAATAGAATAGTGAACATCGGACTGACTGGCATACTAAATTATTTATGTAAATGCTGGTATCCCTGGTATCGCTCTAATAATGTTCCACCAAAATCTATTAGAGGGATTAAATTGAAATAATTTGTCTGTTTTGTTGAGAATTTCAAATACATATGATGTAAATGAATTCTAAATTGTATGCTGTCCTGTTAATATAGAAGTTATAAATTGTCTCATTGTGGGAATTTGAATTGTGTGATGAATGATGACGTTGTGTCTATTTTTACATATTATATTATACTATTCATATATACTATATTTATACTATTCATATCTATTATCTATGAAACATGGAAAAAATAAATATTTCTGGTAGTTAAGATTAACCTACATTCATTTAAGACCTGCACATATAATCCTCTAAGAGTATTGGTTTTTGTGTTTGTCCTGCTAAAGTTCTGATGCTATATTATTATAAAATTTTCCGAACATGCGGTTTCTGGTTCGATCTCTTTTACGGTGATTATTTATATGATGACCATATTTGTTGGCTTTGGTCTGGGATTTATGTATATGGGAAATTATAAAAAGTACATATTGAAGTATTGCTGATTTCGCCAACTCTAGGCCTATTACAAGCGAAACTCGTGCACCTGCAAGAGGAAGCTAGGATAATGGGTCCTGCGAATCAACCCGACGCAAAACAGTCGTCAAAATCTCCCTCTTCGATTCCATCGTGGAAATCCGTATTGCTCCCCCCCTTTGGCTGCGAAACGTGGAGAGTGACGAAAGGGCTGACGAACAAACTGCAAGTGTTCGTCAAATAAGTCCCCTGAGGTCGATCCTACGCGTTTTCTGGCCGAAGACAATACGAAAAGAAGATTTATGGAAGTTGTGTCGACAATCTCCCATCGGTAAGGAAATTGCTAAACGAAAGTGGAAATGGATTGGGCACACTGTACGAAGAGGAGCTACGAACGCCGCTAACTGTACGAAGAGGGCCAGCTACGAACGCCGATACATGTGGCTCTTGGACTGGCGGCCACCAAATGGCAAGCGCTCTCGTGGACCCCCCCCGTCCAATCGTGGCGCCGAAGCGAAACGAGCCCTGCGAGCCGTTGGCCTTGGTTGGAACGGGGCTAAGAGTGCAGAAGTGGCGGTCATTAGTGGAGACCCTCTGCACCTCTGGGGTGTCATAGGACGACGACGAACGAAACATATTGAAGTATATTTTTATTAGTTGTGTAACTACCATATCACAAGCTGTAAAATGTGTCCCCATATCATTAATATCATTGCTATCTGCTTAACGATTTGTGAGTGAAAAAAGTAATCTGTGAATTTATGTTTCATTGGGTTTATAATTGTTTGTCGCTGAGGTAAAAGATTGCGACGCATCGAGCAAGATTACTGGTGGGATTATTGACGCGTCGGTCGTTTATCAACTTCATCTGGGGACGCGACCGAATCTAACGGCAGTAGGGTATAAGTCAAAAGCGAAGCTGGGTCGTAATAAGAGATTTTTAGACACTTTAACGGAAGATTTCCGGTATTGCAATCACAACCGATATTAATTTACTTATATATACACCCAGAACATAGCAAACATATATGGTCGTCGAACAAATGATGACCATAAACGGGATTGAATCCGGGAACCTCTGTTCGGCAGTCCTATGGTGGCCATCTATGATTGGTGATCCGAGTGGTTCGGTCAAAACTTAAGCCATTTCTAATCTATTTTAAAACCTAACGACACTTCTATGACACCCAACATAGATACAATTTGAATTATATATACAATTTGAATTTCATTAGCGGTCTTGTCTCAGAAAAATTATAGTTAGTTGAGATCGTTAGGCATGATATGTCCTAAGCTTGCATTTATCATTGTATAACTTGACAAAGCGCCGAATATACATTTCCAACTTTTATACTGACACGTATTGGTGCCGAAAGCAACTGTAATTTCTTGTGTATGTAGCAAATATTTTAAACTTTTGTTTAAATTCTTTGTCTGCCTGTATTTAGCGGTAAACATCAAAAGAATACGCGTTTTGTAGACATTAGAGGTATGTAAAGATGAAACGCTTAGTTGTGAACTAAAAGAAACATGCCGGACAATTTAGACCCAATTTTTTAAATAGATATTTATTGAAATTAAGTAAAATTCACCTTGCTTTAGTTTTTATAAACTGCTTTATGTTATATGCCTAGCAATATTTTAAGATTTTTATATCATATTACATATCAACACGTGTAACGTTTTGCAAAATTTATTTGTTTTGTCGTTTAAGGATACATCTTCAATTTCTTAATTGATTTATATTGCATACAACCGTTCTATAGGACTGATTGAAAAATTCATATGATGCATGGAAAGCATGCTGGTGAGATTAAATAATATCAATTAATGCATTTATTTATTAATTCTTTAAACTTACAGAGCTAGAAATTATAAATCCAAACTAGAACTTGAATATGAAATTTGTTGTCACCTTGAAATATTTGACAATTTACTTAAAAGTTACAAACAACGCAATTGCCAATTATTTACATGAAAACTATCCTTAATAAAGGAATTATGGATGAAATAACTTATAACTTGTCCCAAACCACGTATTTGTGAGCGACGTGTACCCGAGCCGATAACTAACGTTCAAAGAATTTTTTATCGAGCCCGATTTTTTAATTTTTTACGCGATTTTTCATGATCACTTCGCTATATTGAATGTTGGTATTTACCTCTATTATGAACCAATTTCATATAACACTTATTATACCTCTCATTAATATAACCAATTGTAATTTATATACAGTTGAAATAGAAATCGTATATATTATATTTAAGCCCCGGAAAAACCTATGACGCCTGATGGATGGTTAAATTTTAAGCTTATAGTTTGTCATTAACGATATTGAGAGATGAGATCTATACATACATTAAAATGTTATATAATGATAATCATTTATCACGGAGACTGCGGATTGATACCTGCAGCTGAATTACATCATCGGACATGGAGGCAGATTACGAAATTTCATCCGTATCACCTCGATGTCCGCCGTTCCACAACTGGGCGCTTCAGAAGGCACTTTCTGCCGCGCTCCACCTCTATGTGGAACCAGCAAGCAAAAGAGGTATTTCCGAAAAAATACCCCTTCCCCATGGACCTTCAAGAAAAGAGCGTAAAGGTATCTTAAAGGCCGGTAAATGAACTGGTGACGCCTCCGGCAATGCACTGGTGTTATGGGCGGCGGTATCACTTAACATAGGTGAGCCTTCTCTGTTATGGACCTGTTTTATAAAACCTTAATTAAAGTATATCATTTTTAATCAGAAAAATGGTTTAACGCCTCACATAATAGTGTTTTAAATCGTTGAAAGTGTCAATACGGGCAACGTTGTAATCAGGCGCCTACGAGTTCAATATGGCTACGTGAAATATTTTTATGTCATTTTTACAGCATCAATAGCGGTGAGGTATGTAAAGAATACCATTAAAAATTCAAAAAAAATTTCCCGTACCGGGAATCGAACCCGAGCCTCCTGGGTGAAAGCCAGGTATCCTAGCCACTAGACCATACGGGAGATAAAGTTTTTACGCAAGAGATTCGTAGGTATGAGCTCCGAACATTCTAGTTTTGTGTTATAATGCCAAGGTTATCACATGCTCGTTAATTTCAAGGCAAACAAGACTGCACAATATAAATGAATTATTCAAAAATATAAATAGATGTCCCCTAAATAATAATGAATACGTTGGCTTAAAGGGAATTTATTAAAGTTCTAATAGGCGATTATTCAATAAAGCTTCATTGTATTGGTACGTACATTTTAATACGTACCTTATTCTATTATAATCATAAAATGTAAGAGTGGTTTACTTAAAATTAATTATATATTTCTGTATCTTACGTAAGTGAAAAACACGAAATTCAAAAATATGTTATAATTAAACTTTAATCTCTTAGTAAGGTACGGTTGTGATTGTTAGAGTTATTTGAATGTTCAAAAACTGTATCATATACCTTTTTGCTTCATACAGCAAAATATGACCTCATCTGATATTATGTCAGAAAGTATTTTTACAAGATATCTATTTTCAAGATAGCACTATTTTAATCCTACTAATTATTAACTATTTAACTGTATTTCACTAACATTAGTAGTGAAAAAATAGCACATAAGTAATGTGCTAACTTCAACATAATTGTCGTGATATTATTTTATTAGTCAATCATTTATTATTGTTCTATGTAATAAAATATCAATATAGATATGCACTAGTTCTGTTTAAATTTAAATTAATAAATTAAGAGTCAAATTTTAAGAAAATAAAATACTTTAACTAAATAAAAATTATTTAAATAAGAAGTAAAAAATAAAATGTATTGAGTATAATTACAATAACCTCATATGAAATTATAATTAAATGATAAATTATAAGTCAATTATAACGTTTTTATATTATGGGAACCTTATTTTTCATGTTTTTTTCATTATTATATCACGTTTAATCTATTATCTAACAAACCCAACAGATAACTGATAGTATTGCATAACCGGACTTCATACGAAATATAAATTGCCAAGCGAACGATAATTAAGTTTTAGTAGTTTCAAAGTAATCAGAATGGCAAGAGACACTAAAGGAAAAGTAATATTAATAACAGGTGCCGCCGATGGCCTTGGACTAGCAATGGTAGATAATTTTTTAAAAAATGGTGCAAAACTTGTCATCATGCTGGATTTTAACGAAAAAAAGGGATTGGAATCAGTTGAAGCTATGAAAGCTAAATATGGTAAGGACAAAGCTGTATTCTATCCCTGCAACGTTGTGACAGACCTGGACAAGATCTTTGACATCGTAACGAAGCAAAATTACATTGACGTTGTGATCAATAATGCTGGTGTTCTCGACGAAAAAAATATAAAAAACACAATGAGTGTCAACGCGATAGCAGTAATGGAATGGACAATGAAGTTCTTTGATTACATGAGAAAAGATAAAGGAGGAAAAGGAGGAGCTATAATAAACATTTCGTCAATCTACGGCTACAGAATAACCGCGCACATTCCATACTATCATGGATCTAAATTTGCAGTCATCGGATTCTCTAAATCTATAGGTCACGAATACAATTTCAACAGGACTGGAGTGAGAGTGATAACGTTCTGTCCGGGTTTAACTAAAACCAACATGGCCAATAACCCTCATGTAAGAGAGGAAGAAACTTTCCCAGATTTTGCCGAGGAGTTGAATACTTGCTACGAATGGCAAGATGCGGACGACATTGGCAGGGGAATGGTGGAAACGTTTCAGCAGGCTGATAGTGGTTCTGTGTGGCTAGTGGAAGGTGGCCGACCTGCTGAGAAGATAAATGTTTAACTAGTGGTTCGTGCGTTGTTAGACCTTGTAACAACCTAACGTTTATTTATTAGTACACTTACATACGGACTTTGCATTTGACATTGGCATTGGTGAGATAAGATTGAAATTGTAGCTCATTATTTTGCCGCATTATTGTTAAAGATAATGTTATCAAATAAACATAATAAAGCGCTATAAATAAGATAACCAGGTTTTATTAAAATTTTGTAAAAACTTTAATTTTTATCCTATTGAAAACTATAAGATTTTTTCCTATTGTTATGTAATCATTTTCTATCTTAGAGCCATTATAAATAAAATCTATTGAATTTTAATATTGTCAGTCAAAATGAAGTAAATTTTTATTTAAAGTAGTAAATCATTAAAATATTCCTTGAAATATATTGCACGATACTTTATAGGTACTGTACTATTCTTACGAATATACTCGTAGTCGTTCGCTTAGCCTGGAGCGGGTGACCTATATTTTTAAAAACCCTGTTCGTTTTTGCTTAGCTCGTTTCTCTAAATGTTGTTTACAACTGCTTCTGTTGTTTGTTGAATACGACGGTTCGTTGGCGACCAGCGACTTTTATTTTAGATTTGAAACTTAAAAGACTGTAAATTTGACGGTACGGAATTATCGAATCTTAATGCTAGCATGCCTTTAAAATAAATATTTCTTTTGAATTTCAAGAAAACCTTAAGACTCATGCTGGTAGCAATATATTACAGAATCTTAAAGTATAATGTTAATCGTTATCTATTTGGCTATACCTCCAATATAAAACGTTAATACATATTCATTTATAATAATATAATTGCTCTCATAATCTGTTATATCTTCTTTCTCTAGAAATAAATATTGATAATAATAAAAAAGTATAGAAATATTTTGTATCACACATAGAAGGAAAATAGTCCTTTTACAATTGTCATAATTTAACTGCCAATTTTGCTATACAGCTAAAGGCTATCATGAAAAATCTCTGTTATCAGAAAAGCATAATATAAGAGAGATGTAGTTGGTATAACTAAACTCAACTTCACACTCGCCTTATATTTGGAAAAATACGTTAGTATATTTTTTACATATGTTGTGTAATAAAGAAACTGGTTCTTTTAAGTATTGATACTGTTAACGAATTTTTTTTTATTGTACTCGTATGTTGCATATATATGTCTTTATGAAACTGGATGGTCCGGTAATGAAGGCATTCGACAGAGCATGACATACATCGTACAGTGCACTGAGTAAAATAGTATCACGGTGCCAGTTATGGTAATTTCAGTATAGTGAATTTTTTTGCGTCGTTAAACTATTATGCCATTAATTAATAAATAGAATCAGGCTTTATTTTGCGGAAGTCCATATTAAAAAGTCATATAGCATCCTCAGGATGCTCCTGTGTATGTCGGTGTGAAACGTGCGTCGAGTGTTTAGGAGATTTTAGTTAAGTATTATTTAGTAGAGTATTTCTAGTAAATTGGTCTACTATAATTTTATAGTATAATATCAAGCAAACATTACATTACGAAAAAGTGCTACATCTTATAATGTAAAGAGAAAAGCTCCTATATCAAAAATTACCCATTTTTAATGAAAAAAAGTAACGTATTCCAGGAATTTTTACCTTACTTTATTAGATCTAGATGTTGACGAATACATTCCCGTATGTCCTCAGCAACTTGATGGGAACTAATGTTACAAAGCTTTTAGCCCCTTCCACCTGGACAATGGCTCATTACCGCCAAGTGAAATACACCAGACACCATGGCGCAAAGATAGGTAATTATTTTAAAATATAACTTACTATCACACAGTATAAAGTACAAAAATAACAAAATCTAAATATAAAATATTTCATCGCACGTCTCCAGAACCATTGAAAATACGGGAAAATACATACAAGTTATAAATAGCACAGTTATCCAATACAATCAGAATATTTTAATATGCATGGTATTTCGTGCACGTTTGAATGACTCTGAGGTATTAAAGCATCGTATACCAAATATTAACACTTTATACTAATATCACAAGCTGAAGACTTAGTATGGTACAGTTCAAAAATATTAGGAGATATGGTCGTTTTAAAATAACTCCGCAAAAAAGAGTTAAGCAGAGCGCACTAGGTTCTAGGGTCTTTTAATTTACGCTGATTAAATTATACATATTAACTATTTTTCGAATAGTAGTCACATACAGGTTTTATATAATATTGTTCCTATACTAAATTTGAAGTAATGCGATGAAACCATTGTTATTGTTAAATAAGCTCTGACTGCGGTAATAGACTAATTCTATTTTCTAAAATTTTCATTACTTCTTTGTTAAGTTGCTTATATTTTCTTCTGAAAATTTCATTTGTATTCTGTATTTATTAAATATTTATAAAAATCGAATGATAAGTGTGTAATACAATCTAATATTTGAAAAGTGTTATTACGAACTTATAAAACTTCGTAACTTCGATGTTACCACTTAAAAACTGACAATATAAGGTTCGATGAAATAAAAATATTTTAAAGTTTTTTTTGTGCATTTAACAAAAAACAAACACGACTTTACATGTGGTTATGGATACTTAATTTTCTTAATCCGAATGTCTTGGGTGCAATATCTCTACGAAGCAATAATTAACACCACTTTGATAATATACAGTCTGTAAAATGAATAAAACCTAAGCGGGTGTTAATTTTTTCCCCTTTTTTGCTTTGTAAAAAGCTTTCTTCGAAGCTTGCCAGTTAAAAATGATCAGAGAAGGAAATTATGACTGGCCCTTGCTCGACTGCAACGAGATTTTACCAAATTAATGTGGCCTAGATATTCTAGTTCCTATTTATAAGTAAATACAGTTTACAATCCTTAAGGAGTAATTGTTAGTATAGGTCGCAATAAGCGTTTTACATGCAAATTAGTTTTGCAGCTCGTTTTAACTGCATGGCTGCTTCAATATGTAAAGCTATTGTACTAACAATGCTGCTTAAGTCTATTATAATCTCTGATTATTTGTTTTAAGCTTTCACGTTGTTGTTAACATGTTAGCATTGCAAAATCCGTATTTAATTTAGAAATTTCCAATAAGATTTTATTGAGTAAGTTTATACTTATCTTAATTTTGTGCCAGCGACTGCGTCTGCGCATATCCGAAGACATTTGTAACCGGATCATTTACGACTGAATTGATATAGCAAGGAACAATTATTTCTAATCTTTTTCCTCTTAACTTTCTTTTATATTTGTAAAATAAGATCATATATTAATTTAGAACGACGTAAATATTTTCAGATTTTATTTTGACGTTTTTTTAATTTTTTATATCAATTATTGAGTTTATTATAAATATTATTGAGGAAAATTATCAAACAATTTTCTATAGCATTCCATGTCGGCCACATATCTCATGGTCCGAACTTGAATTGGTTTGTCTAACATATAATTTCCTTGACGATGTCTATATATCACCTTGTTTTTGGAAGCACGACCTCAAGGTTTAACGGACGCACGGATAATAACTGCTTAATCTACAAATATACCTACTGTTTAAAAAAATAATAAAGAATATTTGACGTGTTTTGTTATAATTAAATATAAAGCATAAACAATATTGTTTATGCAATAAATGTTTGTTATGTTAAAAAGTCATCGTCGATAACTTCATGACATCTTCTTCTGATATATAAAGATCGTTGCACCTAAATCCATATTAAGAACACAATTGAGAAAGTCTAGTGAAGGACCATAATGGAGATAAAAAATAAAGTTGCCGTGATTACTGGAGGAGCTACAGGTATCGGCTTTGAAATAGCTGATAGGTTCCTTCAAAAGGGCGCCCATGTAGTAATTTTGCTAGATGTAAATGAAAAGAACGGTGATGCTGCTGTTAAGAAGCTGGTATCGAAACACGGGAATAACAGAGCAGTATTCTACAAATGCGATGTTACAAGCGACTTGGAACCCGTTTGGAAAGAAATTATACAGAAATATCCATCCATTAACATTCTTGTTAATAACGCTGGAATTTTGAACGAAAAAGAGCCGAAAAAGACAATTGATCTAAACGTAACAGCATTGATTGAATGGTCTTTAAAATATTGGGAGTACAGTCGTACGGACAAATCAGGTAAAGGTGGAACAATTATCAACCTGGCGTCAATATACGGTTATAGAGTGGACCAGTTCTTGCCTGTGTATCAAGCATCAAAATTTGCTGTTGTGGGCTTTACGAAATCGTTGGGACACGCCTTCAACTTCAAACGATCTGGAGTGCGAGTTATGGCAATTTGCCCTGGATTTACGCACACAAACCTCGTCCAAGATGTTCATACATTTGATGAGGATTTAGAAAAAGAATACGTGGAGTTTCGGAAGGATAAACTCTGGCAAAACGTGGATTCCGTTGGGAATGCAGTCGTGGATGTTGTTGAAAAAGCAGAAAGTGGTACTGCTTGGTTAATAGAAGGTGGGAAACCCATAAAGGAAGTGTAATCAACTCACTGTATTTTCGTAAACAATAAAACCAATAATTTTTTTTTCACGTAAGTTATGTGTCGTTTCTACTGTGTATTTTAGTCGTAAAATTTATTTTGTAATAAACTATATTTTGTCCTTTGTTTATTGTCTTTTAGACATAATTTAAACTTTACCTTAATGGATTAAGAAAACGTATGTAGCTAAGAAAGAAGAGCTATGAGGCTGTTATATATTTATTTGTCTTACTGTGTATCTTTTTTACAACGTATCTCTCTCTAATAGACATTGAGAGACAACAGATAGTTATATACAACGTAAACACTTGAGAAAGTGTGCTTGAGTGATCTCTAAAAAACATAATTACTTATTTAAATGTCAACACCGTTAGTGTAGTCTGAAAATTTTCCTTCAATCCAATACTAGTAAATGTTTCGTTTATTTATAGTGGAAAGGTATGAATTAAAGTGTTTATGTTTTTTAAAGTTTCTTATAGTTAATTATATGTAAAAGAGGCCAACATGTATTAGTTAAATGCTTGAATTATTAATGACATAATAATGTACTATTTAAAGTTTAGTATATGTTATATAATTTATATAGAAATAAACGGACGTCTTTATAATATCAAGCAACGTTTTAGTATGATCCGTGAATGTTTAACATTTATTTGCAAACTTATGAGGCAGATAATAATGCTATTTATTTTTCAATTATTTATTTAATAGTAGCTAACATCACACATAGTATATACACAAAAGAAATAGATCTAAGCGACAATTATACTATACACAATCTACGAAGGAGAAATTGCTAAGAAGATTAACTTAACTGAACAGAAATAATTTTAAATATTATACGGGTATTAATTTAATTATATTTATTTTTTAATTTCTTTAAATTTACGGGATATTAGGCGCTCATAGTTTATAAGACACATTCTCTGAGGAAATAAAAATGAAGTAACAATTGAGGTCAATGGTATTGGTTACAAGAAGTTGACAATCTTCTTTAAACGAAAGTCCAAATAGGCCTGCGTTTACAAGACACTGAGGAATTAATAAAATTATAAAAAAGCAATTCTAAAATATAGTACTTCTATCTAAGGGATAATGTTACTGCATACCAACTATATGATCATTTCAACACATGTTATTGTAAAAAAAACTGTTCTCTACTGAAGGCCAAAAAAACATAATAGGGAATACCGGAACCATTATTAACTTTTCATCGGGGTACGGAACTTCCGGTAACTATATGAAGCCCTAAAAATTTTAGGATTCACGAATTCATGAGGAACCCATGCAATTTCACAAAAAATAAGACTGAGCAAGTTTGTTAGCACTCTGTCCGTACTTAATTTAATCACAATTAAAAACAATTAAAACATGGAAATATAATTTTAATAAATAATGTGTTGAATACATAATAATAAAGGCCGGCAACGCACTGGTGAGGCCTCTGGCATTGCGATTGTCCATGGGCGGCGGTGTCGCTTAACATCAGGTGAGCTTCCAGCCCGTTTGTCCACTGTTTTATAAAAAAAAACTTTATATAGCAATAAGTATATTAACAGATTATGTGGTATGTCAAAAGATAAGATAATTTTTGTGAGATTCATTCATATAACCCAAAGATTTCGATGTCGGTCAAGCTAAGTCGCGTCAAGTGCACCTGCTTTGCAGTTTTCAATTCGCTTGGGGCTCAGAAGTAAATAGAGATACTATCAAAGAGACTTGGAAATATCAATACCCCACTTACACTTACGGGAATTACATTAGTAAAGATAAAGGTCCAAATCTGATACTTATTTACTATTTCGTGGCTGTTGCTGGCGCTTTAGAAATCTCGTGGAATCGTAATCATTAAATAGAAACAATACAAACAAACAAACATTTATTCCACATTTTACAACTGTACAACACTTAGTGCATAATACAAATTAGACACGTGAAACACGCTCAGCATATGCTCCGCTAACAATTTCTTGGTGACGGAGCGGCGGTTTTCAGTGTTCCCCCGGAGTGACCTCTGGACTACCAGCCATTAAAAAAATTTTTGTAGGGCCTATCCCCCCCCTAGGTTTTTTTAATTTTTTTTTTTTTTTTTCCCCCCCCCCTTAAAAAAACCCCCCCCCCCCCCCCAAAATGTTTCAGATATGTTTTTTAATAAATGACGAATTAATTAAATATCAACTAAATCTTTTGTTAAAATAAATTTAACATCAAGTACAAATACTTAACAAAACATACGATCCCATCCACTTAATAGTAATAATATATAAATATGCTTATATATGCAATAAATCAAGCTTCAAACAAATTGGACGATACTTACTTTTTGCGGTAAAAAGGGACTTTCATCATGAAAGCCTAACAAACAAATCGACTTTCTCAATTATCGTCTAACTTTCGATTTATATAGAATTAACATTGTTACGTGTGCTAACTTCAATACACTGTATTCTTAGTCCAATTCAATTAAAACAATGAAGTAATTTAAATTAAGCTGCAAAATTGTTTGAAAACAGCTAGATACTTTTTAATCAAGTTCCATTACCCAACTTTGAAAACAATTAGTGCTTAATGGGAGAACTCGGGGCTGCCAGACCTAATAAACATCAACTCCCTACTAATAGGGTAAGTCAGGAATATTTACCGGTAAAACGATGTAATAAAGTATTATTATCGGATGGTCTAATTAAATTTGCGATCGTATCCGCCTTGACTAGCTGTAAAAAAGTGCTTAAGCGAAGAAAAAACGTGAACTGAAGCCTGTAAATAACATTCATTGGCTTAATTGTTACCTAATGGAAATTATACCTCCGAAGTCGTCTGCTTTCCGCTGTGCTCAAGAGATTTCAAAAGTGTCTCCGTCCAAGATCCGATTTAGCGTTTACATTTTACTATTATACCTACTAAGTAACGTACTTGACGTATCCTATGTCCACAGTGCCTCAATCGATTGAATCAATATTTACTAAGTTAACAAATAACATTAAATGTATCTATAGTTATATAACTAGATAAGTGTTTATCCTTCAAAGTAGACATCAGACGGGAATTGACAATGTCATTACAGGGCTTTCAATCTAGCTTTCGAGCTGCCGGCATATGAAATATTCTAATAATTGATATGAGTTACTGCGAGACTTCATATGCGTAAATTGATAATTTTTTGAACAATTTAACTTTAATTTCAATGAAATGCTATAATGGTATTGCACCCAGTTTATTTTATTTTTAAATTATATAATGTAACTGTCGTAAAATACTTAACACGAAAAAGAAAACAACGGCCTATGCAAAAAGAAAAATACTACGATTCTATGTCAATTATATTGGTCTGCAATGGAAAAGAATATCGAATATCTCATTTCATTTGCGTTTTTATTGTTATTCGCGCAGAGCGATGAAGTTCTCCAATTATTGTAACAATCCACGTTATAATCTTGTTTCTTCTTGTATTCAGCTAATAAGTATATATAAATATTGTATTAGATTTTTTTGTTATTTATACGACTAATAAATAATATTTTAGTGTTTTTGTTTTAGTTAGTAAGTTAGTAGTTGTAGTAGTTAGTAAGTTTTATGAAAATAGTGTGGTAGCTAAATTAGGATAAGCATAACAAATTCATTGATTATAAAAAAAATTATTTCATATTATTTAACTTCAAAAAACCTATAATGGTATATACAATATGCCTCACGTAATACAATAATAAAATTAATATTCCATTTCAATATGACGCTTCATTGCATAAATGGCTAATCATCGTTATTTTTTGTTTATACGTTTAAAAGGTTTCCTAAATGTTTTTAAAATAAGACGCTATTACAAAAAATACATTCAGGACTCTACTGTGGAGGACTTTTCAATGTATTCTTGAACATACATCACACATACGTCAGTAAATTTTAAATGATATCTAAGGACAGAGAGGGATGCATTTAATAGACTTCGTGATAATAAACATGGGATCGTCTGCACCTGACGGAGACAACTTTTCAATATTGAAAAATTCGAATCAAAATGTTCTGGAACGTTCGCAATATCACGAATGAATCCACTTGGGCTGGTATGCGCAATGTGTTCGGCATTACGCGTGGCTGGCCTCCGCCTACCTCGAGCCTCGCGGGCGTTTATGCAAAACAGACGTTAGAATGCGGAGCAAGATACAAACTTCGCTATAGATATCCAGAAGTGTATTAATTGATCGCAGTGTTGATTGATCTGTCATTGTGTCACAAATCAAATATTAAGCAGGAAAATAACTTAATGTGTTACAGTGATCTCCGGGTAATAAATATAATTTAACTGTATAATGAATTTGTTTGTCAATATCATTTGAAAACACACGTATTAACGAAGGCTACTCTTACCACTAACATGAAATTGCAACCTGTTCGTTCCATCTTTCTAATGCCCTGAAACAACAATTCTCTTTGAATTGAACCAAACAGAAATTGTAGCCTCCAATGACGCGTCGGTCTGCAAGCGACATCACGTTTCGTGATTAATATACAGCCGTTTGACAATTCGAAAACTCAAGCTTAAATAGCCACAGAGATATAGTATGCTTTGATATAGTTTGTCCATGTCGTTTATAGAATGGAGTATTCATTCATAAATACTGACTAGTAGCTCTTCGGTGGCCGGGACTAAGGACAAAGACAAATTTTAACTTAAGGATATATGATTCAGATAAATACCGCAATTAGAATTCGTGCAGGACAGAGAAGTATGACAATTTTTTTAACATACTACAATATAGGCAAATACAGAAGCCATAGAAAATAAATACAATAAAACATTCAACAAATTTAACGTATCATTATTATTAACATTGTTTCGTGAGTAAATATTTATAATATCGTCACAAAGATTGAGCAGAAGTCAATATAATAAACGTGAAATTATAAGTTCCCCTTCTACATTTAATCGCTACAAAAGAGCGGGGAAAGCACGTAAATCCCCAAGTAATTATATTTGGATCTTGAGGGTAACCCGACGAAATTGTCGACCAAACTTTTTGGTACACCACAGGGATGTAATAAGAAATATATCCTAAACTGAAAATATTTCTAAGGTATTTATAGTTGCTTATACATAATAGTACATTTAGGATTAATTACTTTTAAAACACTCGTTTCTAAACGATTCTATTGAAGGTTTTTAAACTTTTTGTTTAATTTACAAAAGTCATGCGCCATTGCTTCGTCGTTCACTTTGCCCCTCTCACCCTGGTTCAGTTTTTTTTGTATAAGTAATGGTGGAAACTTTTTCAGGTTAAATTTGCAGTCCGTGCCTGTTTAGTGATGGTCGATTAAGACAATAATAGAATAAAGAGTTTCGTTCTTATCTCGCAAGTCGGTAATAAGTTGTTAATGGACTCCGTGACGTGGAGTCTGCGCGGTCATCGCAATATTATCTCCCTGAAACCTCTCCGCTTATCTTGTTTGTTTGTCTACCTGATAGTAAAATAATGTGACGTATCTGTGGCTTGAAAAAAGAAACTTTCTCTTATTTAAGGCGGGAAAACCGCCCCGATCATTTATCATGTGTCATCACCATGGTTTTATACACTGAATTCAAAATTTACATTTTGACGGTTTGTTTTTTTATAACCCAACTTCATTGCCCACTATAGTTATATGGCTTCGGTTAAATTTCATTTTGCTGAAATTTTTTGTTTATTAAATTGAAAAATAAAGTTATTACAGTGCAACCTTAATATAACGTACCTCAATATAACGATTTCCTCGATTTAACAAATGTATCGTAATCCCCTTGAATTGTCCATAAGAGTCAATATAAAATATACCTTTACATTGCGAACATTCTTTGCGTACTACCTCTTTATAACGAATTTTCAACTATCAAGAAAAAGTATTCATACCTCTAATTAACGAATTTTGCCAACCAAAACCTTTATATAAAGTTTCCACCAATAATAATATAACTCTTAATCTTATAATGCGATTAATGTCTCGACATGTTTCGACACGCTTTTGTTTGTAAAGACCTCTTTATAACGAATTTTGGACCAATCTAACATCAACATAACAAACCTCAGTTCAACGAATTACTTGATATTACGAATATTTTCTTGTTCCCCTCCGATTTGTTATATCGAGGTTGCACTGTACTTACATATTTACAAGCTTTTGGATTTAAAACATTCAAGAAGTATTTCATATTTTCTTGTTATGTTTCGTTAAAATATGTATGTACTAACTTAATAAAGTCTCTTAACATGGTAGGTTTACAAGAGTTAATATAATAAGATAACAATTTAATTGAAACTATGAGTAATTTGAATCTTATTTACAAATAAGAATAGACTAAACATAAGTAGGTAAGCATTTAATTGGATTACATATTTGTAGTTGTTACAAAAAGGTCGAGGGACGGGTAATTTATGAGAATGTCGAATACTTTTTTAGTTAAATCTCAAGTTCATTCCCTTACACAAATAAGGTTGAGCTGGCTGAAAGGTCAACAAAGAACGAAAACTTTGCAAATACAAATCATGTATTTATGTTATATGAAATTCTGCTAACAATTATTTCAAATTCTACTACTCTACTCAAATTATTGCAGGAAAAGTTAAAAAGAATAAGATAATGTAAACCCTTGAACCATTGCAAATTCTTGGATAAATAGAGGTCAATAGCACATGACGTAATGGTGAATTCTCGTCTGTTAGAACTGTATTAGTTGTACTTCTATTGGCTTTGGGCAGAAGGCATATATATATGGATGACAATGGGATACAGGTACACAGTTATAGGTATTTGCCAACATATATCACAATTAATTCATATGTTTAGTTTTAAATTATGCGATCGCAGGACCCCTATTTTGCATTAACAGATTCTGATGTATTTTGCTTATCATGCTGATTTAATTATTTGTCTTTGGAGTAACTGTATTAATTGGCTGGTTTGAATTGTGCGCAAATATTTGTTACTCAGCGAACTACTAAGAAATTTAACTGATTGGGTGTTCCTAAAAGTTATACAGTAAAGCAAATCTATTTAAATACGAAATACACTGCAAAAAAATTGTGTGATAATTGAATTTAGTTTCGGTTTTTAAAATATAACGCTTTAATTAAAATTTATTTATGTATGGAAATAACACATTTCCTTGGTAGTTTTGTAATAAATTTGTACTACATGCATATTATATACATACTTCATAGTATAGTCCTGGCGTCTTAGATACATAAGTATATTTGTATAGAGTATATCTAATCGTATCTTGAAGATATTTGTGACAATTTTTTTATGATTAAGAGAGTTAAAGTATATAAGGACAAAGATATGGGTATAAGCAACCCGATTTGTATTAAGTAGTATTAAGTATTATAAGACTATTTTCGAGGAGGCTGGTGGCAATGTCTGCATTATGGGGAGTAAATTTTAAAGTACATATAGAGAAACAGACGAGCTAATGATTTAAAATGACCCTAGACCTTAATGTATTGAGTTTGAGTAGTGTATATAAAAAAGATCTAATAATTAGCTAACAATCATGAAAATAAATCAGTAATATCAAGGGTAATTTTATATTAGGTCAAATTAGTACTTGTTTACTAATATAATGGTAATGAATTGTATGTTTGTAATAAAAAAATTCTATACGCTCAAAACTTTATTAGATTGCAATCATTTCATAATTACAATATTACAATAGTTACACGGAATAAATAAGTGTGTAATACAACAAGTATGAACAGTTGTGTAGTAAAAGTGCGTATAAACTTTGGCGAACAGCTAGTGATTGGAAAAAGAATCTCTAATCAGCCAACCTCATTCGTATAAGGGAGACACTACGGAAATAGATAAGAATGTATGCTTGACACTCTTAGAATGATTCTTTACGCCGTACAGAATGCCTCAGGCAAAGGTACTTTGGTGCGGTATTTTCTTTGTCGCGGTGTGAAGTTGGTGTGGAACCACAGCAAGGAACTATTTTAACTCTTTAATAAGGAATTTTAACGTCTGAATCTTACAACTACAATGAAGTTTTTTATATTAAATCATCAAAATATATTCTGTTTAATATTTTATATACTTTTTCATACTTCTTCTTAGGAAGGAAACAAGACAAACCAATACGTTTCAAGTTTCCGCTATACATATATCGTCAGATTACAAATAAGTATATTTAATTTGACTAGAAGCGGTATAAAAACCAAATTAAAATGTGGCATCAATCTTCTTAGACGGTTTTGTACTTTAATCGTATTAAACTTAATGTACTTTTGTTACTGTTTGGTGTATTTTTTTGTTTTGTTTTGAATTTTTAATGTTAATGTTGAAGTATTACCATAAATATAAAAATTATGTATATACATTTGTATGATTTATATATAATATGATATATGTAATATTAAGACTTATAACTCAGAATCTAATCTCATTCTTAGCTGTAATTTAAAATAATAATAAATCGTATAATAATAACAAATAATTTTAAAAAGTTCATACGATGTCCCAAGTATTCCTTGAAACGAACCTGTTAGTAAAAAATAAAAATTGTTCAACCTTATACATACATATACAGGGAAATGATTTCCTGTTTATCTTTTTGTTTAATTTGTAGTACTCCAGATATTGCCTTAATATCGATCTCGCCAATATGTACACCTTACTGTCTCATGCCCAGCCTAGCACCGTCACATCTGCCACACAGAGGAGATTCTTGTGTTCGTGAAGACAAGTGATTAATACCAGACTTTAGACTTAAGAAGTACTCACTGAATTCTTAAATAAATTCTTAAAATATGAATATATTTATAAAACGTTATGGAATAAAGACTTCGCTTCATATCAGTCTCTCCTAAATACCAGATATTTACGAAATATGTAATAAATACGCACAATAAACAATATAACGTAGAGCTTGTTAGTGAAAACATAATGGAAATACTCCAAAATATTTCATGACGAATAATAAAAATCTCGGGGAAAATTGTAAGAGCACAATTCGCGCCACTAGAATATTCTATTTGTCACTACAATGAAAAATAATAAAGGTCTTTCAGACCGTCCACTTTACGTCAGTTTACCGATTCATGCTTTGTTAAATTAATTGTCTTAATACATTGTGTGGATAAAATTTTGTGGGCTTACTTTAAAGTCTCCTTTATTTAATAAATAATCTAATATTACAAAACCTCCATCCCCTTAGAATTAAAACACTAAACATATCACCAACTTCCAATACATTTTTTTTTTCATATATATAATTCAAAATAAACTCCCTTCTTAAATTAAATAAACTACTTTTCTCCTTAATTATTTCAAACAATTATCTAATTGACTATGGTATACTGTTATTTTGCTGGAAAAGAAATTAAAATTTTATATTAATAATATAAATTAACGTTTAATAACATTTAAACTTTCAAAGAAATCTCATATATACAGTTACAGACACAAGATCATTGGGTTCTCATCCATTATATACACACTTATTAACCCATTATTATCACCTCATTCTTAACAAAAATGCATTCGCCAAAAGTTAGCAAGAGTACAGAGGAGCTTCGCTTTAAAATTAAGAGCTTTACCCTCCTCTTTACTTTGGAATTTTACCCCTTATTTAAGATTTTTGAACAGCTATCTATACAAAATAAAGAGGGGAGGATCCCCCTCAACACAAAGGTAGAGCGTAGGGTAGCATTCGTTGAAATTCCTCATCCTCAAATTAACTAATATATGCTATACAACCATAACATCCAACAACATTCCAGTATGACACGAACATAATATATACTGATGGTAGTAAAAGTGATACTGGAGTTGGCGCTGCCTGGACACTATGGAAAAACGGTAGGGAAGTTGAATTGAAAAAGTTGAAATTAAACCTAAGTCTCCTTTTTCAATCTAACTGTTCGCATAAGTAGCGCTTTACAATTTATACCCAAGAGAGAGATAACTCTACACTTAATCTCTTTGATAACGAACGGACGTTCACTCAACCCCCCCGGGGTCGGCATTCCCAAATGATTAGACTAACAAAGATAAAGGAATTCATATTAAGCTCCATATCAGGCACACGTCGCATACCGGGAAATGAGAGAGCTATGAACTTGCAATTGGACCAGCACTGACTCACATCTAGATTACTTTCTGATTCCTCTTTCTTCATAAAACAAACTTAAAGCAAACAATTATTGAATGGGATAAAAGATATAAAGAAGGCGAAACACAGGCACTACCTTGTTTTCAATAGTGTTCGTAACCTTATAAATACATTAAAAGAGACCTCCATATTATTCAGATCTTAACTGGACACGGTGCTCGTCATACCTGTATAGATTTAAACTAAAGATACACCGGGTCAATGCGATACAGAGTTATCCCAGATGTTCTACACTTGCTAAATCACTGCCCGCCTCTTTTGGCTCCGCTAGATACGACCTGGAACAGAAACTTGACAAAAACGACTTAGTATGGACAGATGTGCTAACTAGTGCTAGTTCCAGGCGTACCAGAAGAGACTAAGATTTCGTGTAGTAAAAATCATGAATGATAATCGTAGGGAGCGCAGGCTCACAAGGGGACTTAACTCGCCCATAAATATTGTTTAATATTTCAGGAGAGTCTCATCTACCTCCTGAGTTGTTATCCTTAAGTAACGGTATGCGACACTTAAAAAAAAAAAAAAAAAAATAGTTTACGGGAGTCAAATATTAGTTTTTTTAGCCTGTAAAGGCGTATGTTAACGTTATAAATATTACAGAATTATTTGTAAGATAAAACATGGAATGCTATTCAGCGCCTTTTTTATAAGGAATATTTGTATCCCATACCTTTATTTATTAATAAGAAAACAAACGAGTTACAGCACATCAAACTTAAAAATATATACAAGATATAAATAAATGGGCGACTCTGTTACCCTTTTTTAGTAATTATTGTAAATAACAGTTTTCTTTTTAAGATTTAAATAATGATGCAACCGGAAACAAGCGGCATGATCACAAGTTCAAACATTCATTCGTTAACTAAGGTGAATACAATTATAAATGAAACAAGAAATGGAATGAAATAAAAATAAGTAATGTTGCTGCCTGAACGCAGCAGCGGAGTGCGAAAACATGTCAATAGCAAGAAAATTACTGTTATAAGGTTTGTACATTGTGTGTAAAGAAACCCATGTATTGTGCTAGTTCAAACGTGTTGAACGAGCGGTGAGACATTGAAACGTGAAAGTTGACGAGACTGAGAAGCTCAGGGACTCACTGGTACATATCTTTTTTAACTCAACAATCAAGTAAAGTGCTAGCTAAGCTGTAGAAAATACAAAAAATCACTGTAATGGGTACGGTTCCCATTAATTCTATAGTTTTAAGAACTTTTTTGAACGCTCTCAATGCTAAAGGGGTTGCATTATTAAGCTGGCGCAGGCACGAAATACAAATATGTATGTATTTTTAAATTGCCTAGAAACCCGTATAATAAAGCACTGCATAGGAAAGTATGTGTTTATCACCACTTATAACGAAACTAAAGCATTAAATTACTAATTACGTTATCTTATAGACGACCGAATAGCACAGTCGTTTCCCATTAAACTTTAAATACCTATAAAGATTCTAATGTTATTCCCAATACTTTAGCCTAAACTTGCAAAGTGTGACATTTTTCCCTGGAGGTGCCATTATTTTTGCGTTACGGCATTTCGATAAAGTCCCTCTGGATTCCGGCTTACTGTGCATTAGATAACAGATTTTATAGCAATATATTTTTGGCTGTTACTTGAATTTTATACTTGAAATATTTGCATGTAAAGTAATTTGAAATGGAACCTCTTCAATGTATTGAAGCACCCAAAGGTGTAATACAAACAGTCGCATCACATTTAAACTAAAGAAAAGCCTGATAATTATTATATAAAGAATAAATATGTTCGAGCCCAAAACAATTTTGCCTAGGTAACTCATTTCGGTTCAGCCGTTTTTGAGTAACATAAGATATATAGAGAGATAATAGATATAGAGGAAGACCGCGATGCCGACGTTTCAGATGACAATACGCTCCTTTCTTAAAGGTTTACTTTTATGTCTTCAAAATTCAGTTGGTTTCTACTTATTTTTGTCCAGTTTTTGTAAGTTTAATTCCTCACTAATTAAAATTTATTTTTTATAGACCAACTATTTGACTAAGTTTTATTTAAAATTCTACACATATATGAAAATTCCGAAGAATGACTTCATTGTTACAACATAAACTTGAAAACACACTACTGTTGTGGTTACACTGAATAGTTTTGTCAATGTATTTCTAGATGTTTTCAATTTTAAGGAAACACAATCTTTAGAACAAACTATCTAATGCAACTTCAAAGTATGCAGGAGAAAATTACAGTGGTGGGACTCTTAGTGTACTGGCAAGATTTTATGTCTGTGAGAGAAATGAATAGAGAATAGAGAGAAAATTATAATAAAGCTTTTCAAAAAGACTTCCTTACCTTATTTTATGAATTTATTCAGGTCTTTTTATAAAGTTCTAGAAATGCCAACTGCAGGATTTACACAATATATAGTAATTAATTGTAACAATAGTCTTCTTCCGTCAAAACGTACAAAAAAGTAAATAATAAACTATTTTCAGCTTAATCCATTCATATAAAACCACATGTCTTTAACATGATTAAAACATGGAAACATCCATTAAATAAGCAAATAGTTGAAGCAAAAGCTCTTAAGAAATTAAATTTACTGTTAGCGACTGAAATTCTTTAAACTCAAACATGGGTTCAAAATTAAATCCGAAAATAATTCCAATCCACAGTTTTATCCGTTTGAAGTGTTTATAACTTTTGCGATAAATAAATAATGGATATTGTAATCGAGCTAAGCGGGCGGTAGTTCGCGGTTTGGTTTCTGATCAATAATTTCCAATTAATTCTCCTTTGAGAACTTTGTAACATTTATACTCGCTGAGGCTTTATTTACTCGATCCAAAATTGACTATACTTTTTGACTGAAAACAGGTGCCGTAAATGCAAATAATAAAAAATACGCGCTAAAGAATTGAGAAGAATAAGGCTGCAGATTTAGTTTTTGGTTTTTTTTTAATGGCAAACTAGTCTAAGAGCTGATTGATGATGAACTGATATAAACAACAATTAATTCCAAACTGATAGCATTATTCTTCCCAGTGGTTACTCGAGAATAAACAAATAAAGACAAAAACAAAAAATCTAAACCTATAACAAATGGTGTGTATCAGCTAAGCTCCTAAATCGGCTTAAGTATTGCTTTCATTTATAGAGATTTCCTCTAATTCAGGTAAATACGCGATATATAAAGCGGATAAGATTCCGCTCCGTTGATAATCCAATCGATTTTTAACGCCAATAGAAGTTAGGAACCACGGGCTTCTCCATTCCACATCACGTGTTTACGTACGCAAAAATCAGCAGTTATGTTACATATGCCTAAAACGAAATATCGACACGTACAATTTGAAGAACACGTTTTCATCTCAACATTCCAAATTAAAATTACAAACATTTTACTCGTTATTTACTTCCGTCCACTCGATTACACGGGATTCGCCAAACGAAATCAGTTAAGAAAAACTTTTACGACGACGTAAAACGAATCGCATCAGAATGGAATTTTCAAAAGAAATGTCTCTTGAAATCAAACAGCTGAGAACGTTTTACGTCTGATGTAAATTCGTTTTATGTAAGCTGTTTGAGTTTTAAAGATCTGGCTGAGCGAAACAAAGTGGATTTTTAAAAACAACGCGTTTTTTTAAAAACATCTAATAATTACACCTGTATTCTAAGTAAAGTATGTACTAAAAAAAACTACTATATTTTATTAATTTTTTTTGCAAACGCAAAAATTTCCTTCTCTATAGTTGTTAAATAAAAATTTCCATGGATTTTCAATGGAGAAACCACCCCAGTAGTTTAACATGTTAGGTTCAATTTTAATTAACCGATACGTCATAAGGTCCTCTGTGGATGACCTCAAAGATAAAGTTTATATCCAATTAGGATGGTGATAGAGCAGAAATACTAAGCCTAAATCTTGTTAGGATTGTGTTAATTCTCGCAATGTAATTATCATTGTTATTATATTAATCTATTACATTTGTGTTTAATATACAATTGTATAGGCGTACTATAATTTACTAGCTATAATAATTAATATATGCACGCGCACATCGTAATGCGCAATAAGGATCATTTTTATATACATATATTTACATTTAATCTTCGCTCCTATTGATAGTAGCATGTTGTTTTATAATCTATTCCTGTAGGTTATAAAACAACCCGACGTTTCGTTTTAGATGTTATTGAGGTTTCATTTATTATAATATTATAGTTTATATAAAAATGGCCCTTACAAGTGTTTTATGATGATGCAAGAGAAAAAATTATCGCAAAAAATTATTAAATTGTGGTTACAGCAAACTCATAACTCAATAAAAAAATACATTTAAATCTATGCATAATAATGTCTATCCCACGCTCCAAAATCCTCTAACCCCTATAATAGGGATTGATACTAATTATTTTTTGTAAAAGTAATAAGAAATAACTTTCATACAAAACAATTTCATACAATATTTCAAATGTAGCAAGAAATAAAAACAAGTGATAAAACTAAATGGTCTGGTCTCGAGGCATATATCAGCGAGTTAATTACGGCGAGGAATTATTTCGGACTTAGCAACCTCTCGAGAGAGGAAAAATAACGAAATTCCAAGCTCATGTTGTGTGCCAACAACTCAGCTAAAATTATTTCAAACATGACAAATGTGAAAATGTCAGCGCTTATCTGATAGCTTCTTGACTTTAGTTTGACTCGTCCAAAAAGGCATTGTGTAGGAGGTTTATGCTATTTTAAGTAAAATTACTTGGTAAAGCAAAATTATTCTCAGCTGCACGTATATTATAAAGTCGGACAAAGGTGAGCAAGTTTTTTGAATTCATTACAATCATTCCGTCTTTGAACGGTTAACTCGCACTGGTACTTTTCAGTCTTCACATAAGTAGCTGAATATAACGCTGACACAAGTCTCTGTTGAGAGTCTGAGAGTGGTTTAAGCTGAAGCTGATGAAATGGGATTATTTTCAAAGGTAACGTGCGTTGAATCATTAGTACGAGCATTATACTTAGCTACGTCGCAAATCATTAAAGTGTGTGGCTTGTTTCAATATTTCAAGAGAAAACCTTATTCTTATCGTACCAATAAAAATCAAACATGTAGTTTTCGTTTCACGTTTATTAATAAATTATAGTATCTAAAGAAAAACACTTTATTTAAGTTATGTATTTTTGCAAAGTTTAAGTATATTTTTATTATTTTGAATTTTTCCGACGTTTCGCGTGCAAAATACATAAGTTAAATCCGTTAATAAAGTGTTTTTCTTTAAATGAGTTGTTACTCATTATGTTATGTTAATAAAAGACAATATTAAATTATAGTATCATTACACTAACTTGTTTAGATAAAAAGAAAGCAGTGCGCGAAGACCATTCTTTACTTCCTTCGATATCTCATTTTCCTTATTCAATGCTGAGACAGCATCTTTGTCGATGAGTCAGTGTGCACCTGCAATGCGAACCAATTCTTTCATGTTGAGAATGTGTAACTAAAGAATATTTAAAATATAAAGAATAATATTATGATATGAGGGCCTTAGTTAGACAAATTTAAAATATATATATATATATTGTTAAGATAATAATTTTGGAACAATAATTTTTAGACCAAAACTAAATGGAATTATAATCCACTCTTCTATTGTTCGATGATTGTTCGATGAACGTACAAAGTTTGTTAATTATTTAAAGTATTAAAATGAGAGTGAATAATAATTGTTCGTTACAAAGCATTGTTAATCAGATTATTGAACTATGTTAGAAAATAAAAAGGACTGATACATTTTACCACGATTGACCAAGGCTTACTCGTAAAGCGACTAGTTTTGTATCATTATTGTAAATACTAAAGGAGGTTAGATATTTCATTAAAAATTTTGACAGGTGAATCATGTATGCGTTAAATACAATATCAAAGTCATGGTAGGGTTGGTGGTCACTGGGAGTCACGTAACATATATTGTCAGTGCATTGATATGTAACTGATACTATACTATACAAACTCGTAACAATTTATATCACGCCTCGTTCCCAGAGGTGTACTTTGAACGTTGTTCAAAATAAAATCTCGTTTACACTCAATCTAAAGGGAATAAGCACGATTTATAAAGGGTACATTTCAAATTTCAATAAGTAAACAGATTTTGATTACAGTATCACAAAATTAAATAATAAGTACATTGTAGTATAAAAGTATTCTATACTTTTTAAGGATCGTTATCTTACATGAAATATATATAACGTAGGATATTGCTAATTGATATTTGAGACAAAACAGATTTCCTTTTGATTACTTATTAAATTATTATAGATTGAAGAAATTAGAGATTAAGAAACATTGATATTAATATTCTCAACGTTATAACGAAATTATGAGTAATTTAATCTTTTTCGTTTTCTCTATATTGAAGAGACATAGTTTGACATTTAATTTCCTTTGTCTACCGTATCTGCCAACGGCAATGAATAAACAAATTACTCTTTATGCGCGCCTATAAAAATATGGAGGAGAGAAAAATATTATTTAGTATAACAGTTAATTTGAAAACCCACGAGCCTTCGGTGTTGTAACACCAACTTATATATGCTAAAAAGCTTAAGGCTTCCTGTTAACTCAAGTATTTGATCACATTTCTTGGTCCAAGCTAAATAAGATAACGTTAAATTCACAAAAAGGGTAAACGGAGGTCTTAAAGATACTAAGCGGGCTCTTTCTGGTCGGTATGGAATTTGTAACATAAATTAATTGTAGCTTTCAAGATTACACACATTGCTCTATAATTATATTATAGTAAATTGTATGATTTTATTTTTGTCAATAAGGGGCAGAATTTTTTAAAACTTTGCAGTAGTAGAATGCAAGCTGAATATTCTAAAAAGTTAAACAAAGTCAATATCTGTACGCTATCCTGTTTCCACGTAAATGAAATAACTTTAATTTAATGGAAAGGTTACAAAGTTTTCTTTATTTAATTAACACCAATTGGTAATTTCATTGAAAAGAACAAACGTATGAAACGTACTTACGGTTCTTTGAAGTCTGTCAAGTGTATCTACAATTTGTACCCTAGACGGTAGTTTACACAATACACAAGAACCGATAAAATCTCCATACAAACAGCGTAATTTGGCAAAATCCTTGTCAAAGCTACGCTTATTACGTGAGAAATAACAAAAAGTCTTGCGTTCCAATAAACATATGCCCGATATTTGGCATGTTTCTAATAATATACATGATTGTATTGACGACGTTTGTTTCCCGTAGTTTACCCCAATTTGCGTAATTTGCCCTTTGCCCCAAATGCTACGACATTTATGGCTGTCGCTGATTGAACGTATGTTTTATTATCGAGAGAAGTTGTTATATTTAGGACAAAGTTTTCTTTGAAAAAAATATTTTTTTCTCTTATTATAAATGTTGTTCAATCCTTTTGTAGCATATTTGTTACGAAAAGTAAGAGTTGGTTCTCGAACATTGCTGTGCCAAATCATGTTATCATTTAATAAATACTGAACGTTATAAAATAACAAGTAGGGTTTTCAATTAAATTGTAAATTAGAGACTGCACAATATTCACCAATTACAGTTCGAGATCGATTCGAATAATTAGCCATTACCACTCAATCGACCGTCGGGGTTATTGAAACGAGCCCTGACGTAATCGGCTTACTGACATTTAGCGAGGTTATATACAATTACTGGCAGGTATTTAGGGGTTTAGTTCACCACACTGTGTCAAAATTCATCACAGTGGATTGTGTTACTTGAAAGAAATTTGTTGCATTACAGTTTGCGAGCTTCATATTCGAAAGTAAATATCATATTTACTGACATATTCTAAATTTAAAAATCATCTCGAATTCAGAACATTCAGCACTGTGTAGTCCAGTAAATTGAAGTTTGAAATAAGACTCGCTTTACTTGACATGTATAAAATATAATTGGCTTTTTATTTTATAATCCAGTGTCGATAGCAGCTGTGAAGTAAAAACAATTAAAAAAATCGTCTTCATAGTCTCAAAAACTCCGTGGTATACAGACGACCAGTTTTAGATTAACATTAGTTATTTAACATTTATAAACATACAGTGATATTATTTTGCTAAATGAATTCACTTCACAGAGTCACAGCAGCACATGGTGCCTAGCATTTGTCTTTTATCGTCACAGTTATCGTCTCTGGTAATGGGGATGTTAACATAGTTATAAAGCTTTATATTGTTTTCAAAAATGTGGGTGAAACTATTTCAGTTTCTAACTTCAATATAAATAATGTAACTAAATTTTAAGCAAATATCCGTATTAACACAATGGACTTGTACTGCTAATATTAAAATTAGAATATAGAGTAAAGATAAGAATAATTTGATCAAATATTAAAAAAACACTAAACTAAGTACGTCTCCCGTTGACTCGTATACAAACATTATGTACAACGTACAAAATTTTGTTACCAGACTAAACATACAAATGAAATCGTGTTCTTCAATATTTAGTCATCCCAAGAAGTTTGCATTCTAGTGTCGCAAGACAAATTTGTTTAAAATGTAGGCGATGCAAAATATTTTCGCTATATTCTCCCTGTCTCCAAATGAACTGGAAATAATAAAATAAAAAAAAAACAAATCCCAACTACCCTACTTCTTTATCCGTAAATTATAAGTTATATAAAAATAGCCAAACTCAAATTATCATGCAATTTTACTTTTGATGTACATTATATTATAACACAATGTCTTTTGTAATAAATTGGTTTATATAAACTACCGAACCAAAAGTCCATCGGATGATGTCCCAGAAGGATATATGAATTTATCGAGGATCATTATATGTGTCTCGTAGCAATCTAATAAGAAAGGTTTTATTTTACGTTTCCAGTTAGATAAAACAGTTAAAACTCTAAACCAACATCGATGATGTCTGGCGTGCCCTAGGGCTCTCTTTGTAAATAGAATATTTTATACGCTACCTGCTCTTACCCCAACAAAAGAAACTAAATATTAAGTATACAATAATACTTTAACAAACATGTGAAATACAAGCAAAAAACGTCGTGATAACCAGATAGTAGATAAAACATTATTTAACTATATTATATAGAGTATACTATATATTCACAGTCCCCCCCCATGTCCTAAACAAGACAGATGATGACGATAGATGTGCTTGTGACATCTATATGCACCGGTTTTTTAATTACTATTGTATTAGGTTGAGTTACAATTAAATATTAATTTGAAAGTGAGAGGGTACGTATAGTTTTGTCTCAAAAGCCCTAAGTTGTTAGACAAAGAATAGTCACCCAGACAACATGTGTATACAACGCCCCATCTCGGGACTTCAAACAGCAAGCCCTAATCAATGCAATATACGAACTTCTGTATGCACAATTTCATATCCCCGTTGAGCAATAAGTAAGCGTCGAATAAATTTACTTGCAAAGTTCATATGACACTGGCTCTAAGATTTCCACGTCGACATAGTTGATCCTAAATACTTTGAAACTAAGTACGGTTGTGGATGAAGCTCAAGTAATTGTTTTATAAAGTTATATTTTAAGGATGTTTTCGTCAAGTTCTGTTTTTTGAAAAAGACTTTGCTAGAACTATAGAGTGACATTTTTTTGTATTTATTTAATATGTGATTTAGTAGATTTACGTACTAAATGTTGCGATGATACAAAATAAGCATCTAAATAATAATTTCTTGATGAGACGCAATAGTTTGTAATATAAGAAGAAAATGATCACGCGGTCGTTTCCCGAGCAGATCGATCAAATGAAAAAAAGTACAAAACATACTCTTCATAATCAAAGCTATACACAATGGCTTTAGGCAATGAGGTAACAAATAATACGTTTCAGATACTTCTTGATGAAAGAGCTATTAATGACAAGTATGGGAACACAGAGCAGTAATAACTGAATAGGTATTATCTAAAAAAAGGAAGTTATCGTGACAGGCTGAGGTAGATTTACGTACAGCCCCCAACCAAAAGCGTGGCAACAAAAGTAAATGTATTTATTATTTGAAAAGCCCATTTGTTTCCAACATTAATGTCATATACCAAAATATTAAAAGCTTTGAAACTCTATCGCTGCGGAGGAGATGCAAGTTACAAAGTTAGTGATATGGCAGTATTATTCAATATTCCCAGAGAGCTTGCCATTGCACTGTTTTGTTGAAAGCCAATATTCAAAGTGCCAAAGCGTTGTAAGTTTATTTTCATAATTTACTTGTTTTCTGATAAACTGAGTAGTTTTAGTATTGGATCTGTAAGAAAAAATTCGATTTTTTTACTTTAGCATAGTTAAGACGTAAACTAATCGTAACGTAGACGTTTTTTATAAAACAGGGGGCAAACGAGCAGGAGCACCTATGTTACGACCCCCCAGGGGTGCCCCCCCCTAAACTAATTTCGTAACTTTGAAGGTCTAAGTCAGTTGAAATAAATTTATTCCTAACATACATGTAATAGAAATCATTTTAATAACAAATATTAATAGAATTTTAATATTATTACATTTAAATTCAGATACATAACACTTTAAAGATTTTAAAATAAAATCATTGCGCAACCGCAGATCATATGCACTATATCAAATAAAAGTTGTACATAAAAAATGCCAGAATAATCTAGATAAACTTTAAAACCTAAATTGGTTTTGGTTGCATTCTATTTATATGCAGATGTGATGCAGTCTCTGCAATGCTAGATACGACTTTATTCTGCAATCAATCTTACCCTCCTGGGAGCTTTATGCTCTCCTAACAATTATATCAATCTGACCAACAATGGATACAATGTGAATATTTAAAAAAATATATTTTGATTTCAAACAATATTTATACTCACTATGGATTTAGCATTATAAATTGCTCCAAAGGGCTCTCATTTTATCCATCAAGAATAGTCTTATTATTAACGTGGTTAAATGATAGTGACGTTAGTTACCATGGTTTTATCTGTATTAAGGAGGCACTAGATTACATGTCACTTCCAACATATTTTATTTGTTATATAAGCTTATTGTATACATATCTTTATAGATAATTATTCGCTACATACTACATATGTTTTCACATATTATTATTTCTCTAATTTGAAAAAGTAATATGTAAAAACAGACGCAGCGAGCGCCGTGTTATATGGATAAAACCAATTCGCAGAATTTAAATTTTTGCAGAGTAAAAGCTTTTTGATAAATAGTCTTAATTATTAAGCTATATGGCAAACATTCCTTCTTCATTTGTTTAATTTATAACTCATTTGCAGACTAGAAATACTATGCACTTGTCTTTTTTACCTGGTTGAAAGAAAAAACGAATTAAAAATTCGGATTGTACGAAAAGACTACACGAAAATTTAAAAAAAAGCCATAATTTATCACATATATATAATAGCAGAAAAACTAAACAAGTCAAGGGTTTGAACCGACCCCAAATAAATATAGATCTTAAGCTGACATCACATTTATGGGGGTCCGTGTAAATAAAACCTAAAATTATGACGAGTTGCCATCTCCTAAAGCAGAGAGAGGTTTATAACTATTCATCTTTTATTCATTCTTCCGTAGCGATATATTTCGTAATAAAATGGAAAAATCTTACCGGGAATTCGGTAAGTATACCCATGTGGAGTTCATTGCATAAAAGTAATATTTTTCATGAAATACAAGGTTAGATTAGGTTGAGGCATATTTTTATTATAAATATGGAGCATTTTGTTTTATTGAAATTTTTAGAAATAGATGCTAACTTCCGCTGAAATTTCAACTAACAATAAATAAAATATAAGATCGATAAAAGCTGCGTAAGCTTTTATCGATCGCTTATATAAATTATAATTTAATGACCAGTGAATAATATATTTTAGACTTACCGAGATATTATTTGAATTTGTTTTACTAGCAAAAATTGCATATGCAGATGTTCATTATTTAAATAATTATGGTTTACACCTACTCCGTACAATTCGTAAATGACATAACAAGTGTTGAAAAGATTTAAGTAATGTATGCTAATATAGTTCACAAGTTTGATTCGTTGAACGTTGTCAACTCAAGAGATATTCGTTTAAATGGAAACATAACTTTATAAAGCTCATTGAAATAAGTTAAGAGAGAAACCTTAAAGAAATCAGTCACAGTATAGTTATTAAACAGATATACATAATAAAATGGCAAGTGTAGACGAGCCCTTATATAACTGGGTGTTATCAAATTTCAGTTTCGCTTGAACGCCGGCAGAGTGTACCCGTATCCCTGCGAGCCGCGTAAATCTTTCGTGAGATGTGAATTGTTTATTTTAATGGAATGTTTCAAAGTGCTACGTAAATAATGTGATTGGATTATGTATGTGTGAGTCGCGCCAGTAAAAATGGTCGTGTTATTTTTTATATCTATGTTTGTTGGTGAGTTGTATTTTTGTTAGTCTTAGTTAATAATGCATCGCCAACTTCTAACTAGTCACCCGATTAGTAAATCTAAATTTGAACGTACGAATATATATCGTTTCTAATATTTAATTTATATTTGAAACCCATGAGGTTTGAACTATAACATGTTAGTACTAAAAATCAAAAGCCTTGAAAACATTTATCTAATACTAATCTAAATAAAAATATTTTATTCCATTGTTCTTATTTCTAAGTATCATCGTGAATACTACACATTTATAAAAAGTTGGCCACAATTATGAAACCGTGATATTTTAAATTTAATTTAGGTATTTTGAGTTTATCGTATTTTAATTTAAGAAAATTAAACTAAGAAGTCTTCTTTTAATTAACTTATTAAATCAGAAATTAAGGTTTTATGTATGTATGTATGTATGGTATGTATGTATGGTATGGAATTTAAAAAATTGATATAATGTTACAAATTTTGAATCGATTGCAATTACTGCATCCTTTAAGGCGTTAAAACGTTGGTTTTGTATGGTTACGGCGTAGCGATAGGATCTTATTCGTAGATACTAACACTGTTACAGCTTTCGGCTACGTGTTTTTGTTAGAATCATTTTTGAATTACGATTGCAAAGATCATCGCACTAATGTATAAAAAATGATGGAAATACCCTTTATTTTGTTTCTAAATAAAGTGTATATTAAAAAACAGCTGATCACACGTACGACCTATCAGCGCTATCAGCAATTTAGCCGATTGTATTCAAGTACACATTTGCATGAATTTTTTTCAAAGTATTTAGTTTAAATAAAAACAACGGAAGTTGTAAGTAAGAAACACTACATTATAATTGCATATTACGTAAAAGCTATAGTAATTACTGTTACAAATAATGTATCATAGTTTTCATTTAAACAGAAAATGCGGTAAAACCAATTCTTATGACCCCATGTTCAGATTTCGTAGCTTATTTATATTATATGCTAGCATAAAACGAACACGCTACGTAAGTCACTTTTGATGTATATCACTATTAATTCTAGACAAGAACGCCTAGGTTAACTAAGTAGAAGGCGAGTATTTTTGTAGCTGTCAAGTTGATACATTAAGGTTCCTTGTGATTTAATAACTGGAATTTACTACCTGGAACCAGATTATCAGTCAAATTGACAATAGTGATTTCAGTATAGATATTTTAGTACAATAACAATATTTTTTTGATATCTATTGAATCATGTGGTTTTAAACATTTAATTTTTTTCACATGCGCCCGGTTTGATCCTATCATAATAATAATTTAAAGAAATGGTGTTGTTGTCTAAAGTAACTTTAGTAAAGGTGTGTCATTAGTAGGTATGACTTCTCTTCTACTTTCTGTAGCGCGATCGTGATTGACGCCATATAGTGATGACCTCTGCACAAATCATCTAAGACTGCCTCCCTTCTGATGCAGTATTTCTTTTACGTATTATTTATCTGGCTGGGATGCTAGAGTTCTCGGGTATACACAGTATTATATCTGATCTTATTATGTATTCTATTTTTAATTTAATGACTTTATTTTAGTTCTTGTTGGTCTTACTCATCGTTACCAACAATTTTGTACCTGGGGAATACCAATACTAAATTACATAAAATATGGACAGTGAGTCTGGAGCGGATCGCAAGTCAATGTATAATTTTGATAACTAGTCTGGAAACTTGATAAACAAACACACTAATACTATGCAAATAACAAACACTCGAGGGTGCGTGAACAAATAAGATGAATATGATTACCAAGTTTGTTACAGTGTAGATTGAGTTGTCAGAATTATAATTAAGCAAGGTGATCAACTTTGCACAAGTTTTTAATCATGAGACTGCCATATGAATTAAGTGTGTCTTCTAAGAATTTAGAGATCCAAGCGTTGTTAAATGCGAATCCTAGATAAATATTGATTAATCAAATTTGGAATAATCTAACGAAGTGGTATTCACTCTTGCAAAGTCAAATCCCTCTGTTTCTGAATTACAATCACCATTGCTTTGCTCTAAATAAAGTTTCATGCATGTGCGACCTCACAGTAGCCTCCATTATAGTAGCCCTAGCCACTTGCCATGCAAACGTCAGAGTAACACACAAGACTACTCAGTCACGGAGTCCAAAACATGTATTATTAGCTAAGTGGAAAATAATTCAGGGTTATTTTCTTTTGAGCTCAAAAAATGCGGCTAATTACCCGAACACAAACTCCGAAAACGTTAAAGCGAGAATAATGTTAAGTGTCGCCTAACGTGATGTGATCGTAACATTAATTTTTCAAATGGCCTTTGGACCTCATAAGAGTTGAACTTTGTCATAAATCTCGTAACTCTAAACTTTAGGGTAAATAGTTTTTGCTTGAGGGTACAAAATAGTTTGAAGTGCACTTAAGTTGGCCTTTATAGTTAAGTATTTTTCCTTTACCCACATCTACCTTTGTGGATTTTAAAACTTTTGAGTAGGTGACTTATGTTGTCCGTTGATCGACTTTATAACATATACAATGTGTATTGTAAATTATTATCTGTACTTATAATACAACTGAAGAAGTTGAATAACACATTAGTACGTTTAAGAAAATAGGCCTAGACAGGGGAATGTAAGAATGGGAATCGATCGGTTTTTCTCAAATTTTTGTTTCTCGGCTTGAACAGGATAATCTCCGAATCTGTTGCCCTGATTAAAATGAAATTCTGTGTGGATATTTGGCTAAAATATCTTAAAAGTTGTAAAATAAAAGAGTTCCGCCATGGGAAAATTAAAATGGTATGTCCTTATTTTGCAAGGAAAAAATAAAAATTTGGTTTCCTTGGAGCATTCCAGAATAATTACATAAGTTAATAATATGTACATACTAAACTTAATATAACAAATTTATGAAAATTTCAATGGTTTGCCAAGTCTAGCATAAAGGGATGTCTTTTTAAAAGCGTAAAGTTTAGTACTTTTTAAATCAAAGACATTATAGGATATATATACCTTTGAAACTCGACAAACATTGATTTACAAACAAATTTTAAAAATATAAATCGAAAATATAAGTTAAATAGTTGTGCTAAATAGGTTTTTTGTTCATTTTCTTTTCCAGAAGTGTGAAATCCACGCGTACGTAAATCACCACTTAGTTATTTTAATAATTACCTTAGTGTTTTACTAAAACAAGCATTACAAGTGTTAATTTATTTTATTTAACAACTACCGCTTGAGTAAAAAATAAAAGAAGATTTTTTCCCGTTTGAGAAAAGTGAGAAAATTGTTCCTTGTTAGGTTCTTATATTTTTATTTATGCTTGCTCTTATTGATAGTGGCAAGATTTCATTATGCTTTATAATATTTTGTAGGAGGGAATAATTTACAGTTCTTGTACAAGAATTGTATTGCCACGGTGTCGTGGAAATAAAATCGAAGGTTCGTTATAAAAACTGCGATCGTTAGAACACCTACTATAAAAACATACTTGAATGGTTCAACTCGTTTACGATGTTTGTAAATATAATTACATTTTGATTTTATTCATTAAATTACAAAAGAATAAATTATAAAACTTAAAAATCATAGTAAATAAAGTTAAGGCAAGATCAAAAATGCGTAATTTATAAAAATACTTTCATTACGTCTATCCAGAATTCGCTTAATTTTGAGCCTAATTATATATTATGCCCGGTTATATATTGTCCCTTTTGCACATATTTTTAATGGTTTTATAAAAATGAATATTGACCACATAGTAACTGCACGGCATTGCATTTACAAAGTTATTTACAAGTAAAATAAAAAATCCATATAATATATACAAATATATACTACTCATATAGTCATGGTTGATACACATTTCACGTATTTTATAGGCAACTGTTGTATGTATAGTCGTAGTACATATACCTGACCTGACTGAGTGAACTAAGAAATATTTAAATTATTATCGTTCACCATATAAGAGCAGCAATTATAACAAAAAAAGTGATTTACAGAGTGGAGGCTAAAAATTTTAAATTATTGAAATAAAATACATCGTCAAAAATCTTTGCTTTTTCTAACTCAAAAAAGTGGGAGTGTTTAATAGACCAATAAAAATACAGTACTAACTCACTTTGACCTTTTACAGCGATTTGCACAAAGAAACAGGTCCAACTGTCAGCAAAGATTTTTCTCTAAAATAAATTAACTTTTTTGAGACATAATTCGTTTTGCCTTTAAGGAGTACTATATAATCTCCACTCTTGGTAAATATAATTTGAGTTAATTAACAAAAAAATTATCTGAATGATTTCAAAATTGATGTATGTACACTTACTAACACATATATCTCCTAAGAACTAGAATTTTTATTTTGCCAAGGATCACTCATCTGGTGCGACATTGTTGTTAAATCGTGAACAGTAAAAACATTATATTTCAATGCTGAAGGCCTATTTGCGAGAAATTCATTACTTTTAACAGTGGTAAATTGTGTAAGATCATAAAAAACTTGACTCCCGAAAAACTAAAACAAAGGCAGAGCTTTCAATATACCGTGCGAATTGCTCGGAACATATTTATTGAGTTATATGTTCACGTTTGATAGCACATATTGTGCAGTATTTTATATAAAATCTGTTAGAAATAATTTTATAAATGCACCAACATTATTATAGCGGTGTACGCTTTTGTTTAATTCAATTAAATTAATTCCAGTTCTATGGAAGTATATCATGAATTACATTAAATATGTGTAACACGATGTATTGTAATTGTATAATTTTAATTTATTTCCAATAAGTCTCAAATAAGAATACATTTTGAAACCTATATCATTATAATAATTTTAATCCTGATTTCTTATGTGTATTTAAATTATTATCTTACTAGATATTATAGCCATGTTCAAGGCTATGGGGCAATGTGCAAGGTAAATCTTTATTGAGAGAGAATTAAGAAGCTAAGTTGAAGTCGATAATTAAGTTACAATAACTAATTCTCAATTTCTGCGCTTATTAAACAAATATTTATTTATATTTTAAATCTACATATGTTCTACACATGGTGAATCAGATTCGAAACTCAGAATTCGAAATTCGAACCCTCTAAAAATCTTTTGAAATTATTCGTTTCATTGAAATATGCAAGTTAAACCTTAACACGTATTTCGTCAAAGGAACTACTTTTCATATTACCTACGCTCCATATAAAACATTCAGTGCAGTTCTCAATAGCGATGTGACGTACAGTAAGCGGTACCAAGCTTTTGGGCGAAACTGTTTGTATTCTATCGTAAGTCATCACGCCTGCTTTTGTATACAACTTTAATTTTATAAAACATATATAAACTGAGATAAAAGGTATAACTTTACAATATTTTTTAAATCTTAGAAAATATATAATTAAAAAAATTTTGAAATAATTTTTAACTTTTTTACATATTCATTACAACTGTAAAGCTTTTTTTACTCAGATACTTCATACTTTTCAAAGCAATTTATAAAAGAGAATTTCTTATTTCAAGATGCATGCATCGTGAATTATGTGTAGCATTTACTTAATTTGTTAGAGTGAGTTTTCATCTATTATACAGCTGTTAAATACGATATTTACGAATAAAAATAACTTTTTTTTTAATTCTTTATTTAAGAGTTAAACCTATGAGATTATATCGCTCTATTTGCTATACATACACATGAAACATTTTAAGAATCTATAACTACTGCTAACCTAATAAACTCCTTTTATAAAAGTCAACCAAAAGTCTTCAATTCCGTTATTCAAGTCCGTTTCCCTACAATGGATTCCATCACATTCTGGAGTGAATAAAAATAACTTGACTAATTCGTACTCTATCAAAATCTATGACGTAAGCGTTAATTCAGATGATCCTCGCAGGGTACGTAACGACACCACAACGACATATTTTTAAATGAAATAATTATGCACCTTTTCCCTTTATATTGTTTACCAACTTAATAGGAAACTGAATAAGCGGGTTCCTGCAAAAAACAAACCTATTCTAAATTTAAACTCGACAACGTTAAATGAAAACGGTGACATTCAAACAGTGGACGTGTCGTAGCGGCAAATTGTAAACGAGGTGCAATCTGCTTGTTTGCGTGCTTTGAGAATTCAACCGTATTTTTATTCCGATCTCAAATGAAACAGTCAATTCAGCTTCAGCGATCTTTCTATTAATTCTGCTAATTACATATTTTTTATCGCTAATTATTTACCCGGTAAGCGACGATTTAAACACAAATGAAAACGGTCTTATTTTTGACGAATTTAAAACGTCATATCATATACGTTCTACCTCAGTATAGAATACTACTACTGACTGACTAGATAATTTTAAATAAATGACTATTATATTACACGCTATTTGTGGTATTTGTTAGTTTTTAATATCACATTGAATCCTTAACAACTAAAAATCTAAAAAGCTAAATCCTTAACAGCTAAATATATAACTGAAAACATAATTTCTATAAAAGTTAATTCAAATAGAATGAGTGGAGTTACCCGAATAACTTGTGGATGAGTTTGCTTGTATATAATTTGGCACTGCATGTTGCTACTCAAAACATTCTAAATGAATGCGAAATGAAAGCGCAGTACCTATTTACTTAATAGAATTTTCATTCAAATTTATGAATTAGCACAGTAATGTCCCTAACTCAGTTTGTCTGATTGCTAGCTTAGTCTATCTGGGTTTAAAACCCTGAAAAGTTGGTGTGATTAATTCGCGCAACGAAGTTTTTAGAAGATAAGTAAAGTAAGCAGTGATTTCTCATGCTTCAATCCACATGAGTCGTAAATGTTCCAATATATTTTAAGTTGATATAGTTATATATATAAAATATTTTATAGAAAGTAAAATATCATATTGTTAAAAATGAGACCTATTATTTGATTCAGACGAAGCAATATGTTGCATTCAATTTTTATTTTATTCCTTTTCAATTTAATGTTAAAAATGCTAGGACTTAAAGCGGATAAAATAATTGTAACTATTGTCAAATTTATACTGAATATTTGGAAAATAATTAATATCAATTTTTAAATTATTTTGCCAAGTACGTTCAACAATATTTTAATTCGCGAATTTCTAATCTACGAGAGCTTGTTAGCAATCCGATGCTTTTTGGAAGCACAATGAATTACCCCCACTATATCTGTAAAACAGGCCATTTTGATTCTTGAAAATATCATGAACTTCAGCCTCGTACTGTGTAGGCATGACAATTAGTTAATGATTTTGTGCTGAACCACGAGTGCTTGTATGCAGAATGGAATTTGACACAGAATTTCGTAACCACACTAAGTTGGGAAACAGGCTATTTGATTTTTACTAACCGCGTGTAACGATAGTTTGAAATTCGTGCTTAAGAAATCTTTATTGAGATCAAAGAAAAATAATAAAGGATACTTCTAAATCCAATATAAATTTAATTTATTTTCATGTATAATGTATACTAGCTTATATATATTATTACGTAATAATATCAAACTACATGTAATTAGTTCTATTTTTCTCGCCTTATAATAAATCTGACCGATGGCTTGTAATACAAATCTACAGTATTAACGCTCCGAACGTTTGAAAGATAAAATTTAGTTCTTTCAAAAACTATGTTTCTTGAATGAACTCTCTAGAGGTTATCTATCTTAGTTTAAATAGAGCAGGCAAAATGAAGCGAAGTTGTTGGCAACCCGCGGGAGCCATAATTCACGGTTATGAAACTACCAATATGCTTACCTTCAAAAAACATTTCACTGAAAACTATTTCGCACTCAGTTCAGTTCATTATTATAGAGATTATTTATGTTATATAGGGAATAGAGTCGGAAAACTAAAATATACCTTATATTTTTATAACAGGGCAAAGGCACATATACCCATATAAGCATATCCTAAACATGACGCAAAGAATAAAGTCTCACTCACGCAGGTTCGATCATTAAACTCTATAATTATAGATATGTTACAGCTTAATAATATAGTAATGATATAAATAGAAAGAAAGCCATTGTCATCACTTGAGCCTCTCGTTCATAGTTCGTTTTAGTACATTAAGTATATATAGGAAGAAACAAGTCTAATATCCCTAAAATCTCTGTGTCCAGAGAAAGCAGACTTATGTATTGAACATTTTAAAAAAATCAAATAAAAATTCATTTATAATTTATAGTCTCTGGGCCAATGTACTGAAATGTTATAATTATTTTCTTCAGACATATTTGTCAAAATGTCCAAGGAAATATCTTGTTTATTATTATTGAAAAATACCTTATATTACAACGGGTCTATTGTTGAGTCAGGCAGTCAGTTTTTCCAACATAAATTTTATTATTACAATACATTTTTGTAAAAAAACGTTGCAAACCCTCCCTGTAGATTAATTTAAAGATTATCGTAGCTATTTACTTTCCTCCGGTAAAAGAAAATATTGCTCGATTCCCAAATGACTGGCAAAAGTAAATATTTCCGAATATCCGATAGAATAAGAATAAGGTTGGGTTTTAGGTACGTTTTTGGAGATTTTCTCAAGTAATTTTCTTTTTATATACAGGCTTCCGCATTGATAAATCGCAATATTAGGCCTTAAGACACGTAAACATTTCATTTTAATTCAATTCTATCGACATAAATAGTGTATAAAGTTTATATATCCAAAAGATTTCGTTTTGAAGTTTAGCAACATATTCTTCAAATTAATTTTCATAATAATAAATTGATCATTCATGCTTTTTTTATTATAGCACAACATCGTCGAGACTTAGAAGGAAGGTGATTGAAGGAATGTCACATTTAAGTTAAGATTTCTTCAATCAATTCTATTAGGTCATTTGTATGAACGGGTGATTGTCCTAAATAACATTTCGTATTTTTTAAAGAATTTCAACAACCTTCCGCCTTTCTTGCAGGCAATCAGTCGAATAAAATCGTTTTGCTAGTAATACTATACTAATATATGACAATTATTCTAAGAAAGCCATATTTAATTGGATTTTCTATAAAATAGGCCAACTTTATACATTTTAGTAAATCTAACGGGCTTCAAATATATTGTTACTATATTAATTATTGATTGTATGAAGTAACTTGAGTTTTTTTATAGTATGTAGGTAAAACTTTTAAGTATAAAATTTATCCGTCCCCTAGGTCACAAGCAAACATAATAATCCAGAATCTGTAGGGAGGCCGTTGAAACATTACATCCCGGGCGCAAATCCCTTTATTAATCCCGGCAAAAATGAGGCTAAAATAAATTTTTGACGGCAATTACGCTGCTTATTGTTTCAGCAATGATTTATTTGTTAGTGCAGCCTGTGCTTTCAATAGTTCTGTTTATTGGGGACAAATGAAAGCTTTTGGGAATTAACTATTTGCTTTACAGAAGCTTGCGATAAAATCTATCACAAACAATCGCTTTAAATATTTTGTTACAATTGGAGCGGTACTTACTTTAGTTGTAATTGATTAGGTTTATTTATTATGCAAAAAATTTAAGTCTACATTGTCATATAATTTATATGAAGGTGTAGGTTTTTTAAAGAATGTTTATTTATACGAATTAATAGAAAAATCTTATTTTTTTTATTTATTGGATGAATGCAGTCAACGACAATGGTATTTATTGAGTATTCTCGAGTATATACTGTTACTCACTAATTTAATTTAGTACAATACCTGACAAAGCTTTTAGTCAATATTAGACAAGAGTTAGCCACTGAATAATTGTCAGCTTGACTTTGGAACACCTGTACATTTCCCCCTATTAATGTTTCCTCCTCAATCCTAATTCAAAGCGTAACCTTTTATTTAATTCTAAGGTAGATTTGTGGGTGTCGGCAATTAGCACACTAGTTATTTACATAGAGCTGAGTATAAATTCTCGATGACATTACGTATATAACCACATAACATGTAAGTTGGTTAACTGCACATATAAATCTCAACTCTGAGGCGTTCTCAAGATCCTCTTGGCTTATGCGGTCGTACGAAGTTACATTCTTGTTTATCTCTAATTGCTCTAATTGTTTTGACTAACTGTTTAGTGTTGATGTATTGATTGACAAGATTGTTATTCTTCGAATACATTTTGGAAGCTATTGTATCATAAAAATGCTTATTATACTTGCTTATTAAATCTGGTTCATACCTAAATGTAATATATAATATAAATAATCGTTTTTTTTTAATTATTATTGCCTTAATAACCTTTTAATAAAATTATAAATATTCTAAATAACATAAAAATAATATTCCATTTAGTATTATAAAATATATTATTTAAAGAGTATCTAGAATACAAGTTTTGGGATGTTGTAATCGTAGCTCTTATCATTTAATCATAGATCATCCTGATAGACAAACACATACATTGAAAGATAAGTCGTAAGGAGTTGTAAAATTCAATATAATTTTATATCTTGTCTCCGCCATAAACTACAGCGTTTTAATTTAAAGGAAGAATATATACTTCACATTATTGCGCACCTCTGTACCATAGCCACAATATAATTATATCCCACATACATACGAACGCGTATTTCCGCCGCAGCGAAATTAATAGTTCGCAATTCCAGTAAGTAGTAGTGTCATAAATCTCAATGTCTGGAATGGAGGTACACTTACGTTTAAATATCGTTCATAGTAAATATTTTATTTGATATGTGACTTTGAATTTCTTTTTTTATTTCCGTTATTGCATTGGTTACGTGCGTTAGTTACTATAATTGGAAGCTTGTATATGACACGTATAATCTCGTCGGAAACTAAACTTATCACCTTCTTGCCTACTGAAAGAGCTGTTATATCAAAACAAGAAATAAAAAGTCAAGTTTTTTGGTTTAACAAGCATCTTTTATGTGATATGTTTCTAGTATTCATGTGTTTCGGGTTGGTTATGGACGTGGACTTCAATAAATTATATTATTAATTTTTAACAGTAGATGAATAGATTTGTTTAAGGGAAAGAAACAAAAACACTACTTGTATAAAACTGTAATGTTCGATTGTATGTGTAAAAAATCAAAATGAAACAAAACAATGTGAATTATAAAATGTGTTTCACGTTAAATTGTTTTGTAGTTAAGTAGATTTAGGTAGAATTGAGGCAAAAAGAGAGGACTGCTGTTCTCAGTAAAGTAAGGTTGTTACTGTTATAGTTTTGATTGTCCTCGGTGATTTTGATATTATTACTGTATGACGAACTAATTGTATGAGTAAATTGCTTGAGCCTGACAATTGTCACTCCTTAAATGACAACCATATAGCGCAAACACTAAAGAACAATTATTCGAAAAACGATTGATGTTATTCGTTGAAAATGTGCCGACGTGGCCTTTTAAAATTATTATCTCTAAAACTATGAAGAGACTTTTATTTTTAGTTACATTTGGTTACACTTACAACTAATTATCTGAATTTCACATCTGGCGCGCACCAATTCAACCCATATCTATCAGCCGGATGAAAGTTAGTATTTAACTATTCGGCCGTCATGCTGATAATTAACATACATTGCTCTATCAGAAAAAAAATTCTTACACATAGACATAATATTATATGATTATCGCATGATAATTAAGCAAATTGCGACTGAATTATTAATTTTCTAAAAGCGTGGAGACGACGCCTACGATGACGCGGGGCTCAGCTACATTATGTTAAAAGTAAGCTTAATTTAGGTACCTCAACATTTTAAAGATATTATTTATTAGAGACTTATATATCATAGATTGACGGAAAACCGCAAACATATAAGAAGGATCCATCATTGAAATTAAAAGCTATTCAATACTATAAATTTTGTGATGCTGTAGTCACGAAATAATGATTCGTGACCACATGAGATTATAAAATCTATAAATAATGCGCTTTTTATTGATTACATTGAATGTGAAATTTTAATTTTTGTTCAATATTACAGGTCTCTTGAAGTGAGCTGATTATAAGATGTAATATTTCTATAAATGAGTAATTAACATCTTGTTTAAAGGAAATTGTTGTCTGGATTGAAGTTTCTCCGACACGATAAGATCACAGGGCCGTATTAATTAACTTTATTATATTGACAAATTTTCTTTAGTAGTCAGCAGATGATAGTAATTCAACATAATTTTCATTTTTAAATAAGTCTTTAGGTATTTTTAAGATCAATTGTTTAACGTACTAGTCTATAGGATAGAGAAAATTTTAATACATTACTAATAGCTATATAAATATAAAGCAGGTAATTAATTAAAAAATACAACGTTTAAAAGGCTACTCGCTTATTAAGGTATTTCTGTGCTTTATGTAGAAGAAGAATATATGAATAAAAGAACAAACATGGCGTAAAAATATCTTATATCAATAAGGTGTGAAGCAGTGTGTAAGAAGTGGTATTTACACCGAAATCTACTGATTTTTACAGCAAAAATATATAGCACTGACTTTTTCTTTCCGTTTTCTTATTAACGCGAATCCGTACCTGTGCTCAAACGATATCATACGAAAGTTTTAATTATAATCCAAATTACATAGGCCGAGAAAGGTTCATAGGGGCAAACGGTGGCCTAATTATGAAATTTAACTTACCCAATCAGCCTGTTTCAGTATTACATTACATTGATTTACACAAAGTAATATTTGATTTATGCCTTAATTATGTTTCGTATAGGCTTGTGATTTCATTATTTCAATAGTATTATGATTTTGTTATGTACCTTAATGGTCGTACACATGCTATTTTACTGCTGTATTTTTACATAAGCCGTGGTTATCAACTAATCTCGTAACACAAAATGTTAATTTTGAACCTCAAAACGAACCAAAAATATTGGTAATATTGGAACAATATTGGTACTTATTTTTTTTTACTTTATTAGCTATGTTTAATTAATGGTATGCTATAAATTTTGTTGAGTTTACTTTCTAGGCAAAATCCTAATTTATGAACAAATATTATTGACAAGAAAGAGGTAGGTATATGAATTCTAGTCTAATGAGAAAGTTCTCAATCAAAAAAGTAGGGAAAACAAATGAAAACCTATGTTTAGTATACGAATAGTATGGGAACTTTATAAAATAGCTGTGTTAATAATTTGAGAAGGCAAGCTGAAATATTGTCCCAGTTTCAGAACAATATAAAGTTGCATGTTATAATTTCCCTCAAGAACAGGGATTTAACCGCGCATTTTATAAATATTTTTTCCAATGAAACAGACAACAAGCGTCGTTGGTACCAACCACAGATTAACCACAGGCAACAGAGCTTGTTTGAAATTTCCCTTGAAGAAAATTTATTGTCTAGTAGTCTGTTAGCATTTTTGTATTTCAATTAAAACTCTATTAACGGAAGAAATCATAGATATACACACACTTCAAATATACCTTAATATTTGTTAATATATCGGCACATACGATCCGGAAACGGTTTACTAAAATATTGGTTATATGGCACATAAGACTAAAAAATCAGGCTGCCGGAAATTAAAATTAAAAGTATTGTAATAATAAATAAAATAAATAATAAAACAGCGGTATTTTTTTCATATAATTTCAATAATATTCAATAAAACAACTTCATTTTAAATTTAAGTAAGATCTGCTTTGCAATATTTTCATTTTTTAATCTCTAAACGATAATACTCTGTGACAATCGCGTCGAGATTTTCATAAATTAGCATAGTCTCGACGTTCCGCAATTTAGTTTTAGCTGTAAAACGTATGTACGTCCTGTATTTGTATTATGTGTTACATTCTTATTTATGTTCCTTAAACTATTGCAATTACAACTCATGATGAGTTATTTTTAATTACTATGAAACATTTTTGGTTCTAAAGCGATGTTAAAACAAGCCAACTGGCTATACCAGCAATCCTCCGATTATTCATAAAATAATGAATCACTAGAACAGGACTGAACGGAAAATTATATGATCAAAGGGTCTTTATAGAGCACATTTTAAATCTCCCTGATAAAAGTCTCGTTTACATGAGTTTTCTATGTAATTCAATAATTCTGACGTAGTATTTTTAATAGCTTCTTCTTATTCAAAAGCAAACCAATTCAATTATATTAATGAGTTTCTGATATGGATCGCTAATTAAATATTTAGTAACTCCAACCAATAAAATTACAGCTATTATAGTATCCAAGAGTTCAGTTACCTGATTCACTTAGCACGGATATGTACTATAGTATATATGTGAAAAAGGTTTTAATATTAATTCCTTTCAGCACTCCTTTGTTCATGTATTGTAAATTTCTCTTAAGCATCAAGCAGCCATCACAAAATCTCACCATATATTCACGCTCAAACCTCGAAAATACCATTCATTTGTTATGCGAGAGAAAAATCTTGAAAAATACAAGCGTATTCTCCATAGAATTACCGTTCTGCGTACATTAACTAATATTTTTCCTGCGGCTCCATTTATAAACGAGTCTATATTAAAATTTATCACGTGAACCCGAGCGAATGTATTATTAAAACGTCGGTGGGAATCATGAGCATCTAATTTTTCCTCTTTTATTAAGGTGTCAGACTTTTATAATAGATACTTTTGAAAGGAATATTTTTGTTTTTGATAGGCTTAACGCAATTCTCTGATGTAAAGTCAAAGGTTAAGTTCTCAATTTTATAAATAATTTAGATTGTTTGGTGTGCACGGGATCTTAAGGATATATTTATATTTATTATTTGGTGTATCTTATTTGGTGGATCAGTTATTAATAATTTTATATTTAAGCGTTAAAGTATTAGTATTATAGTTTTAAATTGAAACATGAATATTTGTATTTTTCTATTACTATTATTGAATTTCATTTATGTCTGACATAGTCTTTACGTAACAATTTTGCCATGACTTTTTGTGACAATTTAAATGTCAAGGGTACCTTGTCCCCGAATTAATAAGGCGAAGAAATATTTGTATGCTAATCTTGAGAGAGGCAAAATAAGCCTATCGGTTACTTCAAACGTTGTGCTGCGTTTGAATCCCTACACTTTGAAACTTCATAAATAAAACAAGAAGTTGAAATTCGCTAAAATGATACCAGTTTCGTAGCTTTAGTTGGTTTGAGCTTTGGGGTTTGGCTTTGTAGATAAATACACGCCGATAGTGTAGCATTCATCTGTTACGAATAATATGAAGTGTGCCTAGTAGTTTTCGAATTAATTTGGCACAAACATCCTCCTTCAATTACAGAAATAAAATGGTTTCAAGTTAATTTACCGTTTCCAACTGCTATACCTCTTTATTTCATTTGATAAAAACACTTGAACGAGTTACTGGTTGAATTGAAGTAAATTAGAAAACTCGCTAGATACGTGTTTTGTGTGAAAATGTGGGTCAACCATTGTCATCTTGTGCCTGCGGGAAACGGGCCGTAAAAACCACTCAGTTTCATAAGAAAGGTATTGCTCACTCTTTGTGATAATAAACTGCGCTTCTGTAATGAACAGATTTCATAGAAAAACTTTTATAGTACTGTGAAAGACCTATGCATATTATGAATTCATATCTTTATTTTCAAACGTATATTAAAAGTGGATTGTTTGCTACTGATACGTCATACGTCAATAATATAAAAAACACCTTTTAAACAATACATGGCATTAAATAACTATAATGATAAAAAGCTTTGTTGAAATTACATACAGAGTCGACCTAGTTTCTTTGAGACATTGTTATCTCCATCATTCGTGACTGATTAACACCTTACTTTACCTACACCGTTTTCGAAACATAAATAGTACATAAAATACAAGGTTTGTATAACTTTTCTCAAATAATGCGCGGAAAAATAAGCAGTACAATTCAGAACTCTTGGAAGTCAGTAGTCAGGATAAAATGACTTTCGTTAATTTTAAGTGTACTATTTTAAAACCAATGACAAATAAAACTAATATCAATAGTTTATTTACGCGCGCAAAGTATTTTTTATCACTAAACAGCTTTCTATGTGAAAGCCAGTTCGAAATTTAAATTGTTCTTTTTGTCGCCATGTTGCGGAGTAGAATATCGTTCCATTTTTAAATGAAATGACAAATATGATTTTACATAGTAAATTATTTGGCAGCTAAACACGACATATGGATTTAAATAATATCTAAATTATTATGGTCGCTGCTCGACTAGCACAGCAAGTTCGATTTATCTCGAAGAAGGTTGTCAAAATAATGCTACATTTTTATTTTTTAACTCATGGTTAATTTAATAAAATAACAGTTTGCATAGTTTACTGTAATATTCAAGGGTTTGAGTTGATTTCACCTAATAATACAATCTAATGACCGTATTAATACCGCATATAAAAATTGTAATCTATTTTAGGGAATGTAATAATTTATGAAATCACTAAGATGATTATAGATACGCACGTTCAGTAATCGCACCCCATTTTGTACTGATTGGCAATCCCGATCGAACGAAGTTGCCAGCTCAATAAACAATTGCCATTCGATAAATCAAGTTTTGTATTCGGCAATATACTCGAGAATACGGCGCGATCCAAATTCCGTCTTGTTTGTCTTAAGCCCCTAATATTGTTTGTTCTTGCCTCAATCTTACGTATCTCGAACAACGGATTGAATCAACTGTTCTTTTATTGATTCGAGGAACGTATTCAAACAGTTTATAGTGTGTATTTATGGGTTTATGTCTATGACGTGAACAAGTTTGTATAGGTGAGTACACAGTCGTTCATATCATAAACATACATCGTAGATGCACTGTACGAGCCACCCTTGTACACCCATAGCCACCCCGCGCCTTTAGGTGTTCTTAAGTTTAAAAGAGCTGCCATTTCTTGTATCGCTGGAGAGTATAGATCGCCGCTGGCAATCTCTATCTCTATTTTGATACCTTTATTATGTGCATGTTTGTAATATATAAATTCGAGATGTTCCCCACGTGGTCACCCGCGTTTATAAGGAGTGCACGATATATCTATATTTTTCAGTAGGAATCGATTTATTATTACAAATTGTGCATTTGAGATTAATTATCATAAGTTTTATTGTTACTATTTCGGATATATTGGCTTAAACATAAGAAATAACGAAAATACTAAAATACTTTTTGCAGGACTATTTAAGATAAACATTAACATCCTACAACATATCTTATGTAACTTAGCGGTTTCGTGAACGCCAAAATAACATGGAGATGGTAGGTTTTCCGACTTGATATTTAGGCTAATTTACACAATATCTGTATATTTAATTGTTGATATATAAACTATATTGTATTCTGTAAAGTTTTATAAAAATTGAATTCAGTAGTTTTTATTATTAGAATGTGAAATAGTAACAAACTTTCATACATCCATACTTACAAGCTTTGGAGTTTATAATATAGGATAACAATCTATAATTTTATTTACCCCCCGACCCCAGAATAGTATGCACGAACGTTTAATTCACTCTTCTATGAATTGTCGTCATGTCACATGATAGTGCTCTGTGATGATTTTTATAAAGTTTTAAACGCTATCATCTTCAGCAACAAAATATGTAAGCTTTATAATAAAAATATCTTGCGTTTACGATATCCTACTGAATCTATATTTGTTTGACTTTCATGAATAAAATAGTTCGCAGCTATACGTTATCTCTAATAGAAAGAAATGGTGATTTCTTGGCCGCTTAAAGAATAAAAATATACGTAATTTAGGATGTCATTTAAAAAATATTACCTAAACATGTACTCATATATATCAATTAAAAATAATTCATATAAAAATAATATATAATATGAAATATGTTTGTTTTTGCAGGAAAACGTTTTCATTAATTGTTTTTTTTCATACGAACATTACTTATCAATACAAACAAAAATAGTAAAAACTACAATAATAATATAACAACTTTATTTGCTTGATTGAGTGCCTTACACCAGACATATACTTGAACTACAGGTCAAAATGGATGTAGTTAATATATTTTCTTTTCCCAGCTCGTACCATGTGCCACACGATCACACAGCTCGACGTGCCTCGATGGGCTGATCCCAGGATAGACTCAGAACTTCGATGTCAATATATGAGACAGCCAGACGACCCAGCACTGCATTCCGTCAAGTGGTACAGGGGAAAACATGAGATTTTTCGTTATACTTTTCACGAAGTAAGTAAAAAGATACTATTTCAGCTTAGTGTAAGATATAATAAATGTGCTAGGCAAGAGAGTACGTACTACGCAAGAGTGGTTGTTACACTAGAATATCGAAGTTAATAAAAAATAAATAATAATTTTAATGAAACATGATTTTAATTATACCAAAAATAGAAAAGTATTTTATGGAGAAATAGGATAAACATCTTTTTTGTCACTCAAATGAAAGTGAGTTTATAAGACAACCTCAAAGCTTTTGCTGCGTCAATATCGTAATTTAAATTGTTCGGTAAATATACCACGCAAAAGTTCATAACATTTTATGCAGAAACTTGAAGGTAATATTACAAACTCAGAGGAACTTAAGTAGCTAGGGGTCAGATGTATAAGTTTCTAATGAACTTGGTTAAGCTTCAAGTTTCAAACAAAAAGACGCTGGCAGTTGAAATTTCGAAGGAATTTCGACTAGTTTGTTACGGTAAATGCTTTTGGATAGTTCATTTCCTAACTTAGGTATTATTATATTAATCCAAGCACTATAGAATGCTTAGGGTACTGAAAAAGACATTCAATAACGTACGATTGTCGGTAAAAATTGTCCGCACCTCATGGCAAAAGTTCAAAATACCCATGATTTACTACAAGTATAAAAAAATACAAATTTCATGAATAAATGTTACAAAATAACATCAAATACCTTATCTTTGTTTGTCCTACCCACGTGTAATTTATTTACTTTAAGAGGACTTTATAAATTAACATATTCAAGTCGTGTCAAAAAGTGTTTGCGATATTTATGTAAATGTGAAAACACCTCTTTTGTACCTAACACAGTCGGATTAGCATTACAATTATGAAAACAAGTGTTATTTGTATAATGTTCTTATTAATCTTCGCAAGTTTTGCTATATATTTTATGATTAATCTTATATATGTCTTTCTCAATAGTACTAGAATACAAGAGCCTAAAGAAATGAAAATCGTACTGACTTTCCATTGACCCAACGCGCAAGGAACGTATCGTCCGCCCGAGCATCATCTTAAATTATTATATGAACTTGATACATCCTGAATACAATGGATTTATCGTAACGCGATAAATAGATCACACACACACATGATCACACAATTTTCATGTGCAGTCTGCACATGAATATTATTTTAAAATTCAAACTGCTGTTCATAAATGAATTCAACCAAACGAGCGCTTCTATAGAACTATAGTAAGATACACAACGCAACACACGATATATTATCTCTTTATATTGGCACTCATTCACTTTTCGCAATTAAAAACAAAATCCACATAATATAAGGTAAAATAAGGCTATGTATTTACAAAAGTCGACAATTCTCGCATCGTTGAAACGGATCATCGCCCGGTAAACAGTGTGTGAAAATCCCGCAAAAGCCTTCTCATAGCGCGTGCCTTTTTAATGATTTCTCAAACCTTCAAAAGTCGTGACTTGAGTGGGAAAGCATTTTTCTATTGATAAAACGGGAAAATTATTAAAAAGTATCACTTGGTTTTTAAGGGCTTACCGTATAATTGACGTTATTAAAAATACTACCTTTCACTTTTCATAAGCTGGTGTATACAATTTTCAGTATACATTTATATTTTATTTTGATTGAATAAAATCCGTTAATGTCTCCATTTCTCTCTCATTCAAAATTTAGTATATAACTTTAAGGAACAGACAATTAAAGTTGTTTTTTTATTCGAAGTAGAATCATGAAATAAAATAGAAGTATGATTAATCTTACCTTATAACACATTAAGTACAATCTCGCAATTTCATCCATCATATTTGACGCAGTACCTACTTAACTCCAGTTTATTTGCCATTCGCCTAGTACGCGGCACTCGCCTAATTAGATTTTATTTAAACAAGATTTGTCGTGTAAAGGACGGAACGTTAGCCGGCTGTTATGCGTTTTATTTGGTTTCTATTTCGGTATAATGAAAATGGAAGTGTTTGAACGATTTAATAAATTACAGTAATTACTTTAATAACCTTTGAGTTAAACAAAAGTAATTTTGTTGCATTTGAATACAACATGACCATATTCTGCATTAATTAGTTGGTGTATTGATGTTGTTCGAAATTTCTAATTTCGAACGTCAAAACATCTAATATATAAAATTCTCGGGTTCGACCTTGAACTCCTCCGAAACGGCTCGACCGATTCTCATGAAACTTTGTGAGCATATTGAGTAGGTCTGAGAATCGGCCAACATCTATTTTTCATCCCCCTAAAAGTCAAGAGTAGTCCACCCCAAAATTTTAATTTGTTAGACAAAATGTTTAGTTTTTTTGACACAACATACAAAAATACATACAATCCTAAATTTTCACCCTTCTACAATCAACCCTTAAATTGAAATCACATGTATGGCAAAACAACGTTTGCCGGATCAGCTCGTTGCCATATATAAATTTATTTCACCTACAGTCGGTGACGTAAGCTCATGACGTAGAAAAGTTAACAGCACGAGAACTAAAACTAGGCGTGTAGTTGCGGAAGCACGTCATTATATGAAACGTTGTGCGGCAGGGCTGCCCTCGGCAATTTTGTTAATGTACCGTAACGGGCTCGTTTCTGTGAGCTTGGAACTGAATAGTATAACCTGGGAGTTGGTTGTATGTAATTAGGGTTGTCAAAATGTCAAATTGTTGTCAATCATTGATTACATTGCAGTGGCTCGACACAATATCAGTTGTGTTTTGACTTTACCGAATGTAAAATAATTCAGTTTCGATGGAACACTTTAATAATCGTATTCATCCACAATGGCAAATACTATCATGACATCATGGCGTATAATGCACTGTCATTATTAGTTACTAGCATTATAACTGAATGTGTTATAAAGAAATGTTTCCCGTCTTATAATGTACGTCAACGCTATATTTGACGCTAGTAACACAATCAAACAACTCAATCGAATTAGCAACACAAAAAAAATAAATTTAGAAGTGCATCTATCTTGTTTGTGGTTTTAATTCATTTAAAATGAAGCATTTCAAAAAAACACAATCTTTTATTCACTTGTTATTTTGTGGTTAAAAGTTTTTGTTATTCCAATGTTTTAAATGTAAAGCTCAGCTTTTGCGGTTGTTAAATTGACGAGTGCGTCAACTTTGAAATAAATGAGAGCTGTTTTTAATTTAAGTACTTTAGTTTTTTTGTTTTAATTCCAGTTTTTTGTTTTAACTCCAGTTAATTTTGTACCTGAAAAGGATTCAGACTACCCGACTTTTGTTGTTTTCTATCCAGTAAAGGTATTTTTTTCAATTTATCCCGGCAAACATCCGTTTTATTAATGTAAACATAGAAAGCATCGGTAATACTCATGTTAGTTGAGATAAAAGCATATTAAAGAATAAAATATTAATTTAAATATAAAAGAATTGTTAATTAAAAACACATATAAAAATAAAAACCACAAAATAAAACATAAAAACACTCTACTAGTAAGAATAAATAGGTAGGAAAAACTTATTACATTTCGCGATCGCTGTTAAAAATCGCTACTCTAAGGAAACTTATCTGCTGTCAGATACTTGAAGGATTGTGTCTCCCATGGGAGCAAGGTAAACGTTTGGGGTATGTTATAAGTGACTGATAGTATAGCTCCTGAGACTGTATGTTTAGGTAACACAAGGGGTTATACGTATTACCTTACGTCGAGTGTAAAATAACCTTACTTATTTACTGCAATACATAGTTATATATATATAGTATATATAGTATATATTGTGGAGTTTAATAAAACCCCTACAAACAAAAGTCGTCAAAACTTTTGTTAATAGTTTAAAATATTCAATTAAAAAGTAAACATCTTTTCTCTTTAAAAAACTTTAAAAGGGATAAAATGACAAAGATAGTTAAAACGGCAAGCTTCTAGGACGTTTGAAACCGTAAAGTTCTCGGCCTAAGGAAGTTGACGCTTCCACCCCTTCAAATTGTCAGCTATAGTGGTCCGTCATATTTGTCTGCACGTCAAACTATATTTATGTACTTCTTCGCAATATTTATATGGAAAACAAATAAACAATCAGTACCTAAATAGAGGTTAGTCCACCATGGCTGAATGATCTTAAGAATCATTTTATTTCACAAAACCAGAAGAACTTAAAGTATATTGGTCGTCTTGAATTATTTCTTAAATTTACTTTTATATGTATATCTCATAACTTATACCAAAACAACCTGAGTACTGTAAGCAGGCTCTTGAGTAATATTCAACATTCCTTTATAGCAGAATAGTCCATACTTTTATACCAATTTTGAGTAAAATTTGGTTATTATTGTACTTATTGTCTTTGATCATCATAAAAGGTCTTTCATATTATCTAGAACTTAGTAACTTTATGATTTTTTTTATTTTAGTATAGTTATTATACATTAAATGCTTTGTTTAAGAAGATATACCTACATTGCTTGATTTAAATACGCACGAATTCCTCCAATATGATGAAACTATCGCGTCATACATAGGATAGGATATATCCTATCACCGTCTTCATACTTATAAATTGATGTTATTACTTACTACGCTTGTGTGAAGGTTTGGCTTGTCTTAGCGTTTTAATCATGGAAGGAGAGCATAGGAAAGGAATGCCTACTAACTTAGATAAAAAAATGCATGCAAACCGAAGTTTTAGAGCCGATTTAAGAATTCAGTGATGTATTAATTATTTTAAATTAGCAGTTATACATGTTATAGATTTATTTAAAATAAGGCAAATAAATATCTTCGTGTCTTTTGAAGATGGTTAAAAATAATCATTAAATCTTAACTCTAGCGGAAACATTTCGTTCGTATTACTGTAATCGTCGTTACAATGAAGATTTAAGCAGACACCATTGTGGTAAATGATACAATATATTTTTATCTCAAATGTTCACAAAGTGGATATAAGCGCGTATTTACGGAAAATGAACGAATAAAGTGCGTACTTAGATATGAAAGTAAGATTAAACTGAAATATTGCTTTGTTTCGCTTCTAGGAATATACGTTGTTTTATCTAGGAAATGTTATCATCGTTTCAAATATATTGCCCTTTGTAGGCAACACTATTAAGTTTTATATACATGTTCCTTATTTTTTTATTGGTTACCATAGTACGCTTTCGAGTTCTAATAAACATCGACAAGAATACTATTTTCCAAAGCGGGAATTAAAAAAAAATGAATCAATTAGAATCCAATAATTACATTTTGGGAAAGGAGACTGGGTATGTGGAAATTATGGTCAACTTTACGGAACTTGCCGCAGTTTCGTTCTATGATTACATTACAAGAAAACAAATACACGTCGAATGTAATACAAATAGAATACACTAAAAATTTCATTCAAAAGTAACGAAATAATTAACTTGAAATATGTATACGAAGTCGAGTTACTAAGCACTTAACATTATTTCGAAACTACAGGAGCTTTGGAAAATAATTTTAAGTGTTTCTGAAAACTTTTAACTAATATAACGTATTCAAAAACTTACTTCCTTATTGTTAAAGCTCAATAGTTTTTTAAATTTTATTTATTGCTTTAAAAATCGATAAATACAGAAACCTGAACAAGCCAAATAACGTGCTCCACTGTTTTATTCGTAACCTAAATGAAAAAGTGTTTTAATAATAAAGTTTTTTATAAAGGCAAAATAGTATCGTAAAAGTTAGACGACAAATGTGCGCGGGCTTTGCCAGAGAAACAAATGATCAAGAGATTAATTCCGCTTGTCCTCATCAATTTCAGACGACCTCCCTCCTTAATAGTATTTTAATCTTTGTACTGCATTTATTTTATCTGTAACTTTTTGCCGTTGGGCTTAAAATATAAAAGATAGACAAAGACGATAAATTTGTGTTATTTTCCTTTGAATACATTTGAATGTAATACAAAGCCGGAATGACTAGCAATCGTGTTAAAAATGCTCTTTGAGCGACTTTAAAAAACCCAAAAAACCTGCTCAGTATGCTTTAAGTGTCAAAAGAATTTCATTCTAAATAACATTCGTATAAGTTTTGTCTGCGATGCTACATTACGACACGATTTTTTTCTAAATGTAAAAAAGACATTGTCATTCAACTGAAACCAGTTTTTGTAAATAAAGCTTTTGTAAATTGAAGTTCTCCTATAAACTCAAAATAAAATGTACATCAAGTCAATGTACCGTAAATCCAAAGTATTGCTAAGTCCATTGCCAGGATATCTGAACACCCAGTTTTTTCAACGTCACACAGAATTTTTGTATGATCAAGGATCAAACCCAGGATAACTTAAACAGAATCGATATATATATTTAAGCATATATATATTTTCGATCCTTCATGAAAATATATAAAAAATTGCACGGAAGTTAAAATCCATTATTGAAAGTCACACCTGTGGCACTTCTCAATTTCAAATTGTAATTAAAGTCGAGGAAATGATTTGCGCAATATTTTCCAAGAACAGTATAAAACCAGATACAGAGAATCAAAATTGCCTATATCAAAAAATAGCTGTCCCTCGTGTTTATTCACACATCGCAAACACACGTTGTACTTGAACATTATTTTGTTGCGAGATATTTAAAAACAGTGATAAAGTGATAATTTAAATCAAGAATTGTTCAATTCAAAGTTTCAGTTCCTCAGTTCAGCTAATTCAACCAAAAAAATCTTCAGTTTTGACATAATAGTCTGTATTTCATTATGTATTCTAGACATTCAGTATACATCATATTAATATTACTATTCATAATATATGAAATGATAGTTACATAAAATCATTTGTAAATGTTTGATTTGGAAAAAAGCATTGCAACAGCAATACAAAAATCTTACGTTTGAATAGATTAAGATCTTACATTGTTATTTCTTGATGGATTCATTAAAAATGTTTTACTATAATTTTTAGCAAAAAATCTTGTTAAAGAAATTACAATATTCATTAACAGCTGTAACGAACTACTACTTATAATATTAATTAAATATATTCAAATTAAAAGCTGATTTGACTGACGATAAGAATCTATATAGACTTTTAAAAAACGAATGATTAGTATCGTCCTAATATTTTAGACACTTTTAGCAAGTCATAACATTCACGTCGATCTAGTATAACCAAAATCTATGAAAATTACTCACTCAAGGTTGGTTAACAAGACCTCATTAATATGTATTAGGGCTCATTAATACACGCCCAGTTCCGACGGTAATGAGACCTGAAGACCGATTGCATTTTCCATGCTGGATATCTGGGCTTGTCAAGATTAAGACGAGAGATTAGAGACAAATTGCTACCAAAGATCTAACGAACAATCCTTTTATGGGATCATCTACTGATTTTAAGCTGAAAGAAAATTAGACGGGTACTTTTCATTATAAATCACTGTAAAGTTCTACGTTTTACTTATACATACATATATCCAGTGACGTGACATACATGAAGATTAAAAAAAAACATTGCTTTGCTGCATGTAAATTTAATATACCTATTTTGATTTACATATACTTAAAATAAAACATTCAAAAGCTAAGCACAATAATAATAATAATAAAACTATATTGCATACCAGAGATCCATATTTAAATAGGTTAATAAGTTAGTAACAATTCAGACTTAGGTGCTATGTTAGTACTTCTTTTGTCTGTCATCAGGCTGTATCTCATGAACCGTGGCAGTTACACAGTTAAAATTTTTACAGATGATATCTTTCTGTTGATGCTCTAACAACAACAGAATAAAACAAATGCATCATACCTGTTTTTTTTTTCATTAAAACAATGTTAAGGATCCCTTCCTGCACTAGTACGACTCGCTTGTGCATGATTCTTTATTAGTTAATCGGTAATATTAAAGCATCGGTTAGACCTAATACGAGAAGTCTCAGGTGCTTTAAGGATATTCTCCTCACGAAACTCGTTACATTTTATTATCTCCTTAAAAATTCTCAACTGGCCCTCAAATAAAATGTTGATAGCCCATTACACAGGGGACTTAGTGCCAAGAAATTATTCATAGATCTGAAGTTTAATATTGGAGAAAATTTTTATATTGCAGTAAAATATTTAATGCGAAATAAAGTTTTCCGAAACATATATTGTAATTAATAGAAGGTTAACTAATGTTCCGGTAATTTAGGCACATAATTTAAAGTATCATGAATATCTAAACACTATATTATATGAAACATTAAACTATGAGATATAACTACAGAAAAACCTATAATGATCAAGGCTTTACAACGTATGTAACTTTGGACTGAGACTAATTTTATTAGCAACTACACAACATTTTTTTGATATCTTCTACAAGTAGAAAAAAAAGACTTAAAATATGAATCAAAAATAAAACAGAAAGTGTTTGAAGGATAATCTAATAAATCAAACCATTTCGCTTTGTTTTTATTAAACGTCCTTATAGATTACTTAAATTTAGATTATCTTTACTTAGAACTTTTGTGTCTTTTAAAAAAATCGTATAACTATAAAACGGTAATCATGATATGAAATGAACTGTAGCGACTTAAATGAACTCCAATAATCCCGAGAGGCTTATATCTGCGTCTGTTTCAGACAAAATTCGATTTTGGCAGACAAGTAAATGTTGGGTCTCTGGAAAAAACTATGTTTCACAAGCATTAATTTAATATTAGTTTTTCAGCAAGTAATCCATTATTTATTATTTTTAATAATAATAAAACGAGCATGTCAAGTTGACTTCGGGTGTTAAGCTTTTATTTTAGTAACATACTAGTTACTCTTAATACATACAATCAGTATATTTGCAATATATAACTTAATTCACTTCAAAACAATTATTTTCTATTATATAATATTCTATATATAAGTATTATACATCCCCATATTATATTTAATCGTATGGACCTAGTCACTTGAAAATTTTTACGCAATTTTTGCGTCAGGATAATATTACCAATATCATTTCGTTCATAAATGTTATACCAAGCTAAACATTGAAATGAATATTTCGCTTTTTCGTATTTACAAAGGAGCATTAAATTTTCTCGTAGGTCTAACAAGCATTAATTGCGTTGAAATTTTGCGAATTGTTTTTAGGTTTGTTTGTCGACGTTTTTCCGTTAAGCAATTCTATCGTATAATGAATTATTTATGTTCAAATTGAATGTTTAATACAGTTTTGGTGAGTCGTTACCGTTTATACGTGTAATTATATTATGAATTCTATTAAAACGTAAAATACTAGTGCGTATATAATATTCACAATTTTCATTTTTGAATATCTCTTGCTTTGATAGTTTTATAAAAAACTTACTTTTATAAAATATAGAAGGAATATTAAATGGCATTTAAGTAAAGGAACGTATTGTTTAAAATATAAAGATGTTTTAATATTCATAATTTTGATCACATACAAACTCATAATGGATATGGATACAGGATAATAAAAACATTGGTGTCAAATTTCTGTATTTGTTTCATGATGATTTCATTTATCAATAGGCAAGTAGAAAATTCTCTGTAAATGTTATCCTACTTGCCTATAGATATTACATTTGAGTAATTTTTACATGTCTTATTATTACCAATATTATAACTTGTCTGGCCAAAAATACGGTTTCATAATTACTTTCTTTTTCTTCAACCAATTTGGAACGTTATTTAGAACGTTATTATTCTATGTTATATATTAAAGTAACAAAGTTTTCTCGATTTTGGGCTATTTTTACATATTCATTATGAAATAAGGTGAGGGGTGGAATGGGGGTGTTGGAGGATAGAATTGCAGTGATCACCTTGCAGAAAGTGAATATGAAGCCGTCGGTTATCCTCCAGACACTTCAAAAGCTTAGTATCAGGTGTATGTTCGTATGTCATACTATAAAAAGATACATCAAAACGTCGTTGCTAAAGTGTAAATGAGTTTTGTGAAAATGAGTGAAAACTTCAGTTCAACATAAAGTTGTGGTTCTTGTGAGATCTCTTAAGAGTACACTTTTACCAATATCCCGTGGACTTTCCAGTAGGACTCTTGACCGGGTGTTAAGGCACAAAACCAACGTTCCGAACTTTATAAGGAGCTGAAGATTGGCCTTCATCTAGCCCACTCCTGAACCCTTTAGACTTCAATTTATTATTATTATTTTGAAATTTATGTATAATTTGCACAGCACATAAAACTTCGTTGTGCTAAATTTTTTTCTAAAATTGCTTTGGTGAAAGGTAGATATTATATTTTTTCTTTGTTAGTGGTATCAAGTTTAAAAAATAAACCTATCCTGCGAAGTTGGATTATTACTTAGGCATCAAGTGGCGTGCGAAGTGTATTGTGTTGCCAAGTAAAATTCTCTGTAAATATTTCACGTGCCAATAAATCTTGCGTTTATTATAGCATGCAACCTTTTATGGCTAGTGGTAATTTCAGTTTTTAGTTTGTGACATTTATTATCATCGTTGAGGAATTTTTTTTCATTAGTTTGTGTTTAATTAATTAATTGTTTCATAACATGATTTTTTTATACTTATTTATAGATACATTATTATGTAATATAAAAAAGTAATATAGGTAACCTGTTCAAAGGTAACTTCACACTACGACCGCTAAAAGCGGTGCATAGAAATACAATTTTCAGACGAAAAATGTCGTAAAAACGTTAAAAAGGTGTTCCAAGGCTAAGACTAGTGCTTATCTAATTATTTGAACCTTTTTTGTAACAGAATTGAAAATATATTGTTTAAGGAGTAAATTTAATTGTACATTAATACTTAAGGCATGAGTCATTTTATGTGTGACCATCATGTGGCTGTCAATAGATCATAAATATTGATGGTGGCAAAGACATATACAGACCTATAAGTAATACGTTAATCAAAGAAAATTACTCATATATAGTCAAATCTCAGTTTACAGAAGTACTCTTAATAATGTACTCGTACTTAAGTTTTGAGCCAAAACGAGTACACGACATACTTCCAACATATTGGCATACCAAGTCGAGAGTCGCATTCACATTAGCAAATTCTTGGAAAAGCCCAAAATTGCTAATAGAAATTCCTAAAAAGCCGCAACAGTTCTGTTTCGAAACTCAAATATTTTTCTAATATAAACTGTTTTCTTCAATTGTGAATAAAAGATTGTTCTACACATTTTTAGACAATTAAAGACATTTTTTTCCATTCTCCTCTTTTGTATTCAAAAATTCAAACTAAACCAAACCTAGGTATAATTGAACAATATTAACGAAACAACTGTAAGAGGTCACAAGTGTGAGCAAATCACAGATTAACTATTTTTTACATTAGCAATCTGAGTAGCTCTGTCTGTTTCGTACCGTCTTAAAAAGTTAGTTTAAGGATGCCTCGTGTATACTCGTATAAAATAATTCACACAGGAGTGAGATAAGGCAAATTCATTTAAGTAAGTAAAAAGAAATAGTGAATCTAAGTTTCACTACATAAATGTACCTAGATAATGTTTGTAATAAATATAGAAAATAAAACGATCATAGAACTGATTTATTTATGCATAACATATTTTTATTATACCTCCAGTTCACAAAAACATTTTAGAGATAAACAAAAACAGAACGAGAATTTCTCAAATCCATTTCGATTCCTATTCAATTGCGTCATTTAAAATTCATGTTGCTTTCAGAGGATTGCGTTTAAATGGTACTTTCACGGATAAAATAATTAAATTGCATTTTTAAAGTGCCTAGCAACGTTTTCAAATTTGTCAAATAGCTTGGATGCTGCAAAGTCTAAGGATATCTGAACCATAAGGGCTTTTTGTTTGAAAATAATTATATTATTGTATATCAAGTGTTATATTATTGTATCTATATTTAGATTTGCTTTCATTTAATAGAGTAGTAAGCATATGTAAAAACAGTGGAGAGTAGAAGAAAGAAAGAAACGTTGCGACAAATTGTGATTGTTCCAATAGCATTCAGTCAAGTTATCACAAGTGACCAAATTAATTTTCCCATTTGACTATCGTTTTACATTCGAATTCTTAGTTTATTTGCATATATGTATATTCTCGTTATTTTAATTAATATTTAAGAATAAATTTAGGTAATTTTAAAGAACTTCGGCCAACTTAAATGCTGTATTGGGTCTCTCTCTATATTTTCAGCATAATAATTGTATATTATGTAAACTGACATAAACATAATATTTTCAACATTGCGGATATATTTGCAATGACACGGTACTGAACATATTTTTCACGTAAAATGGACGGAAATTAAATTCTCAGCTGTCCAAGCTTAGCGAATAGACATTTATTGAAAAATGCAATATTTCGATGAATATGTCACGATAAAGTAAGCATTAGTTTTGTATACTGGTAATATCCGTTTTAGAAAATTTTACATAAAAGGTCATGACATAAAAACTTTTTTTCAATTTAGAACACATATTATTTCAATAAAAAACGTCTCTCGATTTAAGACCATTTTTATGTAAATATTTTCGGTTTCATTATTTAATAACAATATGGGTCATTTAAGAAAATAGGATTGCAGTGATCGTCTAAAGTAAAATATCCCCGGGGACTTTTAAGCGGGACTAACTGTAACAAGGCACAAAATACCCAAGCCTTGCTTGAAACCAACGTTCCAGACTTTGTTAGAGATAAAGACTGCCCTCATCCAGCCAAGACCAGCCTTAAGACTTCAAAAGAAACGACACAGCGATATGGAGTCTCTTAAGAAATCCTGCAGTGGCGAAGTTTCCCTTTGAAACTCTTCGAACGATATGATTCATGGCCAAACAGCTTAAAGGGTTGTATAATAAGGTGGCCATTAAGAATAGATTTCTTTTTATTTTTGCTGAGACTAAAAAATATATAGAAATATCTTAAAAAATATCGCCTTAATTCATTAAAGAAAATGCTAATTCATTTGTATCAGAAGTTATGACTCGACTAGGTGCACTATTAACGCAAATTCGTATTAAAAATCTAATCAAAATGTAAATAAACTAAATAGTAAAATTCCTCTAATAACCTGAAAACCAAGTATACAAAATTCGATGAGATCATTTCGAAGATTATCCGATCATATTGTGACAGCTCAACCATTCAAACCAGCTGCAGCGGTCCCAATTGGTTCAGCGTGAGCTTAGAATAAGGACGGACATAGGATATTTTTTTCCTGTTCCCGTGGATCGACTTGATTAATGCGAGTGAAACCAAAAGCAACAACTACTTATTGCTACAAAGATCAGTCAGTCTTGTTAAGCTCTTCTGAGTACTGTTTCGTCTTTTGCTGTCAAATTGTGTTTACGCTTTTTCATTAAAAGAGAGTCAGATGAGTACGATCTCGACATATTACGTTTTTAGCTTGGTTTCAGACGTCAATGCAAAATCTAAATGTTGAAAAATTATGATATATTAAAATATAAGCTAATGGTGTTGAAGTCTTCTTTTCTAGATTCTTCTTAAATATCGCTGATCATAAATTGCTTATACAATCTTTTTTGTCTCACCTTATTTTAAAAGATATAATGTTTCTAACTGTTCTTTATATTTGTCCACTAGTTTGAAACGAGAGCTTTCAACAGCACGGGAGTATCAGTAATAAATAGTTCCTGCGACCCTCTCCTATGTTCAATCATGGTGCGACCGGAATCTGGAACTGCGACCTACACGTGCGAGGTATCCAGTGAGGGACCACGATTTGCTGTCGATAGACGATCAGCTAATATGACACTTGCTGGTAATATAATTGTTTTTATCACATTGATTTTATTCAACATAAATTAATATACCTATATTTATAAACATATATTTTATATGCTATCGTTACTTGTGATTTTGCATTTTAAAGATTGTATTCATTGTACTTTTGTTAGGTCATTAAAAAGAAAAGCTAAGAGAATAATTTTTACCCCTTAGCTGCTGAATTGGGATTTTAAATAGATTTAAAAAGAAATAAAACGGAATACCAGCTATTATTAATATAACATTCCAATTTCTGACGTTATTTTAAAAGTAATATGAAAGTGTAATGCTAAAGTGAAAAAAGATTTATAAAAACTCTACAAAGAAATCTGCTTCAATATCTCTCATAGATTGGAATATATCGAATGTCCGAGTTTATAAAGTATCCACTTCTGAAGAAAATTGTAGCTTTAATAAAATATGCTTAAGAAATGTAAGATCTTATAATGTAATGTTTTAAATTATACAGTACACTCATTGTTTCGAACATAGATTCCTATTACGTTGCATTATATCAATTGTAGCAAAGTGACACACACATAAGCAGTAGGTACTGCTTATATATAATAAGGTTATTCTGAACTATAGTTTAGTTACGAATAATATTGAACGTTATATGAATTCGTGCTTCCGTTATAAGTTCCAAATAGGACACGCGACTACAATCAGGTACAAAAATCTGAGGCCCAATCCATGTGGTTGTTGTGCATTTATTTTAATTATTCTATTAACAATTACAATTAATACATTATTTATTTGTCAGTTCATAAATACGTTAGAGTTCGATATGTCGCGTACGCATTTTTAAGTAGATTCTACAGGTATCTAGTTGGTATGCTAAAACGCAACCACTTCGAAAGGTATGTAATATGACTCGTCAATAATTACTCGTATAATCATATTATGTCCTTATAAATTCTCGAAGATTTTTATTATTTATTAACATTGTAGGTTGCATCAAATGCTGTATTTATTGTTTTACATAAATAAGCAATAATGTCTACAAATTTATCCATTTAGTATGAATAAGCAAATTGAACTCATTTACACAGACATTTGAAAAACAATGATTATTTCATGAATTACTAAATAACTGTATATCTATGGTAATTTAATCCATAGTTCTTTATTTTATTCTTATAGCTTTCAGTTATGTGACGTAGACATATTATCGTTGAAATTTCACATAAAAGTATGCCCATTCAGTATGAGTAATGGAGCGATTATTTATGTAAATATAACTTATTTACTAACTGATATTATTGTAATAACCGAGACCATTATAATTATACAACTGCCTATAGAATCCTTTACCATAATCCAGCCTATATATATTCTTATAAAGTTAATAGTAAATCAATTCATTTTTTTTTTCTTCAAAAGTTTTAGCTCTGTAGTTGATAGAAGTCTCCTTTTAGGCGTAAAGATGCCGATGACAAAAGAGAAAAATATATAATTTAATATATTAAAAATAACAATAAGTAAAATAGGGCTATAATAATATTGAATATTGTCATATATATTAAATAATTTTTTTTAGTTTTGCCAGAGTATGAGCCGTTAATAACGGGCCTTCCTACTATTGTGCAAGCTGGTGAGCAAGCATTTGTCAACTGTACATCAGACTATTCACTGCCTCCAGCCAGAATAGACTGGTTTGTGGATGGAGAAATACAAGAGGTTTGTATGATTATTATAAAGACACTACTGACCCACAAACGTTGTTTTGTCATACATGTGATTTCAATTTTCAATTAAAATAAAAAATACGGGTCCATTGCAGAGGGGTAAAAATTTAGGATTGATACGTATTTTTGTATGCTGTATCATAGAAAAATAAAAAAATAAGAAATTATGTCCAAAAAAAATAAAATAAAATTAGGGGTGGACCACCCTTAACATTTAGGGGGATGAAAAATAGATGTTGTCCGATTCTCAGACCTCCCCAATATGCACACAAAGTTTCATGAGAATCGGTCGAGCCGTGTCGGAGGAGTTCAAGTTCGAACCCCGTGACACGAGAATTTTACATATTATATTATATACGGCGGTCTTACATTTAACGTAACGTAAAGTTATAAAAGAAACTGATTTCTTGAGAGTGAAGTATCATTTTAGTTAAATTAATGTTGCCCTAGATGCCGTCTTATAAACTATACTAAATACTACTAACTTAATTATTATCAAGATTTGTTTAATTTAAAACTAATTAGATACGGTATTTTTAAATTAACATTAAAACGTGTTTGGATTACAAATTATTTGTACGAAGAAAATGAAGAGTTTTCATGAAAAGTTTGTTTGGTTGAACGCGCTAACATCAGTAAAAACTGGTGCGAATTGGTTTTCGTATAAGGTTGTTTTTCGCACTGAGAACTTTATTTCAATCACTTGATAGTTCAACAAAACGATACTGGTCGGCTGTTGAAGTTGCCGCTTGCTGCTCGTTTAGTTAAAGGGAACGTCAACTATGCGTCTGACGACGGAGGGGAGGTTAAGTTGTCAGGCCATAGAAACAGATTAAATAATAATGTTTATAGGAATGGAGCCATGATTAATAATTTTATTTAATTAATTTGTAACAATAATTTAATTTGTAATAATAAAAAAAGTTGAAAAACTAGTGCAAAATATACACGAATAATCTAAAATTATAAAATAACGGCACGTCCATTATGTGGTTATACTAAAATAACTTTAGAACAGTTGTAATAAATGATTCTCTTTCTGGTATAAAGTCTACAGGTGAATTGATTTTATACTCTTACAGTAACTGAATTTCAGTTAAGTATTACATATATCTTGCCCAGTTTTATTTACTACGCCTCATGAATATCGGCTCGGAAGGGTTTAGAGTGTCACAAATGTCATACATGGATTATCGTATCTTCGTCAAGTGAAACTATAGTGACATTATTTGGAGCAACAAATACCTTTTTTAGTTTAATTAAATTTATACTTATTATACATTATTAACTTGTTACAATCTAAAAATTCATATGTTTCTAAGTAAAATAAAAGATTAGTATTTTTTTGTGCTAAAATGCTATGCCAGTACTAAATAGGCATTTTGCTTTAATTCGAAAACTTAAGAATATATAATGTACAGAATATGATGGCATCTTAAGCAAATGTAAAATTTGTTAAAAATCAATTTTTCGAATGACCAGGCCACGCCAGACGAGTATGATAAAAGAACGTCAGCTCTGAACATATCTTTATCATGAACAGATTGTATAAATCTTCCACTGCAACAAAATAATTAGTCCGAGTTATATTTTATGCAATCAAGAACAATGTTGCAAGTCAACACCACTAAACAAAAGCAAACAAGGAACGTATAAATAAAGAATGATTACTCTAGTTGTAGTGGCTTAAGCTTGAACTGTTCAACCTTAGTAAAACTACAAACATACGTTTGGATCAATTTTATACTTGCTCTTACGATGAATGAAAACAGCATGAGGAATCCGACTTGAATGCGTGCTGGTCACCTACTTGAAATATATATTATTTTTCTTTATTACTCTTTTCCCTTACCACGTTTTTGACTATACCTCTTTGTTATTAAGATTGGGTATGTGTTGCTGAACTTACTTATATTTTTAATATTGTTTAATCTACTTTTCCTCATAACTATATCCCATACCTATACCAACTTTTATCATGCTACAACCATATCTAGAAAGTTTTCAGTCTCCATCCTTCAATTAACCACTTCATCACACCATTTCTCACACACCACTATCTCCTCACTTCAACTATTTATACATAACTTATTTTACTTTAAAAAGCTTTTATAGGGACATGATTATTATTAGAATATAATAATTACCCTACTTTAGTTTTTTGTCATTATATGAGTACCAACAATTGTTACTACAATTTAAATCGGACCATATTTCACCAATCATCACAGTAATTTGGGCAATGGGATATGATAAACAATTTCCAAGGTGGTCAACACTCATGTTTATTATTCGCAGATGACCTTAAGTTCTCTGAGTGAAGATGAGTCGGATTCAAAGCTACAGAGATATAAATATTAGTATGAGCATAGATAAACTATTTCAATGTATCCAATCTCTTATTATATACTATCTCAAACCATATCAACTTCCAATATACATAGAAGTAGCCACTAGAAAGGGTGAAGGTAAGGATTTAGGGTAAATTTTCAACTTACTTTCGTACTATTATAAACTTGTAATCATAGGTTTTGTACTAGCATCTCTTACAACTACTCTTTAATCTTTATCATTAAGAACCACTACTAATCTCTTTTTGGGCACCTCATAAACCAAGTATTGGTTATGCTAGCGATTCAAAACAATTCATACACTTTATTTTAAGCTCTATTATATCCTTTCTATCCACTATTACCCTACATTGTTTGTCCTCAATGGTGGGGTACTAAGTACAGCTTAAAGTACTCCATTTGCATTTGTATTTACATAGTAAAGGTACTACCACGACTCATAAACTTATTACCATAGATATGTCTGGCGGAGCCCCCCATCTTCATTCCCCCCAGAACTACCTTATGCCCTCTTAGGGCTATAATTTTTAAAGGGGTCACAAATTTTTTTTTTATTCCAATTTTGTTTTAACTTTTATGTTCCTTATAATAGTAGTTTAATGATGAATAAATAAATAAATAAATAATATTTTTGTCACACATGTAATGTATGCCTTATTAGGTCACTCACAGCTAGGTAGCTTAATAAGGCTATAATTTCATAACTGTATTTCATATTGCCACTATCTATTGATAGTTGCAATATAAAATACGAGCAAATGAAAATCGAAATTTTGTCTTTATGAGACTAAAAACTATCATTATTATATTTCATTTATACTTCCAAAATAAATATTTTGAAACTGAGTTTTGTAAACGGCACAAAACACCCCAAAAATCCATAACATAACGAACATATTTTATATTAGAAACAACCAGACGCATGCAAGAGGCTCTATCACGCACAAAACGCGTGTTAGCGCCGGAAGTGAGACGGTAGAACAGAAAGCATTTTCATTATTTCCGCCTTGGGGAAGGTGGAATTTGGATCAAATCACTGTGTGGCACGTGACGCCATAATGTTTGGAGGAATATTTTTGCTTGTGTTTACGGGTATATAAAAACGCTTCCGGTCTAGCTTGACACGCATGGTTATTACGTTGCTTTTATTTAGGATTTAAAATGACTTATTTGTAGTAGCGTATGCGAAACACAGGACAGTTTTAATGCCTACATGAGGCAATATAAAATTTATATTTATATTTTTTAAGTTCTTACCAAACTAATCTTAAAAAACATTAATTGAACTCACATCATATAAATATTTGTACGGAATAAATCCTAATCATAAGAATGTGTTTTTAAACATGAATCAAAGCAAATATATGATGTCAGTTTGATATTATATTTCTGAACGTGTCTCACAAGTCATCTTTTATTCAATTTATCTGTTTATTTATCCGTTGTCGAGACGTGAGTATTTCCAAATTGAATGACAATAACTTATAACTTGGAGAGAATATGATGCGTGTTTCTTGAATTATTGAGGGGTGAAATAACCAATGTTCAGTGTGTGCATTTTATATTGTCTAAGTTGTAAGAAGTTTCAGTTACTTAGAAATTACATGATAAGGAAACGACTTAACTGATTAATGAGGGTTATTTGTATAAGAATTGGCAACATAATAACAAAGGATAATTTAAACTACCATATTGATTTCAATATGATCCCGCCAGTTCAAGCAACACGTGAGTAAACATGTAACGTCTTTGACACCACAATTTACTGGTTTCCGATGCTATGAGACACAGTTCATTTACTTTACCGTACTTGGATGTTTCTATATGGGCGTCGCGGGTCTGAACTTAATACTAATTAACCCGCATACTCGTGTATACCCTAAGAAAGCTATGCTAAAAGTCAACCTAGACCCTGCCTTAAAATATAAGTACAAAAAATCTATCTTCGGGAAATATTACGTAAAATAAAAATTGTGAAATAATTAAATTAAGAAATAACGCTTCAAATTTCGTTTGTAAAATTAACGAAGTTATCTTCAAAATTACCTTTAGAAATATAAAAGGAATTATAAATTAGCACCGTGCTACATCTCAAAGTTAGTTTTCAAGAAAATATTATATAATTCTTCAAAGAAAGCTCGCTCAGTTTTTATGTCAACACATACCATGTTGGTAGTTTTATACGACTATGTTCGGGGCATGTAAAATATTCAATGAGGTGAAGGACCTTGGTTTTAGCTTTAGAATTAAGATAAAATGTTACATTTTGCGCTTGTTTCATGGAAATTTGTATACAAATGATACACTCTCTGCTTAAGCTGCGTCACTGAGTCATCTTCTCAAACGAAGCAAAAGAGAAATATCTGCTAATCAGGGTTCACACCCAGGATTCAGATCTATTGTTAAAATTGATTATTTTTGTTTTTTATTCATGAATTACGAAGATATTTTTTATTCGTATATATTTAGTAACTGTGGCCTTGGTTCTATTCGAACATGGATCGCTAAAAAATCCCTCTTGGCTGGTTACGAGAGTTAAAACTAATTTCAATTTGTTTTGATTCCTTATAAAAAAATTTACAATAATAACTATATAAAGTAAACATTATGCCAAAATAGGAATACAAAGAATCTAATAACTTCTGGTGATAGCGTATAAAAGAAAAAAGAGTTTTATATTTTTTTCATAGAGATAAAGAGTTTTTATATTTACTCTATATATAAAGAGTATGCGTAGAATACATTTGTGGTTGTGCGAATTCACATGTGTGAGTGTTTTGTATTGTAATTGTAAATGTAAAATGTGTGTATGTAAATCATAACATTTTATTACTGTTGCCATTAATAGCATTTATAATCTGGTTGATAGCTAAAAGTTTTTTTCCGAACACTATCACTTTTCCTTAATACTTTATAATTTTCCTACAACACTTTTGTTATTAAGGAAATTAAAATGGCTGACATTGCGGATATTAATTTCCGGTTTTATAGTAAAGTGTGAAGCAAAATTAAGTTGTGTCATAACAACTTAAAGAATATTATATACTCTATATACTTAGTAAATAACTTTTTCATATATAGGATGTTAAATTAAATTAAGTGTATATCTTTAAAATGTTTCTTTTTGTATATGATTGTTTTAAAAATTAGTTATCAATTATTTACAGCGAATTAAATTGGAAAAAAATGTATTGCTTTTATATTTATTTATTTTCGTTAGGCACTAGTTCACAACATTGTATTTTATAATTAATAAGTTATGTTATAAAATACATATCTTATACTAATGGATTATATTATATTAAAATTTTGAATATATAGATTTGATTCTTATTTGAATAACTTTTAATTTAGTTTGATAGTTATCAAACTTAATTAGAATCGTTTCTAAAAGATGAATATTCGAAAACGAAATCCTTGTCTAAAATCCTTGGCAGCGTTTGACTTATGAAAATAGAGTTTTAATAATGAAAAGGGTTCATCCAATAAAGGAAATTAAGGCTCGTGAAGCAATCATAACGGTAACTTTCATTTAGGAACCTTTAATAAATTAATTTTTAGATCATCACCAGATTATCTGTGACAAAATAACTCCGACTAATTAATTTTCGATGCTATTTCTGAATCAGACTGTGTCGTGTTATTTTAATCATATCCATTTCTATCCAGACTTAAATTTGTACTTTTATACTTATAATTATTGAATTTACTCTTGTTAGTTAACTATGAATTCTGAATAATAATAAAAATATGTGTACATTTTCTTGCTAGAACAATTGCCGAGAAAACTGTTTAGTGATTGAATAAGGTGTCGGTTCTAAAATATATTTAGTTTAGTTCTTTGTGTAAGATAGAATGCAATTACTCAAAGTATCGATTGTACATTCACACAAAAAGACTGCTTAAAAGGATGAGTATTTTTTCCAAAAATGTCTTATAGATAGATATAATCCATTAATCAACTTGGTTTAGATGAGGTTTTATTTTGTTTTTCGTCAGACTACGAGAATTTTTTTACATTGTATCTTTTTGACGGGATCGTCTAATACCGGTTGAATCCAGACATTTATTTCATCAAATAAAAATCTCAATTTACATGTACCCAAAGACAATAGCGCAGAGATGACGAGAAGAATAGGCAAAAAGCCCTCCGCGTCTTTCAATTGTCAATTTTTTAAGTGGGTTGTCGGGTACACCATTACAACAAGCTGGACTCGACGTTTAAGAACATATATATGCTCTGATATACCTACCTCTAACATTAACAGATATTCTATAAATTCCTGGAATGAATAATTAGGTTAGGTAGCATCCATTAGGTAGCTTAATCTGCGAATCAACTAATTGATTACGCTTAGAGCACTTGTGAATACTATCTTCAATCATTCATTATATTAGTCAAATTCATTATTCACACATTTTATATTTATCGAAATGTTTATTGGTATAACTAACAATATTATTTTAAAAAACCGTAAAATTTTGATGTATTGTAGTGTTACGTAACTTTTAAAATATTTATTTCAAACCTACATATAAATATTGGCTACAATATGTATATGTTGGTCTAGAATTATATGATAATAGATATGTAAGAGATATTAAAATTCTAAACCTCATTACGATATAATGAAAATGTCGGAATCCATAAATACTGTTGCACCATGTTTCTCTATAATCAAAAACATTACTCACGAAATACCAAAATAGCTTATACAAACGTTATGGGTTGCTTCAATCATATTAATGAGACGTTTCTGACGCGGGGACTAAATTACAGTTTCATTTTCTAAAATGGAGTCAATTTGTAGGGTTGGTTGGACCTAATAAAGCCTAACATTTTGTTAGTTTGGCTAACTAATCGATTAAGTATGCTGACAAAAAAAAACAGTACCAAATAGTAAAAAACAAACACTAAATAGTAACAAAAATAGTACAATGAATTATACATACTATTTTAAAAATAGAAACTGGCATATAATTGAAGAAGTTTGAATTGTCTTTGAATTGATGTACTCCTACTACGTGATAAAATTTCATATATAGGGAGACACCCAATGATAGAGATTTACAATAAATAATCCTTAACGGGAATGTGAGAGCCTCGTAACACGATTTTAGGAAATGTGATGGAATTCCATTGACCCGGGTCCTTTATCGGGATTTAAGGCTAAGAATTTTGTGCATTTCATTGATTTTAACCTCTAAGGCATTTTGTAGATTCGTTAGAAAATTCAACTTCTAATTATAGGCTGAGCAAACTTACTGAACCTTGATTTCTTCCTACGTCTGCATCATTCCTAAACCTCTAATAGCCCATGTGATCAGGGATGATCTGAGATGATCTTATATTTTTTTACTTATTTATATATATTTTTTTATGTATTTACTTATAAAATTTCGAAAATATCGACAGTATTTAAGGTTGATTCTATGAAAGCGATGTACCTGTTAAATCACATTTTATCATTCTCTTGAAGTATTCTTGGAAACTTTCCTAACTTGGGAAAAGGTCACGGGAATTTTTAGATATTTTATTCGGAATATTTTTCATGAAAACACTTAATTAGTGAATAACTGAATCTTGTTCGGGCGGATGAATTACTTTTTCAATATATACGACGCCATTAAAGGAATAGTGAGTGAATCTTCATAGCTACATTCCCCCTGTAAATAATATTCTTAAGACAAGAGTTATGTCTACCTCAGTGGCTTAGTTATTAGCATAATGTGCGACTGCAAAGCAATGGTGTTTGAATGTGAAGTTATATTAATGTTATATAAAAAATATTTTAATGGCAAGCCAAACTCGCAAATTTGGCGGCTCAAACTTTTCACCTAAACGCTTTCCTACTCATGAAAGCGTTTGCGTAAAAGCGTAAAAACTTGATAATAATTGATAATTTATTCGTAAATAAACTAAACCGAGCGTCCGAGTTGAACTAAGCAAGTAAGCGATTCAAATAAACATAATATTAGTGGAGTAAACCGCTGACTCGGCACTCGATATACCGTACTAGCCTATACAATATTTAAAAAACAACAATATTTTAAAATCAGTGCAATTTTGTAACTACTAATTTTGCAAAGAAGTACTTATAAATTTTCTGACCGGACGGTAAGAAACAAAGTAATATGCTTACTTCATTGATTTCCTATTTGACGTTAAACTTTAACTCAAGACCCACAAAATTCGCAGAAATTCTTACAAATTTACACCAAAGAACGGCATTCCATTAAGCGCATACACAATAGTTCCAATGAACCGGACTTCCGGGTCTAATGGGCCGGATATGCTTCGATTGAGAGTAATCACAAAGACTGAGTGACTTGTGGGCAATTACGAAGAATAATATTTGCTTATATTTTATACAATTGCAAATGTTCCGTAACTATATCAAAGCGGCTGGGTAAATGTGTGTGTCTTATAACCTCTTTAAATATTTAACGCGAGGACAAACAAATAAAAACACATTCTATTTCACTTAAAGGTTTTATCTACTATTATAATATAAAGGGGATAGAGTTTATAGAATGATTGTAATTATTTCTTATACATTCCTATAGTAAAAAATTGAGATTTGAATTTTAATTAAGCTAAAACAATAGACAAATATTATATATAATATAAACAATAGATCAGTATATATAAACAATAGATAAATATATCAATATATTATATATATAGATATTCAAATGTACATGTTTCCACTTACTTAGATGTGGGCACCAAAAACATATAATTTATTTTTACTCGTATACAATTCTCGTACTTGTAACTATAATTTACATGTATTTGTACTATAAAACTGTCATTTTGTTATTAGTATCATTTCGAACGTTGTAACATTCGCGAATGTGACAATATAACGTTGATGGTATTGCAGCAACGATAAAGATAAAAATAAACAATATTGAGGCAATATTGTTCTATCAGATTAACTTTGATATGTCGTAATGTTATTGGATTATTTACTTAGTATATATAAACCTGAGGTAATTATTTTTTTTATTATACGATTCAGATCATTCAAAGTAATCTGTAGATAGTAGTATCCATCCACTACATAAACGTTGTTATTTTTGTAGTTATATTAGTTTAAGCTGAAGAGTTTGTTTTTTTGAACTAGCTAATGTAGTGTAAAGTTTTATTAAGACTTAAAAATATCTTTTTTACCACTTGTTATCGTCATAGAAAGAAAAGAACAGAATATCATAGCAAAGAAACTATGATGTTCAGATTTGATTTCGTGTATGAGGTTTTATTGAGGTTTAGGTGGCAAAATTAATTCCTAAGATTTCAACTCCTTACAAGTATTCCGTTCCATTCTAAGCCCAGCTTATATTTTAAAAATTTTACATTACTTAAATCAATTGAACAATTTATAATACACGACAAGAGACATGACGCGATAAATTTTAATATTTAATTTAACCTATATTAGAATATTCTTTTTTTAGTATGAAAATGTATCGTCTGCATACTTCGGTGATTGAACGAAAAAAAATGCCAAAAAACGTTCAGGACAATGCAATGGTGTGTGTTACCTAAATTATACTTCAAATAATTAAGTCAATGAAATACCAATCCAATACCAAATGTGTTGGTGTGGGTATGCTATTCTATTACGTATTTTAAAATATGCAAAAGATATGCAACTTCATTCTCATACGAATTAGTTTTATAGACTCATTATCTTCTGGTCATCTGGTATCATATTTCAAAAACGAAACCATATTGAATTGGTCTTCTATAAGAAAACTTTGTCGTTTGTCCGATATTCATATAAAAACATACACGTCGGATATTAAACTCTATACTTTGTTTTTTTGAGATAAAAACTAAATTATATGGTTACCAGTGAATTTATAAGTACACATTATATTCAAAGCATTGAATAGGCAGTTTCTCTTGCAGGATCCTATAATAACTGGAAATACACACGTATCGGGAGCTGACGGAGATGGCTTGCAGGCCTCGTGGCGTACTCTTCACGTGTATCCAGATGACTATTCAACTCACCGAGGCTTCCTGTCACTAGAGTGTCGCGCGACGTTGCCGACTAGACCGCCACACATACGCAGCATGGCCGTTCGGCTATTTGTGGCGAGTCGACCTCACATATCCTCTTATATGTTAAGTAAAAATAGTAAGTATCTATTTTAAGAAGTATTGATTTTATCACAATATCTCATGCCCCACGCAGAGACGGTAAAAGACTATGCAATTTTAGTGAGACTATAGAAATCAGTAATTTTATTTAAGTAAGCTAGACTCAAGATTCAAACGTTGAACGACTAATCTAATACCTAATTACTAATTACTATTGTTTAATGATTTAAAATGAATATTTCAACTAAAGAAGCGTAAATTTTATGTGTGTGTATATTACCAAATACATCTAAGAGACATTTTCTATGAAAGGGAAACTTGGCTGATGTAATATTATTGTAGGGCAAGCCAGGCTCATGATATATTTTCGTTCGCGACCTCATATGCTCCTAGCAGAATTATTATAACAGTATAGAGTATGTTTAATACTATATAAGTATTATATATTATATAAAAAAACTAACGTGCATACAATCTATATAAAACATGTAGTACATGTGGTATTAAAAATATCTAACAATAAATAGTACTGATATATAAAACATAAATAAAGTAGTACTCATCCAAGGTTTTCTGCATACCAAAACATTCTAACAAAAATGGTCGTTCCGTTTGCGCCTGAAGACGTATTAACAAATCATTCGATATCGCCGAAATGATATCAAAGAATACTAATTTTAATATTTAATTCATTAACAAATGAAGAAATATTATGAGTATGAACTTTCTTTATAAATATTACAAATAATATTCTTGTTTATCTCTCAGTTTTACGAAAAATACCGTGCCATATTATGTGATTATTTTTTTATTACAGATGCTGTTTCTAGGAGTACCGTGCGCCAACTTCACTCTTGTTTAATTTTGTGGACGATACTCAGACTGGTGACAAGAGAAGTGCCTTTACTAGTGAAATAACTGTGTGACTCAGACGAATTATACCTCTCGATTTTTGTTGCTATCGTATTACTTTTATCGTTTTTTAGCCATGCAAACGAGTTTTAGAACATTATAATTTAGCTTAACAATTTGAATTCTTAATTTTTTCACGTTACCATAAATGAGTCACGAAAATAAGGTTTAATAAGAAAGGAACCGATAAATGTATGTTCATTTCTTTTCTCTTCGAATTATAATATAAGTCTTTCTAGGCCTTTTCTATGCATTATGAATGCACATTTTTCTACTTTCATCGCGCACTTTTGTACATACATTAGTTTATTGGTTGTATAACAACGACTAAATATTGTATAATAAAATTGTTATAAAATTTACGTTAAATAGGGAATTTATAATTTAGTTTTTTGTATTGAAAGTATTTGTTATTAGTAATTTCATTGGCTCTATCTTAAGTGAAATGTATTTTAAATATGTGTGCGATACACACTATTTCGCCAATTTAGTAAAATAGTTATGATAAATACAAAAAAAATGTAAATAAAATGTGCCAAAAGATAATTGTTCACCCAAAAATAAGACTAACAACTATCCAATCTAAGAAGTAACTTAAGTAGTAACTGCTGGTATTAAAAAGTTTATTGTCAATTGTCAAACTGATAAATATCAACCGATGATTGATATGATGTTTATGGAATAATATTATATGTCAGTCAATAATATAAGCTGAAATGGCGGTTAATGAAATCGCTGCTCGCTGTTGGTTGAAGATACCTTTACAACTCAGACAAGTAAAAGAAAATCTCAGAGGTGATGTCAATAATGTCTATGACAATTACAATTAAAGCAGCACTATGCGCCGTTTTCATCTTCAAACGCTCTGAGTTGTCAATTGAACGTTATGAAATAAAAGAGTGTTCAATAAAAATAAAAAATAAAAAAATAGTTCTGTGGAAAATTAAGTTTTATAAAGCCGTTGAGTAAACTAAATGTACCATTACTATAGCTTTATTTTGTTAAGTTGAAAAATCTAATTATTCACTTTATTATACCATTTGTTACATACAATGTATCAGTACAGATCTAGTAACTTTGTTTATAAAGCTTCATCAAAAAGCTTTAACCTATATATTTTAATAATATATTAAAAATGCCGCGTATATTTTAAATTATTGAAAAAAAAAACACATATTATACATAAAATAAATCACATCGTAGAACATGTCGCAACATAATTTTCAAATCAAGTGACGTAAGCCAACATTAAAATATAATTTAACCCGTTCACGCTAGCCAAAATTCCATTAAAAATTCCTTTTTTACACTCATTTTCCTTCAAGTTAACCCAAGGCTGGCTATAATCCAACTTAATTTTACTCGAAAAATACTTGCGACGTATAAGATTTATATTCACAAGTTAGATAATCTTTTAAAATTCCCGTTTTGTTTCTGTACACGAACTTTTCTAATTTCAAAATTTTTAACTTGACTGTAATTCATAATATTATATAATATTTTACAGATACAAATCTGTAAAATATTATGTATTAAATTATTATTATATATTATATTATTTTGTATTTTTTATTAATCTTATCAAGCGTACAATTCTAAATGTTTTCCTTATTACTTCTTGTATTATATTCTATCTCTATCACTCGTAGAGAGAAGAACAGACATTATTTTTAATCTTCCTTTTCTTATAAGTATGTATATGTAAGGATAAATAAATGTAATTTTACACATTTGAGGTAACTATCAAGATTCATTACTTAATTAATACAAACGAAGCTGCCTCTATGAAAATTAAAATTAGGCGAATATTAATCAAATTATTAGCACGCCGTAATAATCTGAGAATTAAAGATAAAATTCGTTTATACAAATGAAGGCATTGATCCTCGGGGATTAAGGAATTATCATTCATATTTCATTCATTGTTAACGTGAAGCGTTGTTATACGTGACGCTTTTAAATGTTGATTTTAATATGCTTATTATATTAACAAGCTACGCTGTTCTTGAATTGTTCAAATGAAATTTTAATGTGGCTCCTCAAATATTTAAAATATATGGTAAATTAACTAAATAACAAGAACGAGTATGATTGATGAATAAACTATGTTTTAATTAAGTTCTAATACTGTGAAACGCTTATATTAAAATTGATGTCCAATAAAAGGTTGCACAGGTAAATATAACCCTCTGTTGAGAAAGTTTTGACAAGCGACAGCCAAGGTAAACAGAACTATCTACTATTTAGACAGTGGTTCAGTTTGACCGACAACGTTAATTAATTTATTATAGGATCTGCCCAATAATACAACCGATGACATAAAACAATTATACTCATAAGAATATTTATGTAAGGTACCTGAGGCAAATAAGGGCCAGGGGGTAATATGGCCCACATTTTAGTTTTCGCGTAAAAATATTTCTCTGACACTTCAGTGTTTGGGCACTCGTGGAAAATGTCAGTGTGAATGTCTCCAAATCGGTCCGCAGTCGCTAGCGCCGTCATTTTGGCAGTTACGAGCGATTCGTTGATGAAGTGACCGGCTAGTGTGCAATTTAATAACTTTTATACCACGAAACTATAAGAATTGTTGCGATTAATTCAATAATTGACTATTAATTCTGCATTTATTATCTTAAGTATGTGTTGTACGACACAAAGGATATGGTTTTTCTTATCCACAGAAAGAGTTTTCAGTTTTATTAGGTTATTTTGTAAAAACGTGGCATACGGTTAATAAGGCCCATTATAGCGGTACTTTGGCCTTATTGGCCTCTCAATATTTGAGTACAGATTTTAATTAATATGCCTCCAAAGATAGCTCAGTGGACAGAAGACAATTTACGGGCCTATTTAGCGGCAATAGAACGACGGCAGCTGACGCAACGAGCTGCAGCTGAACGCTACAATTTTCCGAGACGAACTCTCCGAAATCATATAAAGTCAAAAAGTACAGTTAAGCACTTAAGTCGTAGTTCCATTCTGACAATAGCTCAAGAAAAAGATCTTGTACAATGCATTATACGCATATATATATATATATATATATATATATATATATATATATTATATTTGCTAACATTTTTGTACCTGTTACTCCAAAAATCTTACGGAGACAAGCAGTTTTATTTTGCCAGAATTATGTTATACAATTTCAATACTATGGCATTGCGGGCAAAGAATGGCCTAAAAATATTTTGAGAACCCAGAAATTTCCAAAAGAAAAGCTCAGTTTATGAATCCAGGCAGAGCACAAAAATTAAACTCTAATTGATTAAGCAATCTTTATTGTTCTTTACTGATTTAAATAAGTAATTTCTTGTTTCCATCTTTAACATTATCCTACAATCCGCCATAACTCATCTAAGCAACTCGAAAAAGAAAGTGATTTTTTTAAATCCATTTGGAGTAAAACAGTCAGACTGCCCAATACACAACGTCCCAAAACTGGAAATCATTGCGTGACATACGCAAACATTGCCGTGTTAGCTGATAGTTGGTTTAGTTAATAAATCATTAATATTATAAAGTATTACAAAATTAACTGCTATTAAGCGAATTATTCATAAGGTTTTTAGATCTGTATTGATGTGAAAATGTTTTGTTTTTTATAATTATCTCATACACTTTATTTGATTGTTCAAATTTTGGATGTAAAATTGTACAGTAAATTATCTAAATGTGAATAATAAAGTTTGTGAAAAATAATTTTGTTTTTGTCCTCCCGCTTATTAATTAAAAGGGAATTTTGTTAGCCTTTTATGGCTATAATCCATTTTGTCCGAAACGTGGTCTAATTCAATCTATGTGTTTATAAAAAAGCTTATTCGTTAACAATTAATTCTGTTTCACTGTTCGTGCTCAGTGAATAAGTTGTTTTAATTATTTTTAAATTTTTTAATAAAAATAAAATAGTTTCGTATATGAGCAAAAACACTTCGTGAGAGAGCACAGAGTACTATAGCACACATAATACTATATTTAAATAGTAATGTTCCAAATATATGAACTGTCATAGTCTCAGGTGATATCGTAGATCGAGATCTGTGATAGCAGTCTACTACGGAAGAGCTTACAATGCGTCCCTTTGAGATAAAGCAAGGTGCTCCAAGTGAGTAGGGCGTAGTTAAGGTAAGATCACACTTGAAAATTGTAGTCGTATTTAATGAGGAAAAGCTTTTTATTCTTATTTCTATCTATATCTTGAAAAACTAGGTGATCTAATTCTGTGTAAAACTCTCAGCGTTAATGCTGCTAGTTCCCTAACATTGTTTTCTTCACTACATGTGCAGGTGCTCATGTCGCATTTCGGGTAAGGAGTCGGTCAATATGAGACCTTTTAGATCTCAGTACGGCTATCATATATTTAAGTAATTTTTTTTAGTTTTTTAACCATAACAAATTATATAATTAGATATGTAATTTTTAACAAAAACTGAAACGCTCGTCCGAAATACAGCCACAACTATAATATTAAAATAGTGTTTATGCATATCGACTGGTTTTGTATACCTAGGAGAAATTTACCTACTACTACTTATATATTTAGTACTTTTGAGGCTAATTTTTAAATATCAATTTGAATGACAATAAAATAACAAAATCCAAAATCTACGCAACTTAACTGAATTACTATATAACTATAAAGTAACACTAAGTATATACGTATATATTTATACTTCTGATATTATTTAAATTAACAGTTTATTCTGTATTACAAGAAAATCATTATACAATATTACCCCAATTAAATCAAAGTGATTTAAAATATCACATACTTAAGTATATAACTTTGAATTTGATTTACATTTAGAGCAATATTGATAAAGATATATAATATGACAAAATAAAGCTGGAGGAGCAGCCGGTTCACCTCGAAATACAACTGCGTACTGATTATTGACTCAAGCGAGAAGAGAGTTCTCTGGCGTAGTTCGTGGGCGTCTGGTAAAATTTCACCTACTTTTGTTTTTTCAGGTTCATATATTATTATAAAGTTGACTAATTGATAATTACTCGAAACTATTTGAACTTTTACATATAGTTCGATGTAAAAGTTGAAAAAAAAAATGCAGTACCTTTATGACTTAAGTTATAACACATACATAAACATACCTTTGATTTATATCCATGAATAAATATTTATTTACAAGCGTCACGGCAACGCGAATATCAGAATTTCGCGAATGTGAATTTCCACTGAGATATTTCCAATTCGTTAGTTAACAGTATAGTTATGATCTTAATAAAATATATCTATATATTATAAAGTGAGTATATTTTTACTTATAGGAATTATGGTCCGTTGAATTAATGGGTTATTTCTTGTAACATAATATTTTATACGTCTAAAACTAATTCTATTAAATTATGTAGATTGATTAACCATATAGGCATATATATATATGGATAACAGCGAGAATTTCTGAGTGATCATAAAATATCACAATAATATAAAAAGGATTTATAAAATATAAAAAGTTTTCTTTTCATATAATGTATGACAAAAGGTAATTGATTCAGCTTATAGCTGGAAATATACATATGCCGACTGTTTTTCAACCAATCCTCCAAAAATATCTAACATTAAGGATGATCCTAAGCTTCCCTCCATTTGAAATCCAATTTAGTATTATTCTCACGTATGAAAAACCTTACAAACTACAGGTAATCCAATGTAAAAGTACTTAGAAAAGTTTCACGAAGTTAAGTTTCAACGAATTGTTAACTTGAAGGTGGCTATTCACTTTTTAGCATAAGGTCAACGACACGCAAGTACCTCTACAACAACTGTTTGTCTTGAACCAGCATTCTTTGTTAAAACAATAAAATAGAGAATATATATAGCCTTTATAACAAGCCTACGAAGTGTCTATACATTAAAAAAGCATATCCGATGTATAATTTTAACACTGTTCTTCTTTAGTTCAGTTTCTTAGTTTACCTAGGACTAGGTTTGTCTAAAATCCATAGTTAATAGTTACCACAGAATAAATTACTATAATGAAATTTGTGTCCAAGATTAATCCAATGTAACAAACGTTGTATATGTTGTATTGAAAGGTTGAAGTTAGGCACCAATAACACTAAAATAAAATAAAAAAAACATGACAAACAATTAAACACTGGAAAACTAATTGAATCTTATGAAAATTAATACGAAGTGCATATTTATAATTATAGGAAAGTAACTATACCTTTTCAATTAACCTGTTTTATAACATCAGTAAACAGTAATAGTTTTAACTAGGTAAATTTGTAAGCAGAATACTGAAGAATCGTAGCCCTATACATTTTATTTACGCGAATAAGAAATGTAATATATAGCAAGCGTTCAGAATATGAAGAGCAAGTTAAATGAGAATAGTTTGTGATTAATTTTCAAGAAGCCGATGCAAACAAGCCAATTTAAATTTCTACCTTCTTTTTTCGTTTTGACAGGTAGATGATATTAAACAAAGTATTTGTTTGCTCTTGTATTAAGGTCGTTTTATATTTATTATTCACTCGTTAGTTTTGATTATGAAACAGTTTGGCTTATGAGACGTTAACTACTACACGAAGGGTATTTTATAATATAAAATTTATAATCAATTTCGATAATTCAAAAAGTTTTTGAAATGTAAACGTTAATAATTTTATAGATAAATTTTAATTGAATTAGAGTCGTTATTGCCTTTAGATTGATAATTTTGGCATTAAATTATAATTACTCGAGGGCAATCTCAATTGTGTACCGGAAACTAAATTAATAGAGCCTTTCTGCGGAATTTGCCGTGTTTACTAAAAAGTGATTAAAACGATTTATAACCATTGCTTATTTGTAACACAACCAAGAGCGCCTCGATTTCCGAATTTCGTAGCAATCGTCTCCGATCGGAAACTTGTTATACGGTACAACTTAGAAATATGTTTATAACAATAATAGTTGATTGTTATACAAGAAGATAAAGGGAGACAATATAGACAGAGATAGTCATAATTTATTACAAGATGAGAATAACAATTAAATTTGTTCTGCTGGAGACGTTGCTTGTATTTCCCCTTAAAAATTCCAAACATTCGTCCTTCATATTAATTATTACCTAGTCGAGTCTTGAGTAATTATATTCTATCTTTGAATAAAAACTTTTACGGCTCGCTAGAAACCATAGCTGACGGACGAAAATTAAGAAGAAAGTTTTAGCGCCTAGAGAATTACCTGCTACGTTAATCCCGCTTAGATAACCATAAATCACAAATTTTAGCAAGAGTTGTAAAAAATGTATTGAGTTTTATACCATGATTCGAAATTTTAAATCAAAATGACTTAAGTGTTCTTAACAATTACAGCTGTCGGCGTCAAAAATTCTTTGAAATGCCCTCCAAGATTGATATCTACTTTGAGAACCGCTGCCTTAACGTAATGACACCGATTCGAGTGTCATAAGGAAGAGTGGTCTCGAATTGAAATGAAACCTCTCCTAAGGAAGTTGCGATTTATTAATGTTCTTCTGCGTATCTATAGTAGATTTTTTTACTTAGTCTAAGGTAAACGCTGCATTAACAACTGTTTTGATGAAAAAAATATATAAATTTTGTTTTTTTTAGTTACCTTATTGAGAATATTATTATTGTTAACTTATTATCTAGACCCAGTATCAACATAATAGAGATATATATAGAGACCTCTTTGTAACACTAAGAGTGGGTCACTCACTAGAGTCACATGCTTTCATCATTGCAAAAGGTATAAAACTCAATATAACTTGTCTAACAACAGATTGTCGCCAAGTGACAACATGGCGTATGTTGTCGAAGTCGTCAAACGTTTAATACATCTCATGTATCTCTCTCGGGAAAAATGAGACTATGATTTAAAGTAGTCCAAGAAATACATAATTCTGCAGCTAATATTGATAAGATTTAAAATGCAATACCAGTATTATAAATATTGATCAGACCCTATCTCGTATACTAGCCATGAAACTTATTATTCAAAGCCATATTGGAATACGTTCGATTTTTGAATTCACACCTAACAACCCTTTGATATTCATGTAAGCCGTAACTGCCTAAAATGTTCAAAATGTCGACCAAATTCACAATGTAAGAGAATCGTTGCATATTCGTCGATGACCCGCGGTCCGGAATCAACGTTTTGCATAATACAAGACTTTGGTAAAAAGGAAAGAAGGCTTTAAGGTTTTCTTCGTAGCAACTGAATGGTTTTCCGAAAGGATATAAAAAAAATATTACAATAAAAATGAGTTTCCAAGAAAGCGGATAATTTAATGCTAATTACGCGTACAAATTATGTTTATCCTTCTATATATTCGTACCTTTATTTGTAAGTGGTAAACAATTTTTTTATGCAACGTAATACAGAAGAGATTAAAATTAAGAATTGTACGCAACATTTTAATAGAATTTTTAATTACAATTGAAGTGTGTACAATAAAATATGAATAAACAAATATACAAAATATTTAATAAAAAAACAATTACTATAATGATTTTTGAGTTAAATATAACTTTCTAAAGTCGCCCGTGTATAAGAAGCTTAATCTTTGTAGCGACATCTATTGGGTGCAGTGGAGTGTAACAATGCTAATGTTATTTGAATAGGAATTGGATTTCTTCGTTTACGTCTCGCTTTAACCCTTCATACAATCGTTATTAAGAAAATGAAAATCTGTTGAACTGAAAGCGTACCTGATTCAAATTTCGAATCTTAGTAGTATAATGAATATAAATATGAAAATAAAGAATAATAATGAAACGTAAACCTATAATATAATATACAATAAGTATGATATTTCAATTCAGTTTCACTATATCCTACTAATATTATAAAACTCGAAAGTTTGTTAGTATGGATGGATGAATATTCGTTAGTCTTTCACGTAAAAACTACTGAATGGATTTTTAATGAAACTCTGCAACAATATAACTTACATATTAGAATAACTCATAGGCTACAGTTGATAAATATAACATAAAGTATGTAGGAAAAATCCTAACATCTATGAGCTATTTGCGCAATCAAAATCGCTAGAGTTAATGTTTTTAAGTGTAAATTTGGATACACATATTTGATATGAAGGATATATATACATATGCATATGTATAGCCAATATAAGCTAATTATTCTAAAATAAAAGTATGGATTATTTATTCTAACGCGCATTTTGTAGTAATAAATTGATTTCAAAATGAAAATAAATTCTAGAAATAGGGATCAGGGATAGTAATGTAATACTCTTAGAAAAAGGTCAACGGTCAAAATCAAAAACAAAAGCACTAAATCGAATTCGGATTTGTTTTCATCCAATCTATTGTGAGTTCTATCGTATTATAAAAAAATAAATTTCCACGTCTGTTTATGGGATAATAAGTGTATGATACTTATTACCACAAATACAAAGTAACAGACTACTTTGACATGAAAAATTATATAATTGACATATTTCACGGGAATTTGTCATAAAGGCTTTGGTGCCTTTATATGGCCATACGCCTCCATACATGTAGAAATATTGAAATTTTTGCACATTGAAATTTCTATTGTAAAGTGGCACTGCAATTTCATATTTTATATGCTTTGACTTTTACGAATCTTTGAAATTCAAATTCTCATATTGATGTAGCAGCAATAATCTGCATAAATTGCCTCGTATAATGCAGCCTTGTATCCTCCAGGACAGTGGCCTTGTTCGTTTATATATTTTAATGCAAATTCTTATGTAGATGTTGAAATATTTAGACATTTTGTCAAGCTGTCACTAAGCGCCAGATTTCTGTTAATAATCGAACATATTCACGAAAAGTATTATTCTAAAATAAACTTAAAAAAGACTTTTAAGTTTAAGACTAAAAAGGAGATTTTATTTTGTTTGTTTATTAAGTTCAATGGCTAATCTCATTATCCTTATCTAACTTGTGCATTTAAAGTGATATAAAATCTTAGATATTGAATTTTATGAAAAAAATCTCGTTAACCTATAAAAAATTAAGAACATGGGAACACACCACATTGTTAACGTATTCAAACAATTCTACACATCGTCCATTAATTTTCTATTATATTACTTGTGTTGGAGACTCAGATTATTTTTCCCGGTCACTACATTAGCGCCCTATCGTGACGGATGTAAGTCTGAGTTATGCGACCACACTACCGGCATCGGACTATCGCACATGAATGCTAACATTTTTATATTCTCATGAATAATTCTGTCATACTTTGCATACAGCAAATTTTTCATTACAAAAGAATGGCTTTGATTACTCAAACGAAACTTGAAAACAACAATGTACAATAAAATGTCAGTGTTACTTTATTAGTCCCCGAATCCCGGCTTTTTATTCCCTCTATTTACCTATTTATGTACGCATTTAATACTTGCTCAAATTGTATAGGAAAACTTGGCTTTTACTAAGTCTAAATGCTCATATAAGTACATATAGGCAATAAAATAAAATATTCAATATATATATGAAAATAAAGACTGAGGAGGCGTGCGATTTTTTTGTTAAATGTGGAAATCAAAATACCAGTCAACTCTACCCATTTCCCTGTTCAAGTAGATTTAGCTTAGCTAAATAGAGATACGTGGTCTGTATAACCTTAGAAATGCACCTGAATTACCTCAATACACCACACAAAGTAATTGGCTTTGTGTGGCCCTGTGTAGTCAAAACTATAAGTTCGCCTTAGTTTGGTTAATTACTAAAATATTATCAGTTGAACTTCATAAAGCAACTATAGTTCATATATTGTTACCGAGACTCTAATCAGAGTCTTGCTGACATATCAGATAGTAATTGCATTAGTTGACCGATGAGGCTGCAGTGACCGATTACGTAGGAATTAGGTAGCAAAAAGAAAACGCTACGTCACGCCTTTAATGATAAATTACTTCGAACATCTGCTCTTGAATGGCCTTGCCAATATTGGAAATTTGTTTTTATGATTAATTTTGTAAATTAAGGTAAAACTTGATGACAAAGAAAAAAAGATAATCTATTATACTATGCGAGGTATTGTATTCAAGTGACAAATAGAACAGGGTCTATTGTATTTGAAATCGAAATTAAAATAATAATATTGCATACATTGTACCAGGCGCGAGTTTTTTTTCTACGCAGTCATAGAAAATTTAGGAAATACTGCAATATAATACTTTGGTATAACCGTGTGTAGCACTTAACTAAATAACTCATTTCCTATATTAAAATCATCAATGATTTGTTGTCAAAACCACTTTCGCATTTGATATCTTGGCACAATGATACAACCGCATACAAATTTAAAAAATCAATTTAATACCATATAATGAGTATAATTTATTACCGAATTTCTTGGTATGCTCGAGTCAATTATGATTTATTCACCTTTCGGTTCTTGGTATAAATATGTTATGTTTACAGGTAATATTTCCCAGCGCTCTCCCTTCCCCTTCAAGATCCCAGCTTATAACGGTTGCCCCTGTTTACATAGAACCACCACAAAATTTGTATACAGTATAAATTCGGGGAATCATATTTTCGGTAAGACTTAAAAATAAATGTTTTATCTTTAATCACGACCTCGAAACATAATTAATACATCATGACACAATTTTCATTCGCTTTCATCTTCCTGTTTTCTGCTTTCAAATTTCTAATCTTTGAATATAACGAATAGAAACACATCGGTATAAACATGGTAAGAATATTTCATTACTCTGACAACTTCAAGCTTAAAGCATCATTTAGATCTATAAAAGGCTTACACATATTCTCACTTCATATTATATTTATGATAGTTTTGTTATATGTTCAATGTCGTAGTATCACATTCCATGTTTTCATCGGTTTATGGCATATAACTCGCAGGTTCTACTTTAGAACAACAATTTTTAAGGAACATAAGAATATGTTTATGGAAAATTTCAAATTTCAGTCATACAGATGTTGGGTCTTGACGTATAAATAAAATACTATACCGAACCAATTTATAAATGTATGCCGACTTTTGGTTACTTTTCAGCAACCATGGTCTTGGTGAGACTGAAAGGAGTCAGTTCTTCGGGTTTTTAACCCGTAATACAGTATTTTATTTACATGTTCTTATCAAAAAGGTAAAGAAAAAAGATATTGGGTGCATCCAGGTTTTAACTACAAGAGAACAGTCTTTTTATATTTGCGTGGACTTAATGAAAACGGGACGATCCCTAACAACTTGTAAACCAATGTTTGATGGATTGGTTTTCACGGCGAAACAGAGATTCATCATTTGCTGTCAAGAGCCATCTGAAGCTAAGCCTCATAGATGTTTGAATATCTCTGTAATGTCAGTACACTGTGTTGTGATTAATTAAGATTTATTACTTTAGCCTTGTTGACCGAACTGGATGTTGCAATTCGATTTTGCCATCTTCGTTGCTCAGTTCATTCACCTACTTGGTTTTATTAGTTAAATAGATAGCTGGAACTTTGGATTATAAATGTGTTTTTCTCAATCACATTGTAGACGTCTCTCCTACGTTTAGAGTAATCGGACCTTACGTCCCGTAAATCATAGGTAATGTGGCACATTATATAAATAACAAGATATCACCTAAAAGTATATGTAATTTAAGCGACAGCACCAATATGCCTGTATTTCACTAATTAGTACTCACACAGCATAATTTATTTGACTAAGCACTCACACAATCTTCGGTATAATATATTTTATTTTAAATTTATTAGTTACATTAATCACATTTTTTCTAATAAAATCTTGCTACCCAAGCAAAATTTTATTATAAAAAATGCGATTTGATGAAAATTTCCTTATTATATCAAGCATTCCAAATTTTTACAATAATCTTAACTTAGCTTTTAAAGTTTAGTAGCTCATATTAACAAATTATTCGATGAAAATAAAATTTTTTAAGTTTAAAGTGTTCCTTCAGAAAAGCATCGTCTTACACAATCGGTAGTCTTCTAAAACGCTATCCTTGTTCGTAAATTGAGTTTCAACACCAACTTGATTGACCTAGAAAGAAACTTTGTTGCCACTATTTTGACGGCATACTCAGCTTTTTTTTTTTTTTTTGTGTTGATTCTGCTCCATGGCAATCTGTTTTGGAAACAATAAGCCATTTCCTTGGTCGATAATTCATCTGGTATATGTTATCGTCGAGAGTCATTATAATTAGAAAATTACTTCCTAATAACTCCCTATAATGACTTATTGTGAGAATCTTCTACTTAGGTTTGGGATGTCATTTCTCTTAAGTCGGGCATATCGAATCCCACCTTCACCGCTCAGAGCCTTTGCGAGCTCGTTTATGTGGTTGTTAAGCCTCTCCTGGTATCTGCGGCTGCTTTGGGTAATTTCTTGCTTCACCGTTGGTATGCCTAGGTCAAGATACATATATTTGTTGCTAATACATTGAGGGATGCCTAGCATTGTTCTTAGACATTTGCTCTGGAATCTTTCGAGTATCTCTATGTTGCTGTTGCAAGCGCTTCCCCATAGTTGTATGCCATACGTCCAAATGGGTTTGATTACTGATTTATAAAGGAGCAATTTGTTTCTCCCATTCAATTTTGAATTTTGTCCGAGTATCCAGTTTAGACTGCGAATCTTCCCATCTAATTGCTTCCTTTTCGTCCATATATGTTTTTGCCATGTTAATCGTCTATCCAAGTGTATTCCAAGATATTTGGCATTATCTTGTTGGGGAATTTCTATGTTATTTAATTTAACGGGAGGGCAAGTATGTCTCCTGAGCGTGAATGTTACGTGAGCAGATTTGCTTTCGTTGGCTTTAATCCTCCATAGCATCAACCACTCCTGTAATACGTTAAGGTGTTTTTGTAGCATAATTGAAGCAGTAATTGGGTTGCTGTGGGTGGACAATATGGCGGTATCGTCGGCATAAGTCGCAGTCATAGTGTGTTCGTTCGTTGGTATATCTGCAGTGAAGATGAGATATAAAATAGGGCCGAGAATGCTACCTTGCGGGACCCCTGATTTGATTTCATAGAGTTCTGAACACTCACTGTTGAACTTGACTTGATAACTTCTTTTATTCAGATATGATTTTAAAATATGTAGAAAGCAGTGAGGTAGTTTCTTTTTTAGTTTGTAGATCAGGCCCTCGTGCCATACTTTGTCAAACGCTTGGCTAATGTCTAGGAAGACACCAGAGCAGTACAATTTATTTTCCAGACCTCTGCTGATGACATCAACAATACGATGTACTTGTTCAATTGCTCCATGTCTTTCACGGAAGCCAAACTGATGTTTGGGAAGCACAGTTTCCAAATGTTGTTTCATTCTGTTGAGAAGTATCCGCTCAAAAAGTTTACCAATGACTGACAGCAGACTTATGGGCCTATACGAGCTCGTTAAATGTAAGGGTTTGCCCGGTTTAGGGATCATCACAACCTGTCCGATCTTCCATTGCCAAGGAAAGATTTCAAGTTTCAAGCAGGCATTAAAAATATGAACAAGTTTCATTGTACCTTTGAACGGAAGTTTTTTTAGCAGGGTAGCGTCTATATGATCATAACCAGGTGCTTTACCTTCCTGAAGATTTCTTATTTCTGTGTTCACTTCTTCTGGGCTTGTACTTTTTAGTGGCAGACACATTTGATTTGACGATAGAAGGTAATTTTTGATTTCTGCGATATGTTCCTTGCAACCTTCATTGTGTGGCTGAAAAACATTGCTCAGGTGTTTAGCGAAGGCTGTAGCTTTTTCCTGATCCGATCTAGCCCATCCTCCCTTGTTGTCATTAATTGGTGGAATATGAGTTTTGGGTTTCTTGATGTTTTTAGTTATTTTCCAAAGTGAATAGTTTGTTTCAACTGTTGGGTCCAGGTTAATGAGCATGTCTTGGATATTGTCATTTTCAATCGTGTTAATGAGTTTTTTAAGTTCGTTAGAATATTTATTAAATGCTGCTTTGTCACTTGGATATCCTGTTCTATGCCATTCTTTACGTAGCTGACGACGTTTTTGGATTTTTTCTTTGATGTATGTTGGATATGAGTTATGCTTCGGAGGTTTACCTTTACTTCTTCGTTTAGTTGTTGCGGCATTAGCAGCATTATGGATGGTCATGTTAAATTTTTCCACCTCGTTTTCAAGGTCGTTAGTTGTGCTGATTTTAGCTTTAAGGTTTGTTTCCAAAGTGACTACTTGTTTGTATATTTCCCAATTTGTAGTTTTAGTGTCATATATTTTTAAAGGAGGTTCAACAAGTATAATTCTGGTATTTATGTTAAGGATAACTGGAGTATGGTCTGAAGTAAGGTCGATTCTTGACTCGATCTTAGTGTTATTTGAGTCTACGTTTTTTGTAATGAAGAAGTCTAGGAGGTCAGGGGTCTTAGCTCTGTCGGTAGGCCAATAGGTAGGTTCTCCACTAGACAAGCATCCTAGTTTCAGATCCCTCGCTACTTTATATAGTTGCCTTCCTCTTGTATTTGTTAATCTGGAGCCCCAATTTATGTTTTGAATTCCAATCTCCGGCACTAATAAATCTTTGGCCTAGGGTGGAGAAATATCGAGTGAAGTCTTGGTCAGATATAGTATGTCTGGGTGGGCAATAGACTGCAGAAAAGACAGTTTCAATATTTTTTTCTGCTATTGTAATAGATGTTGCTTGAATTTTTTCAGTACAGTACTCTTCCAGTGGGTAATGTTTAATGTTAGTTTTAATTATCACTGCAGTACCACCATGGCTGTTGCCAGAGGGATGATTAGTTGTATAGATAGTATAATTTTTAAGTGTTATATGAGATTTTGCTGTGAATCTTGTTTCAGAAATTAAGGCTATGTCTATATATTCTGTTTGTAGGAAGGTTTCAAGTTCTTGACGTCGTTCCGTCAAGCCGTTGGCGTTCCAAGTAACGACTCGGAGGTTGTCTGTCATTTTCGTAATAGTGTGCTGACTAGTTGCACCAGGCGGTCCAACATTTTGTCCATCATTTTTTCCATTAAAGTCATCATGGAGTTCTGTAGTTTTGCGAGCATTGTCTCTATTATATCCATAGTCTCATGATTGTCTTTTCTTTCTGTAGGAGGGCATTTTGGTTTTGTCTTTGAACTCTCAGCGTATGTTTTATTGAAGTTAGTTTGAGGAGGAGTGAAGTTTTCTTTACTCATGTTGTTCGTTTCAAGGATCCTATTCGATTGCCTCTCTTTGTTTATAGGTGCTATCTTTAGAATTCTTTCTTTGTATTGCTTATACACTTTGCAACCTCTATAGCTTGCTGGATGTTTTTCATCACAGTTTGCACAAGTGGCTTCAGTATCAGGTTTTTTGTACATTGCGTTGTAGGATGGCCACATCCACATTTAACACATCTGAAAGGTCTAAAACATTGGTTTTTCGAGTGTCCATATCTCTGGCATCTTTTACATTGGAGAATTTCCTTTTTTTTATAGGGAGCTTCGAATGTAATTTTCATATGATTCAAGTATCTAACGGTAAATATGTCTTTGTTATTTTTATTTGGTTCCAGGTCAACGTAGAAAACAGGAAGTGGTTCTTTGGTAGACCGGTGGCGTATGTTAACTATTTGTCTAACTTTGTGACCAATGCTTTCCAATTCTTTTATTATTTGATGGGTGTCTTCAGATGCGTGAAGTCCACGTAACACTACTCTGTATGCTCTCTCACTTTTTAGTTGGTAAGTGTAATGTGAGATGTTGTCTGCAATGAAACTATCTCTGATTTTTTTGTATGTTTGGATGTCTTTGGGCATAATTTTTATGATATGTCCCGATCTTAGTGTTGTCATGGTATAGAGATTATTTTCAATTAAGTTTTTTAGTTTTTCTTTTAAGAAGGCAATATTGAGAACCCCTGTCACAAAGATAGGTTCAGGTTTGGGTGTGTATTCTTTAAATACAGGGTCGGATTTATTTGTAGTATCCTCATTAAGAATATCAAAGCTGTTTTGTGTCGGTATCTGAAATGCCGATGCGTTCTTGTGCTTCTTGTTCGAGTCATTTAGAATTGGGCTTGTCTCTTTCCGTTTGGTCCTAGTAGGAATTTTGTCTTCTTGCCATTCATTTTCTACGGCTTTTTCTTTATTGTTATTTCTTTTCTGTTTCTCTGCGGGACTTTTGTTATCTATGGGAATTGCCCCTAGTGAGTTGCTCCTTGTTCTTACAAATCGAGTCATTTAGAATTGGGCTTGTCTCTTTCCGTTTGGTCCTAGTAGGAATTTTGTCTTCTTGCCATTCATTTTCTACGGCTTTTTCTTTATTGTTATTTCTTTTCTGTTTCTCTGCGGGACTTTTGTTATCTATGGGAATTGCCCCTAGTGAGTTGCTCCTTGTTCTTACAAACATGCTGGGATGTAAGGTTTGTTGTAGTAAGTTGGTTGTTTTATTTGTTTGAATAGTTTTATTATTTATTGTAGTATCCATGTGGTTCCCACGAGTAGGGGACGATATAAATGGTCGCAAGAAGGGTGACGCCCATTCCTTCTTGAAGGCTGATACACACGACGTTTGCCTGTTTCGCCGCGGTTGGCGCTCAAGACTAGATTCCTCCTAGCCATTCATCCTCTTGGCACGTATCCCACCGTAGGATTAGGGTAATTTTTTAGAGAGATTTTCTTTCTCGCGACCCAGGCAGTGAAGCCAAGGCCCCCGATCGTTATGAGCGATTGCGGGTTGGGTTGATCATTTCCTACCAACCTCTACTAAGACTGGTCAGGTCTTTGATACCAGGCTATTTATCGCCGCCCGATGCTCAGCGTTGTAATTCCTTTAGCACCGCCCAGGGGGTACGTGTAGGGTTGTGGTTAGGTATCTCCTACGGACGCGAATTACTTGACCCCCCATACATACTCAGCATGAGTTAAAAAGTTAAAATCGTATTTACTATCGTGATAAAAATTAATTTTACAAGTATTTTGTACAAATAGGTTTGCAATCGCTTCTTGAATAAGCCCAGCCGTAAATTGCTCAAATTCTGTAAAAATCAGACAGAGAAGGGAGCGTGCACGTAGCGTTCCATTGATCAAAAAAAGTTGTTATATGAATCCCCTAAAATATTTATTTTATCTTTATATTGTTATCGGGTCTGGTGGTCTTTGGGTAGGAAAACCTAAAAACATTATATATTTTAACTTAGAACAGCATTAGATATCAGAATATATTACACCAAGAACAGCGTCCTTATCTTGCATATACAATGCATAGTTGAAATATGTACGCAATATTCCAATGCCGATTGTAAATAAGACCTGATATCATCTTCTGGGATACCGCCAAGATGTTTCTTAGCACCTGTGTGAAAATATTAAGCCAAAGCAACCTAGGTGCGAGCGAGTTTTTTTATCTGACCTCAATATACTTGTCAGTACTGGCTATATTTTCCTTACACAGAACTTTTATGTGGACTGTGAATAGATTCAACTAACTTATCTTTTTCGTGATATCATAGCAAAAACGAAACATTTAAAATACTCTGAACTTTTTTAACGAACATTTTTAACGAACCTTCTGGTTGCCACACCCCGATTTTTGATCACCCAGGTAAATTTTGTATAAAATGTCAATATCCGTAGGATAATTCTGTTTACTACAAGCAAGTGTTCAGGCACAACTAGGATTCGGCAAACAACCCCCGACTTGATAATTAGACTAATACTGTTCACGGTATAAAATTCTAACACTACTATGTTCGTAGAGTGTCGGTGCGTCGAGTCTTTCGCGGAGTATTTAGCGTAAATTGGTCTATTAGATTTTTATACTATGGACTTCCGCAAAGTAAGATCCGAATTTATTAATCACGGTTTTCTTTCTCACATATCTAGTTTTACAATTTTAACAACAGGGGGCAAACATATAGATTATAGAGGATTATCTGATGTTAAGCGACACCCTTGTACCGTGATATCTATACACTCACACGGCCTGAGAGCTTGCAAGTATTGCCGGGCCGTTTAGGTACCTTCTTTTCGTGATAGATCCTAAGTATAATTCGCAGCTGGTTTCATCTGTTATTGGTACGTGGCAGAAGAAGAAGAAGCCTTCAGTTACGAATAATATTTAAAAGAATTGCATTTAGAACACCTAACCTTGTCTAATATAAGACAATTGAGCCGGAAAATATAATAATTACTTGTTTTAATCGCAAACTTTGAACAGTAATTTTCTCACTAATGAGGCTCACCTCGTTTGGCCTGTTACCACATAATTGAAAGTCGGCCTGTTTAGTCGAAAATGTGTTTAGTTAATGTTTAATTATGTTGTCCTTTCATTTATATGATTATTAAATGCGTTTGTGCTATCAATGAAAAATATATCTGATTGAACATAATCTGTAAAAGTATAATATTTATTTATTTTCCATACATAAATATATCTTTACAGCATTACTAATACGGTAGAACTTATTTACTAAATATAAAGTAGACGCTTATAAGTAATATTAACGATAAAAATATACATCTTATAACTAAGTAAAACAATTGTAACCTATTTAAAACATGTACCTATCGCTCTTGTGAGTAGCGCCTCACTGACTGAATTTAAGTGTTCGAGTGGCACATCCAATACTTGCGAACCCTGTCTCAGGTTCCTGCTTGGGACCCGCAAACCCAGATGCCATCATGCAACCCGCAAAACCATAATGCAACATATCCTCGATACCGGAGCATTGTTAATAAATGGGTCTTTTAGGAATTTAAAAAAATATCATTTACTAGGTTTGAAGTGATGCATGATTTTCTGTGAGACAGTGGTACTGCCCCGGTAGTACCTGCCTATTTGGCTGAAGCCTAAAGACGACAGCATGGTACTCCCACTAGGATGGTGAAGCATAAGAAGTGCATAAATTAAAAACGATAATCGATAAATATAACAAATATACGAAAAAAAATTTTTTAAATGATTCATTTATATTAGGAATGTATCACACACAAGTAATAGAATTATTTACGATATAATTTTTATACATCGTTAAAATGTATACATTTACTAATCAAATTAAATAATAATTAGCATGAAATAATTATTATTTTTCAGTCAAAAGAGATGATCTACCTATGTTTGTATAAAACAACATAACTTTTTTACTTTAAATCAACGAATCTTCATGTACTCGTACCTCTATATTTAAATAGATCATAAGAAAGTTCTTTTTGATTTAGTATCCTATTTATCCTATTCCTAGCGAAGATAATGAACAATATTTCACATGATATCAATTGAATATTTTGCCAGCCAATCAGCAAAACAGTTAAAATCATTAGTGAAGAGGTTTATCTAGCAATCTTGAATTTATAGATACACAGGCGTTATTAAGACGTTTGAATAAATTAATCTAATATTAATATAGGTCAAAGGATAGTAGCGACCCGTACAGTTGTGGAATACTAAAATCGACTATTGTTTTCCGATATTGGCTTATCTATGAAAATACCTTATATGGTCCCAACTGTCTACACAATACAATTACATTTTTGAAATATGCTATAAGTAGTTTTAATATAGATATTCTTTACATAACTTAATTTTAATTTACTTTTTGTGAACGAAATTATATAAATGAAATAATGTTTTTTTTTTCACCCTTAATCTAAATTCTAAATTATAATTATTATTCATCAGTTCAACTACTGAACTGAAGAATTATTTTCACCAACTTCGGGGCCTAAAATGCTTTAAAAGTAGGTTTTGTTATCTTGCGCGTGATCAAAAAACGCATTACATTCGCGCTAGTATAAATATTTCTTTATATCCTATAAAGAAATATTTTAATTTTTATGATATCAGCTAATGTATGAAAAATATATAAATTTGAATTTGATAGACGTCTAACGTGATATACAAAAAGTTAAGATTAGATTTTAAGATAGTTATTTTTCAATTTATTTCTTACGTAAATATCTATGTGGCAAAATATATTAAAATTTGCTTAATTAACGTGTACATACCTATACTTATTGCTCATTTCAAAAATTTATGTTCATAGCTTGTTATTAATAGACCCAAATTTAATACGCCATTAACTTGGTCTCTGTTGGACCCGTAAATTTTTGAATTAGAATCAAGAGTTTATAAGATGGTTTCATCGATTTCCGTTTTCAATGAATTATTGATTACTATATATTTACTAATCACACATTTTAATACATATACTTATATACTAAATTTTACGTAATGAATTTAGATGATCGTCTATATCTCTGTAAGTGTATACATATGAAGTCGTATAAATATAATACAGTTGTGTATCATAATCAGGGTCTTCTCAAAGCAAATTAAAACGATTCGGCAAGGCAATTTTTTTAATTTCGCAAGTATCTCATTCTCCACTGAGTCCTTTTCATATGATGCATTAAAAGTAAAATTACGATCTTCATAAAACTCTAACAAAAGAATTTTTAACTATTAAGTAATAAAATGTATGTTTAAGTTAAATGGACCATTTCGGTCGATAAAGTATTGAAATTTTTAAGTATTTTATGAGACAAACCTCTGTATGTCTAACACATTATATATATTATTATATTATTATTATTATATATTATGTTATTATAACACATCAAAGTTACACACATACAGGAAAGTCAAATATATAGTTTAAGCACGTTTCACAAATAACAGTGATATTAATATACTCGTATCTTGCCATCATATTGTTGTCTTCGTCAATCCTCAATCGAAATTCAAATTATGATCATAGTATAGCCATAACTCTAGCAAACCGGTGCGACACTTCAGTCATCAAAATCAGTACACAGGCGGCGGAGCTAAAACACGACATAGACAGAAAAAAACATTCGCGTCGAATTTTATACTCTCCTTCAGTTTTTTGGAAGTTTGTCACTAAAGGTATAAAATACATATTTGTGAATATCCGTGTTTTTTGGATTGGATTTATTATAACTGTAATAAGGGACCTACTCCCTCAATCGAAACAACAACCGTACAATGATGCCGACTTACATGCACGAAGTCTAAATTTAATTTTAACCATTTACTATCATAGGATATACGATATACAATAGCTACTAACTATACTAATATAATTATACACTGATTGGAAAAAAACTCACAGAGCCTTATGGCGCTGGAGCGAGATTGCAAATATACATTTACAGAAGTCTGTAATCAATACTGCTATAGGCACACTTTTTCATCGGGGTTTGAACACAGAATCCATATTAGATGTTTCCCACTCAACCAGGATCTTAGCCAACAAGACTATAAACTAGTAACAATGATCTATTAAAATTAAATAACGCTCAAATTTTCAACATCGTGGTCCCGATAAAAAAATATAGAATGTCAGATATTTGATATTATATTGAAGCCGCCTTTTAAATACTTGAATAATATTGGTAGAATGTTAGGTTCTCTGAATACTTTATATATCGGGAAACCGAATAAATTCCGTCTTTTGTTCTAGTTTTCGTTTCTGCAATATTCGACAAGTTGAAATCAAAAGATATTAGATTTTCAATACTTTCTACGCAACAGTTATATATGTGTTATTTTATTAAAATTCCTTACACGACATGTTCAATTGATTTGTGTGAAATGAATTGAAAGTGTCACATCTTTTAATTATTGATGAATCTCTTGATTTATCTTTTAGCAAAAAAATATAGAATAATGGAATTATATTCGATTTAGATCAAATCGCGGCGCCTACAAATAGGCAAATACAAACTATTTTATTGGTAAACAAAATGAAATATAGAAATTTATATATTAATAAAAAATATATTTCTAAAAATAAATTAAGTACAAGTTACTTCATGATGTGAACATATGATGAGACATTAACGGTCTATATCTTGAAATGCTTGTATTAATTGTTTATAATATTGAAACTACTACATCACTGACATATTAATAGCAGATTGTGAATAACGTCTCACATACTACAATCGGTACTAATAATAAAAACATTTGCTTTAGTAATAGGGAAGTATTTTGAATAAATCAACTTTACTGCGTGTCGCAAGTGAGTGTTAATAGACTACGAAGGAAGGGAGAAGATTTCACTATGCTAAGACTGCTTAAAAAAAAACAGAAATATTAATACAAATAGTAATACTAGTAAATTCGATCTAGTTTAGAAGGGTTTACCAATCAGAAGATAATAATCTGCCGAGTCCCAACCGAACTGTTAACAGAGGAGACCATTCAAAACCACCAATTACTGGACGTCACCTCTTAATTAAAGGAAGTGTCATTGAAATATCAATTAAATTTATTCCTAGATAAGTTTAATGTCAGGCATAGCTTTGAGTTTTATCTCAGCCCTCATTATTTCTAGTAGAAATGCGGTTATACATAGACCGAGCGTTCGTTCACTGCTTTTATTGGGTAAATAAAAAGTAAACATTGTACTAAGAGCCTGTTTTATATGTCTGTACCAATTTTTTTAATAAGTGGTAATATTTAAGTACTAATTCCGTTTTTAATCAGCGTATTAAATTATAATTATTATGTTAATATAACCGGAGGCCATTCACAGGTATAAGTATATTTATATACATTTAGAATATGCTTACGTATGTATTCTTCATAATAATCGAACTACTTAAAACCTCATGCATTGGAACGTAGATGACTTAGTAACAAAGGTTGATAAAAGACCAAGAAACTGAATACCGTAGCAGGTGTAACTTATTCATACACTCAGAGGGCGCACTTTGACCTTTTGATAGCCTTTTAAATATTTGAACAGCAGATATATGGGGTGAAGTATGATAAGGGGATTAAATTTTAAATATTTGTCTGGTCTTACACTGGCGTATGGGTACGACCTCCTTCTGATTTGAAAATACTTACCTTTGCTGTACCTATGTGTTAGGGCTTCTTACGCTTCTTATTCTATCGCTAAAATGTACTCAACAAAACAAAACAAATATACGTAGTTATAAAGATAATTGTAATAAAAGTAACGTGTGCAAATAAGGATTCTTTCGCTAATTAAAAAAAATACGCTCTACGCTCATGCATCGCCGCAATGACCGATTCGAGCTTTGGAATAAATGTTCTCTCTATAAAGTAAAACAACGTCACACATGTAACGTTGTTTTATAAAACTTCCATCCCTTATAAGGGATGGGAGTGATTCTAATATATAAGTTATCATTTCATATTGTTGTATATAAATAGCAAAATGACTGACAGCTATCTTTGATTAATCGGACATAAAATAATATGTTGAATCAAAAATTATTCGATATAACTTATGAAAAATGCTTTTAAAAGTTTTAAATCTACAAGCCCCACTAAATTAAGGACATATGACACATAATTTAAACTTAAGTATTTAACGCGAAGCCACAAAAACTATTTAACGCTGAGATTGTTCTAACAATATAAGCCTTTAATTTGTATTAGTTTATTACTATTTAGTTCACGGAGTATTGAGATGGATATAGTACGTGTGAAATTATTTACAATGGGCGTATGTCCTATGTCCCTGGTGTATTTCTAGTTACATCCGAGTTAGTGATTGACATTCACTAAATGAAAATTGTCAAACATAATAATTTTCGTTGAATTGAGAGTCGATTTACTAATATAAGTAAAGAAATAATACTGCGTCAATATTGTTACATTAGATAAAATAGGCAGCTGACATTTTTCGTTTAGGGTAATAAAGTAGTGTAGAAGGTGTTCCAAAACGTCGTAAGTTAGGTTCCATATATAATCGACTCAATATAGGGTAGATTACTTATGAAATTCTAGTCTATGAGTTCAATCACTGCATATGACTGAGTCTCTTTCGATCAATCAATGGATCGACACAGATAACCATTACCTTACTGGCCCAAAAATTTAATAACTCGCCTGATTTTGTCACAAAGAGATTTTTCATCAGGCAGCCATTATATGCATTCAGACTAGTAGCAGATCAGGCGCCATTTTGTCCATAATTCACACTCAATAGCGGGAAGTATTAAAAATGTAAAATGCATTCAAAGTGCAAAAAGAGTTTGAATATTTCCTGAAAGGGTGCCAAGCCGCGGGCATGAGGCAAATCTGAAAACCTACTGTGTTTTATGGGACTACACTTTATCTATTATTTTTAGAGCATCGGTTATATTGTAACGTGTGAAATATCTCGCAATAAATTCTAGTTTTCAAATTTTCTAGTTGCTTTACGGACTGTTTAAATTGGCGCAGTATATTTTTAATGCTTGCGACGCCCAAAACCTAACAGAACACACACAGATGGGAATTACTTGAATACCAACTACTTTTTTAATGAATCGTTTTTAACTTAGACTAACCTTCCGGCGAACCGGCGACAAAACGGCGCTATAGTTCCACTGACTGATAGAAAACATGATATACATACATACGTCATAAGAGTAAATAGCAAAATATACACAGATGTGTAACATCGCAACAACATGTTGCGCTATGCCATGCCATGTTGAAATTACAAAAATATGGACACAAGAAAAATTTAAAAACAAATTCGAATCCAAAGATTAAAATAAACTTTTAAATTGATTGAAGTCTGCTAATCTACAGCTAAAAATAACTCGGAATTAAACAAGAAGTAATAAAACTCATTAAGTTTCGAGGATATGTAGAGGATTAAACGCTTAAGTATCCCTGGATTATTTTAGGAGTTCAGTAAGAAATGAAATGAATGAAAGAAAACATATTTATTTTGTAAATGGGCTCGGGGCAATATAACCATAAAAATCCTAGTTATCAAAATGAACATAGTTTGAAATGGACTAATTACAAAGCTCTGATTGGTTATCGCGCTATCCTTTTCATTCAACATCAGATCAAAGCCTTGATTAACGTCCGAGTGAAGGATGCAATTCATTAAATTTCTGTCCAGATTCTAGCTGAATACAACATTCATTAAAACGGTTATTCAGTTTTAATTTATAATCAATCAATACTTTACAAGTAACTTGGTCGTGGAAAAAATTTCATAAACATTGAAATTCCTTTACCTTCAAGCTTATGTAAATTAAAAAATTTTATAATGATTTTATAATGTTCTAGATTTAAATTATTGATATAAAACTAAAAATAATTGTAAACATCAATAATAACATGGGAAACATAGATTCAATTCATACATTGTTCTAGGCTCTTATCCAATGAACCTACATTTACAAACAACATAATTCGCTCATATTCTTCAACATGCTTAATATTTCGCATGTCATCCTAATACCCCCATCAAATGTCAAGCAGATCAAGATAACCATGAAACGAAATTATTCATGGAAATACTGTCCAATTGTCTTCTAAAAGACGTTCGGCTCTATTAAGAAATAGATACGAATCGGTACGATCGTGTTGCGTTATGGACGGCCATTTCCACGTTACTTTTCGCTACTGTCTTATATTTGATATAATTGATGTATTTCGTACATTGAAGCGTTTGTGAGAAACTACGGAGTGATTGTAATCAAAACCATCGATGGTCAACATGTTTTTCGACAGAGTAGCTTCCTTTATAATTGCTTGGTGTTCGGATATGGGCTTCGCGGTCAAGATAAGGTCCAATGAATTGTGACAAAATTGCCAAGCGTGTTTATTGTGGTTGTTGGCAGACGTAAAACGCTTTTGGGCGTACTCATTGTCTTGTTGGAGCCCGCTCAAATTGTCCATACAAAGTTTTTGGCCAATGTTCTGACTATATTTTATATAGTGTTAAACCACTTTTGTCATTACTCTTACCGGATGGTTTTCTGCATTTATTGTCATCTTAATTACGATTCTATATTTGAATTCCGTTCGTTAGACACTTTACTTAATACTAACTGACGTCCGCATCAGCTTAGGATTTGTTTTATTACACTCCCTTATTTGACTCATGGAGCCTTTGAGCCTTCTAGTGGCTTTTGCTACGCAATATTGCAATTTAGACGTGTATTTTAAGATCAACAGATAAGGCTTGTAAGAACGTTGTTTACCAATTGATGCATTTTCTTCTATTTATTTTTCAATTATACACACGAAAAATGGACAAATTGTTACAAAGGAAGATAGAATAATGAAAGAAACGAAGAGAATGAATAGAATTCGTACGAAACAAATCTGATTGCCAATCTATAATGGTTAATAGTTATATGAAATAAACTTCACCAAAGGCTATGAATCATTTGAAAATGATTACAGAAATTATTATAATGTTAGCTTATATTTTTTTAAATATAGCCTTCTTAGAATGTTTATATTACTAATTTCAATATAAATTATCCTTTTCATCCCCGCTTAGTCAAATTAAAATACACTTAGCCCATTAGTTACTTAGCTAGTAACTAATGGGCAATAATACATATCACTTCAACACCATTCATCGCTTAACGCGATTTATTAAATAATGTCTATAAGAGAAATTGAAGCTTACTATTTAACAATCATTTGAAATTATTTTTGGAGCTCAGTTGAAATGAAACATGGACTATTCCAACTGAGTGGCAAAACAATGTTTAAAATTCATTGAATATTTCGTGAAGATGCCCCTCATTTCTGTAAATAATTTTATTCAAGCATTTTGCTCTTCATTTTAATGTTTAATTAACCCAATTAACTTAATATGAGACTGAGCACTCGCGAATTTTAATGAAACGATATAATTTTGTTTTAGTATATTTTATCCATTTAAATATCATTTGAAACCGAATGAATATAAAACCTCGTCCTTTTTATTAACTCTTGCTGCACAATTGCTTATTTTGACCCACTTTTGTAACCTTAACCGCTACTCGACTGTTGGAGAAAAATAAGGATCACGATCTTAAAGTATTCATTATTTACTTTATTTCGCGATTCATTAATATTTTATGATTAATGCCACTGTGAGTGTAATTTTATTTTGTCACTGAAGTAATTAGTTGCTTTGACTGACAATTACTCTGCTTGAGTACAGTAAGATTAAGAAATTAACTTCATGATCCGAAACGGCTCAAAGACTTTGTGTCTTAAAAGGACTGTCCATTTCTATTACACGTCTTCAAAGAAGGTGTTTCACAATTAGACCATATATTTTTTTTGTCTGTTTGCGGATAAGTTTGTAGTATATGAACCAATTTTGTTTTTTTATTCCCAGCCTTTGTTATTGTTTTACTTCTCACTGAATTAAGTTCATAAAACACTTATAATCAATGATTACTTAATCAAATCAAAATATTGCTTTGAGCTAAATAAATTTATTTTTTACTTTCTCCTTTCAAGTTCTTCTAAGTTGGAAGTTGTTTAATATTGTTAAAAAGTACCTATTTTTCATGTCCGCCACTTGCCGTGTCCAGTATGGTATCATCCGTTACTAATAGGCTTTTAATAAATCGTACTTGTTCAAGGTGAGGTCAAAGTACACCGGAGCGGAGTAACATTTCGAAAATGTTATTGTGTTATAAAACAAATCTACAAGCATAAAGTAAGCTTTACCCTTCTTTTCAACACTTATCGTAATTCATAAATAATGATAAAAATAATTCACATTCCATCATTGTAAATATAACGTAATATACGGTTAATAAACGATATCCGATTTTCCGGCTTTAAAATAGGCTTTCATTAGATACAACTTGGGCGCAACAATGCATCAGTGCAGTACTGTGCGAGCGATTAGTGTTTCAACCGCAGTAGCCGCATGCATTAACAGTGATTTACTTATAACAAGGATATATTGATAATAATCTCAACAATGTAATTGCTAAGTAAAAAATGCATAAAGCTTATTCAAATTTTGGTCTTCATATTCATTTCATTCTTTAGATATTAATAAAATTCATTTGCAATATGTATAAACAAAATGTTGCTGTAAGCTGCAGTAAAGTTCTACAACAAGTGAAAAGTCAAAACCTGAGTTTGACCTCTGACCAACACGGACTGGCTGAGATGAAGGCCACAGACTGCTGGCTGCTTAAGAAATTGTATATATTGTTTTAAGTCAGTGGTCAAAGAATTTACTTCTATTTTCTTCTGTTTTAATTTAGGTAAAAAATCATAATAACCTAATATACTTAATATCATAAACCTAATAGTATACCTTGAGTGATTTTGCCTGTAACTCGAAGCAAGCGTAAACTTAAAGAAAATTTGTGTAAAATCGTGATAACTGCAAAACAGAACGCTCATATTTATGTTATATATTATTTGTAGCTGTATGTTTTATATACTCATTTAATTACGTTGCATTTGTTTATTAACATACAGCATTGCTAGGATTTATAATTAATGTTATATTCACAATTATTACAAACGTACTATAGTTTGCACACTCATAATTGGTAAAAATTTTAATTTATATATTCTCATCAATTTATAAAAGTTTGTTGTATGTTTCGACGTATACATTTTTACAATTATTTTCTTCAATCATAAAGTGTTATTGTATGTGAAACAAATCCTTCGAATGCGATTCGCCCCCAATTCAAGCAGCCACATGCAAAAACATTTCAGCAGTTTGAGCAATCGGAATTCATCGAATACATCTTCATTTTGTTAATGAAACATTCTCATCATACAAACATTTCGCTGGGTTTAAATTGTATACTTTATCATGTAGATACAAACGATTTTATGCTGAATATTTCCTAACAAATATGTTACTAGCGTGAACACTATTGTTCTTATAAGACTGGCCATGTAACGAGGCTACGTCTATCGCTCGCAGCAACACGCACAAATACTATTGCCGTTTATCGCACCACAGTCGCTTTACATGTGACGATTTCTGAAGATTTTAATAAATAATAAAATATTAAGAACAGTTCTAACCATAAAACATAACTAAATATTTTATTACTATACGTTTCTAGCTAAAACTGCTTAGTCGTGCTTTGTTGTGGTGGGTTGTTTCATTGTTTGAATTTCGATAGGGTTTCGCTTTATAGACTTTAGCTCTTTAGGTTAACAAGGACTCACTAGGGTATCCAGTTCAATTGTGACGATACGTATGTCAGTGATAATATAAGATTCCAATTATTGTAAAATTTTATTCTATTTAGTGAATTTATTATTATATTTATTTATATAAATTTCAATTTATTTATATAAATTGAACTTTCTTAAAGTGTAATGGCAATGGAATAAACACAGAACAAATATTGATTTAGAGTAAAAATATCAAACAATTTACTTTAACTAATTTATTTTCAGATTATTAGTGAGCAAAGTTGTTTAATTCTTTAAAAATAAGTTTTCTACTCAAAGAATTTTGCATGTTAAAAAATTAGTATTAGTATTTTTTTAATATCACACTCGTAATCGTATCGTTTCGTGTATAAAGTATTTGTGTTGGCCGAGATAGAACAGTGGATATATTTCACATTCTAGTTACATCGGAAGAATGTGGCTATAAACATAAATATGTTGTATTCTAATAGAAATTTTGAAATTGCCTATTGCAAACAGAGAATGATTGTTGTGAATATTTCCTGTTCAAATTTAACATTGTTAAGACTGAAAAAACCTTTTTTGGTAACTGACTTTATGATATCGGAATACTTTGGAAAAAGACACGAAGATAATATTAATTTAAACCATAAGATTAACAAAAATATATTATGCCAAAAAAAGTCTACCTATTGAAGGGTTCAAGTGAATTCTTTTGCATGAGCTATCTGAACAGTAATTCACTATCTTATTATAAAGCTGAAGAGACAGTTGAAATGAATTATATTAACATTATTAGCCCATTAATGTCTTTTGAATCCATCTAGTTCATTATCTTCAAGGAAATCAGTCTATTTTTGTGAGATATTTTTCGAATTTTTTCGCGAAAAATCGCAATCAATTGTCGTTATAACACGGTTAACAAATTAGTTTTTATACATACATTATTTAATGCGTAATGAATTTAAACTACGGAAGCGAATTTTTTTTTTTGAGAAAATGTACTTATTTAATGTAGTAGGTAAAGTACCCTTATTATTTTATGTTTCATATTTTTATGTACATCTGACTCAGAAAAGACACTTTTAAATATTCTGTAAAAAAGCATTTCTTTATATCAATGCTCTATATAATCTAGAAAAACAGAGGTTTGGCTGTTTTAAACGTGAAAAAGTTTAAAAATACGTTGTTATGTTTCTAAATTTACAATTACTTCCACTTCACAAATAAAAGGCGTAGAGTGGGTGGAATAACCGCCTCTGTTTTACCGCCACAGATAATTAATACGAAGAATTTTCATTATAATTGACTTATAAGATTTCACTCATTCAATCAAGTCTATATTACATGTAAATAAAGATCATTTAAGTTAAAGACCACTCTAAAACAATTATTTTCTCTAATTGCACACAAGAAGCCCTTATAGTGTAATAATTAGCTGGTCCAATGTTGTAATTGTTTTAAGTACATTTATTACCTTAAATGCGGTGTAAAATTTCCCTTCAGAATCACATACCTCGACATTGTCATTAGCCTGCGAGTCAAGTGTATGACAGTCGTATTTCTCCACCTAAACTAAATTGTAACAAAAATATTCTAGAAATAACATTAATTGTAGCAGAAGCGACAGACTTCTACAACATTAGTCCTAATAAAAGTTGAATGAACTCGACTTGTTTCCAAAACATTTTATCGTAAACTTTCCAGCTTGTTCCGGATTCCGTTAAACTTCGGGCCGGAACTTTGCCTCAATAATTGTACATCTGACTTTCGAATCTAATTTGAAAATAGTTGTCAATATAAAACTTGAAGAAATATTGAAACACTGTTATAATGTTAAAGTAAAACATTTCCATTTTACATAGGCATTATTTTACCTATATGTGGGTCATAAAAGATATATAAGCGAAAGGAATACCTTTTGAGTTGTGATAACATTTACGTTCCCTAATTATCTTTACTGAACGGATTAAATAATCGCTTATTAAGATTATTAACTACTTTATTAAAGTTTATTTTAGTAATTTATTTAATAATGACTGGAAATTTCGGATGTTATAAAAACTGTTTATAAACTAAAGCAAGGGAGACGTTTCGTAGTAGAAGCAAGAGTAATTACGTCAATCCACGTGTATACTTACATTCAATTCAAAAGCCGATACCCACTTGGTTAAACTATAAAGTTAATCTTGTTAAAACCTCGTTTCAATAAAGATCCGGACATAAGTGTGTTTTGTTAGATTTTCTGGCTCATCGCTAGTTTGGTGGTAATAAAATTGGATCGTCCATTCCCTTTTATAGTTGCTACGAGAATTGGGAACGGTCGTGCAGTTTTTACTTTGCTACAGCTTGCTATTATTGCGTTTATTTTCGGTTACTTTTGTAACGAGGTTAACGCTGTTACTAGACTTTCTAGATCCAAAATTATGTATTCCTCGCCTGCTATGGGGTTGTCTATAAAATATTTAAAAATAATTCGATTACCGATATTGATTTGGTCGACGGGAAGATGTAATACATTTATGTCTATATATTATACAATTATTAAGTTATTTCCTAAGCATGTTTTTCTGGTGAAGTTACAAGGGAATTATATAAAGAAAAGGCAGGTAAAACTTTTAGTACCAACAGTGTTGGTTCTTACTTAATAAATTGACATTAAACGTTTTTTAAGACCTTTATCAACTTGAGCCGACCATAATTGTGTACTGTTTTGTCTATTTCATCAAGTTTATATAGATAAAGGCATTATTAAGAAAATAGTATTTAAATTAGTAACATCATTAAAAAGCTCAGTCTCAAGAAATGTTGAGTGGTGCCTTTTAACCCGGTTGCATTAAAATATTGAATTACACTGAATGTAGTCTAAGGAGGTCATAATCATAAGGCTGTGAATTAGAGTACGTAGATTTACTCATACTCCTGATAATTATGACGAATTTAGTATAAACGTAAAACGCAATTTTCTTAAAACGATAAATGTCAGAGTTTTGTTGATACTTTTTGCTAGATAGAGATAGATAGCATTAAAATTTGAGTGGTCCTAATGAAACCGAGCTGACAGTTGGTATATAATTATATTTTATGTCAGTGTAGAGGGAAAAATTTATCCAAACTTGAATATTATGTGTATATAGAAATAGCAAAAGTATTGAATCTAATAACTACTTTATGATGATTTAATATATAAAATATTATAGATTATTTGAACTTCATAGCACAGCTAAACTCTCATAGATACTAGAAATAGAACTATCGCAAAAAATATTCATTTTCTTAAACATTACAAAATAAAATAATGTCGCGTATTGATAAGCTCTACGAGTATGCTTAGTAAGATACTAAGAATTTCAAAGTTGGTGATACATAAATCCCTTTTAATTAAAAACACGCCAACGCGACACAACCCCAAAAAAGTAAGACCCTAGCAAGAACATTTGTTAAAATTATTAAATTAATTATTTAATTATTATATTATTATTTATTAAAATTCTCTAAAATACTGAAACAGTATTAATAAAATCTATCAAAGCATTTATTTTGATAAAGTACTCGAATAGCTTTTTACTATGAGGTTACACACTATATTAACCGATTGCCTTTGCTTTGCCTAATGCTTTTGACAGCAAAAGAAATGCGGTTTTTTTCTTTACATGTGATAATTCTCTATCCTGTTTACTTTTTGGGACAATAAATCCTCCAATGTCGGTTTTAAGGGAGCGATAAAGATTTTATGTCGTTTATCAGTTTAACACGGCGACCTCAGATTTTGTAAAGCAGTTATCACTTATCAGCATCAAATGATGTGTATCATTTATTACGCAAAGCCACGAAACACTCACATGATTGAAAGAAGCTTTCGATATAGAATATGGAAATTATTAATTATTAAATAGGTAATAAGGCCAAAGTTTGCAAATATTTATTAAAACTTTTATATGTAACATGTTTATGTTACACAGTTTCAATTATGTTTAATAATGTGTATGTAAAAATATTTTTAAATAAAATTTGTTCACGTTCAGTTCAGGATCTTGCAACTTAATCTATCGAGATCAGTCTAAAGCTGACAATCCTCTTTCTTAGATCTTAAGTCCAAATAAGTCAAATATAAGGCAAATTATGAATTTCGCAATACCTTAGTCCAGTTGATATCTCGAAATCAGTACGAACAGTAATCACCTAATTTATGGAATACCTAAAAGGCTATATACATCGATATCTTATATATAAAATTCTCGTGTCACATGTTTTTCGCCTCGTTCCCATACTCCTCCGAAACGGCTTGACCGATTCTCATGAAACTTTGTGAGCGTATTGAGTAGGTCTGAGAATCGGCCAACATCTATTTTTCATCCCCCTAAATATTGAGGGTAGTCCACCCTTAAATTTTATTTATTATTTTTTAGACAAATTTTTTAGTTTCTATTTTTTTATGACAAACCATACAAAAATACATACAATTCTAAATTTGCACCCTTCTACAATCAACCCTTATTTTTTATTTATTAGTTGAAAATTTAAACCACATGTATGGTAAAACAACGTTTGCCGGATCAGCTAGTATTTATATATTATTATATTCTATTTTCGGTGAACCAAATTGAATAGTAAATTTCAAATTATTTAATTTGTTAATGAAATGCAAATTAATTATTTACAATTGTGTTCTCTAGAAATAATGATATATAGCTACAATCAATTTCAAACAGCGGCATTTCGTAGCTGTCAATGTAAAATTGCAATCCACCCTGACATTTGGTCGTGATTCAATGCGTAATTTATAGTGAATATGGCATCGAAATAGCTTTGTCCATCGCAGGGGTAATTAGCAGATATTAAACAGTCAGAATAGGTGCCATTAGAGCGTGTGTGGCGGCCGATATCAACAAATGTTCTGCTAATCCATCAATAGGTATCGGTTTTAGCTAATGTATTAGCGTAAGAGCATGGAAGAATCCAGAGACTGTCCAAGTACTAGAAATAATAAACATAGTACTATATTTGAAAAGTGAACACTCAATGAAGGAACTGTACTGCTAGGCAGTACAAGAAAAACATAGTTCGGAAGTTCAATATTCCGTGTTACTTTGTTAGCTAGTTAGTTAGTTTATAATTATTTATATTGTTATTGCTCTTAAACATGTCACATTACAAAGAACACCATTTTGTATATTGACAGGAAATTGTAAACACAGATCACGGATAATGAATAATTGTTTCATCTTTATTTATCATGGAGCTGTTTATACTGTCAATAATACTGACAAATTTGAATTGGTTCTCATTACAGACACACAGCGATAATAATAAGATTATTAAATCGTGCAACTCTACTTCATATCATTTGTCCTTTTACTTTTCTATAATCTATAACTTAAGGAAAAATAAAGGTAAATTTACTAAGCTTTGAGTACAAGAACCATAGAGATAACATTACGTATGATATAAAACAAATAAAAAGTTTTCTCACTTAATCGGCTTAAGTTATTCATTTACCATTAATCAATGAATTCAATCTTTGAAACGGTAGATTTTCAACCGAAAAATTGGAAAATCCCTCGCGATCTCGCAATCGTTTCGCTTCAAACGATTTTTTTCTATTCCATTTGCCAAGAAGCTGGTTTGAAGCTTGGAGATTTTAAAAAGGCAACTGTTCTATTATTTATGGGTCAGTGGTTCGAAAAGGGGAATGGTCGCTGCAATTCTGGTTTTATTCAAGAGAGGTTAATTGTGATGCTTTTGCTATATTAGTAACTTTAACTTAAGTAAGTTAAGTAACTTAGGTAAGTATACCTCGTGATCCCATGATACTGATACGTGAAAACACTAGCAAGAAATTTTAAACTTTCTCTATCATTTTTAAATTTTCATTTTATTATATTTTTTATATATATATAAAGAGAAACTCTTTATTTTAAACATTTTTTTTATTTAAGACAGTGACACATGTCAATCATTCGTTTTTAATTTTTCTGTAAAATAATGTACTTAATTTTAATGTATTAATTTTTTGTGTAAAAAGGGGCTTTTAATGTTGTTTTCTTTCAGGTGAGTTATTTTTATTTTATTATTTAATGTAAATAGTGTATATTTTATTATAAAATAAATGTATATCTTTCAGAAAGAAAGACAAATAACCAAACCCTTATTATAAAACAACATTATTTGCTTGGCTATAATATGGATAAGTTGAGATTTAATTTTGCGGTAAAACCGGCTGCTGATGGTAAAACAAATATTATATGTATTACTTCAATTGGAACTGCTGCGGGACATGTTTATGAGATACCGGGAGATCTACAACCGGTAACAAATCATAAAGCAATAATAAATACTCCACACTTTATTAAAGTAAAGAAATCACTAACTAAAAGATATCAAGTCAGAAAAATTTGGATTAGTATGACAGATGAAATATCAAAAACTTATTTAGATGATGAACATAATATACAGTTTAATGACATATATCTTGAGGAGGTTATAGAAGGAAAAGATAGAATAACCAGTGGCTCAAATGAAAATCTCGGGAATTTATTGGAAAAGCTCGTTCAAGATAAGAAAATTAAGTCAGAAATTGAAAATTTAGGATTGACAGCTAAAGATTTTATAATTGAAAAATTTAGTGGAAAAAACTGGAATCCTCAACAGTGGATAAATATGTTTTCGAAAGAATGTGAAAGATTTAATATAAATAATGATCAACATAAAATTGAAATTTTAAAATATTTTTTGGAGTTTTCTGCGTTAGATTGGTACAAATGTATGCTTATTAAATTTACAATAGGCTCGAATTGGGAAGTATGGGAAAAGAATTTTTGTGACACTTTCGCACAGAAAGGATGGTCTGCAATTAGATATGCGTTATCATTTAAATATCAGTCGGGTTCTTTACGTGATTATGCTATAAAAAAAGAAAAACTTTTATTGGAGGTAAGAAAAACAATTGATACAGACACACTTATAGACATTATAACGTTTGGTTTACCCAATTATGTGGCTGATAAAATAGATAGAGAAATATTACACGCAACTGAAGATCTATGCAACGAATTGGGAAAATTAGAATATCTGATTCGTAAAGATAAATATGAGGCACGAAGTAGAGTATTTTCTAAAAATAAATATAGTAATATTGAAGAAAAAAAAAGTTGTGCTATCTGTTTAAGAGAGAATAAGGGTAAACGTAATCATACTGAAGATAGTTGTTGGTTTAAAAATAAAAATCGGGATGCTATCTTCAAAACTGTCAATAATTCAGAACTAGAAATAGAATTAAATGAAGAAAATCCAAAAAACTAGATGTGCCACCATTAATACAACTTAAGTTAACATTGAATGATATTATGGATATATCAGGGATTTATGATTCTGGTTCAAATGTGTCCTTGATAAATACAAAATTATTGAAAATAAAACCACTGAATTTCTTAACAAAAGCGGAGGAAGTAAACTTAAGAACTATTAATGGTGAGAAGAAAACAAATGGTATGGTAACACTAAAGATTAAGATATATGACATCGAGGACAAAATGGATGTTTTTGTTATAGATAAGGAAAATTTCAATTATGATTTTCTTATTGGCTTAGATTGTATAAAAAAATTTAAACTAATTCAAAATGAAAACTTAGAAATAATACAACGTAACACTCCAAATAATGAAAACGAGACGAAAACATCTGTTGTCAACAAAGTTCAAACAATTAATCCTAATAATGAAAAAAAAGAAAAAATGTCAATATTCCTGATGAACTAGGTGACATACAAGAAAAATATTTTAATATACCATCAAAATCATTACGTGAAAATCTTTATGAAAATCAAATTAATTTTAATGAACATATAAACTTAGATGAATTTGAAATATTTATAAATCATTTAGACTTTTACCAAAAATCAAAAATTGATAATTTAATAGAAAAATATAAACCTGTCTTTGCTAAAGATAAATACGACATAGGTACAGTTAGAGATTACGAGGCCCATATAAATTTAATGGTCGATACATACTGTAGCAAACGCCCATATAGATGTACACCTGAAGATAGAAAGGAAATAGAAAGTCAAATACAGAAATTACTAGAAATGAATTTAATTGAGGAATCGTATAGTCCATTTGCTGCTCCCGTTACTCTGGCTTATAAAAAAGAAGATGGTAAAAGAACACGGCTATGTATTGATTTCAGAGAACTAAATAAAATTGTAGTTCCTGAACCACATCCATTCCCATTGATTGAAGATTTAATGATAAAAACAGTAAAATGTAATTATTTATTAAGAGAAACTCTTTATTTTAAACATTTTTTTTATTTAAGACAGTGACACATGTCAATCATTCGTTTTTAATTTTTCTGTAAAATAATGTACTTAATTTTAATGTATTAATTTTTTGTGTAAAAAGGGGCTTTTAATGTTGTTTTCTTTCAGGTGAGTTATTTTTATTTTATTATTTAATGTAAATAGTGTATATTTTATTATAAAATAAATGTATATCTTTCAGAAAGAAAGACAAATAACCAAACCCTTATTATATATATAAAATAAGGGGGCTAACGAGCGTCTGGGTGGCCTAAGCGGCAAGCGCTGCAGCCCATAAATATCCACTCTCGAGGAAGGAATATTCTCTCTTTTTATAGAATTAATTTAATTTATAACGATTTTTAAAATTTTATCTCATGTTCATTGTGTGTAAATTAAAATTTGTTCAAACATATATTAACGAAATATCTCTGTTATATCCTTCATAAGTACGGCACACAATATGTGAGAAGCTTAAGGATTATTGCAAACTTGTTTCATACAACAGAAACAATTTTACTCCGTCAATCTTATTTTAAATCCGGCTTAGCTTGAATCTCTGTGCGAAAATCAATCACTGATAAAAGTAACAGCGTTTTCTTGAAAATGAGTTTAAACGCAACCTTTTTACTTCGACTAATTATAGAACCCTTATTTCGGGTATTTCGCCTGAAAACTGTGTTTAACAGTGTTTGAATGTAAACTGTAAAACTGAAAACCCATCTACAATACCTTTACATTCTTGGGCTTTCTAAAAAAAAGTGACCCCATAAATATTAGATTATAATCCCTATACAATATAAAAACGTGACATAAATCAGCACGGACCGTACGTGTCAATACTGGGGTGCGAAATAAATCTTTTAGATTAGGGTACCCGCTATGATCCATTTGGGATCATGTATATTCTGCTACATTTGACCAGCTTATAATTACTTTTACACATATACAATGAAGTAGAAATAAAAAAGTGATAGTCAAGTAAGCATTATGCAAAAAAAAAATAAGTTAAATACAGAAATACGACTAAATAATTAGAAAAGAGGTATTTCCGAACAATTACGACTTAGGGACCTTCAAAAAAAGAGCTTATAAACATCTCAAAGGCCGGCAACGCACTGGTGAGCCCTTTGGCTTCGCGAGTGTCCATGGGCGGCGGTGTCACTTGGCATCAGGTGAGCCTCCTGCTCGTTTGCCCCCTGTTCTATAAAAAAAAAAAAAATTGGCGCTCCAGAATGACGTCTATAATTATGCAATTTTGTGATTTACTTTAAGAAATTAATAAATCGATAGTAAAGTAAATCGTACATATTTGATTAACAAAGAATGTTTAAAGTTCTTGTGTATGTTTGTTTTGCGTTATGTCTTTCTAATGATCATGTTCGGGTAATGAACTCCGAACAGCTGACTCAGCGGCCGCTGAGAGTTAATATTAGGAGTTAGTTTTAAGATTTCAGTCAGTCTGCAACAAATCATAATAACAGTAACACGCGACGCTCAAACAGACTCAATAACAGTATTGAACAGTATTCATTAATAACAGTATAACAGTTTTTGATAATATATCAGTATAACAATTTAACAGTTTTTATCATTCAGCATCTCCAACACTGGTAAATCGCCCTATCCCTATCCTACAAGCGTAAGGATGTATATTTAAAATAATTATTATGTGGAAATATTATTATTAAATAATTATTATTGCTATGTGGAACCAGCTGCCAAAAGAGGTATTACCAAACAAATACCTTCAAGAAAAGAGCGTATAAGCATCTTAAAGGCCGGCAACGCACTGGCGATGCCTCTGGCATTGCGAGTGTCCATGGGCGGCGGTGTCGCTTAACATCAGGTGAGCCTCCAGCCCGTTTGCCCTGTTTTATAAAAAAAATACAATTATTGACAGTTTTAAATATAATATAAGTACGTAAACATAAATGCCCCGACTGATTGAATGTGAAAGGCTTATAAACTGTAATAATGCATATCTTCCATGAAATTAATGCCTAGACAAACTCTACTGCCTTCGTGCCTCCATTAGATAGAGGCATAGTCTTACTCTATTTGCCACAGTGTAATTACTTATGACAAATTGCCTAACTACCATAATTTTATTACATTTGATAGGCGTTGTAAGTACTGTTATTATAATTTATTATATAGTTAACAACCAAGTTGGCGCAATGGTTTACATGGACTTCCGAATAGTCCGAATGGTTGCGGGTTCGAACCCCGGTGCTCTCAGCACTTGTGTGATGAATACTATAAATAATATTAACAAAATTATAATAAATTTATAGTTGGTATTATGAGTTAATAAGAGCTAACAAGAGTGATAATCATATACTTTTATATATATGTTATATGGTCTGGGTGTTATACTCATGAAGCGGTTATTGTAACAGGAATCGAAACCGGGACCCTCTATTCGGAAGTCCGGCATGGTAACCATTGCGCCAACTGGGTCTTCAAACAAAGTTTTGTGAGTTTAAGATTTGACAAGCTCAATTTTTGGATAATTGAAGTAACTACTACTGGTATTACTACAAGTCTATAAACTGTAGTATCGACGTTGGAGTACTAACAGGGATTTCGTGACAAATAACCACTTCGCACAGGCATGCACGTTTGTGACGTCACGGGTCTCACATTACAGACTTCTGAATTCATTTCCACTTGAATCTAGAGTAATAAAGAAGCGATAATATTTATATGCCATTTTAAAAACATAAAATTACTGGTATCTCTCACTCTGAAAATTATAGCAATACATTAGCACATATAAGAAAAACTGTGAATTTTTGTAATTTTTGTTTAATACACATTTCATAGGTAGTCCAATAAGTAATATAATATAACATTGTTTTATATAGTTTATCTAGAAAATATATGATAATAAACATATTTTAAAGGTAATAACTTCTATAAGTAGAAAAAGTATGTTAATTCGTTTAATAAGGTTTATTTTGTAAATAAATTTTTAGAGTAGAATTGTAACTAAGGATGGAATAATATCGTACAAATTTCTTAATCTTTTTACATTCGTGATTACATAGAATTAATTTAACTATATATCGTTGTTATAGTTATACAATGACAAAATCCTTTTACATATAACTTCAATCAAGGAATTGCGTCCACAAATCTCCAGCATGACCTAAAGTCGTGACTAAAATGTTTTACCTATTCCATTCTCTCGCTATTATAAACAAAGGCCAGAGGAGTATTCAATTGATTACTCCCCGGGAGTCCCTTGTGACGGATATTGGCACCGCAGCGCGTGACTCGACAGAATTTACTGGTGTAGAATACGCTAGAAGCTTATTGAAAGTCTTAGGTACCAAAATAGCCTCTATTGACATTTTCGTAAGAATTCATTTTTAATATGATATTAAACACTACACTACAATACAATGAAAGTACCTAGTTATTTATCTTGGAAATATAACTAAAATAGGATTTAATTTAACCTTGGTATGTTTGTATATGTTTCTCTTTAATGATTGTAAAATAGTCATAGGCTTTAATTTAATGTAAAAGACAACATGGGGTAGATATTTTTAGACTGCTGTGTATGTTTAAGCCGATCGGCCTATACGTAGTATCGTAAGTAGATTTGACCCGTCCATATTTCCTTCATTGTATTTGAAATTGCGAACACATAAAAAATAATCACCTTCTCTATAAATAAACTTTTAAGCCCTGTAGCCGATGAGATATAGTTTTTTTGTTCTACATGAATTTATTTCAATAAAACAATGATCACTGAATTTCTGAGCCTTCTAGTATTCAAAATGTAACAGTCACTAGGAAAATGAAAAGCTTTGGTGAATCAATAGATTCGTCAAAAGCCGTAACTACCTTTTATCTTTGAACTCAGTTAGTAGCGAATTGTAACGAATACCTTTTGTCATTCTGTCGTTACATTCCAACTACTTTAAGAGAAATATAAATCCTTTTGAGTATAAAAATTATTTCAAAGAGATCTACGAATGTGACGTCACCAAGTAGGAAACATTACTTTGTAAAAAATCCTTAGTAATAGAGTACTACCGTAGTAGCATAGTACTTGTATACTAATGTATGACAGTAAAAAGAGTCCTGTAGAATGTTAGGAGCGAAATTAACTTAACTTTTAGTTAATTAAATATCATTTGGATCTTAAAATCCAAGCTTGGGCATTGAGTGCATTATAAAGTGGACGGCCCTACTCAATACATCTGGTCACGTAGCATTGCGGTTGCAATACCCGCCTGAAGGCTGACCCCAAAATTAGGTCTTTTTTATTTATGAGCTTTTGTCTTTGAACATCTCTAATTTATGAGTGAAACTTCTATTGAATGGAATGGGTTGTACTGCAGGCTAGCTTTCCAGTAAGTCAGTCTTTTAAGACTTTTTTTGGCTTTAGCCAAGTCTACTAACAAACTGTGTTTAAATGTCAATTGATTGGTGATTAAATTTAGTAAGCCACAATAGTACATCAGATGAGAAAGTACCGGTTACACAATGATATAGAAAACGATCGATATTGTTCTATCAATGATAAAGCTACATTTTCTTTTCGATTTTCAACAAACAACTGGTTTGATCAAGTAGAATTTTATGAATGTACTATGTGAAATTATTTTAATTTTGCTAAATCTTATACACATTTTATTTGTAAATGATAAAATATCATTCAGCAAATTGTTTAACAAATCTTTCCTTAGATCTCCAAAGTTTGTTATTTTAGGATAACTGGTTCCTCGAATTAACTCGAAACAAATTATACTATGAAAAGATAGGACAAATAATAAACCCTTTTGAAAATATTAAACTCAGTTCATTTAACCTCACCAAAAATAAAAAAATTAAAATAGAACTTAGTTTTTATTATTAAAAACACTTTATAATCTCTTAAAATTATAAACATTAGCCATGAATATAATGTTAATTTTTATTAGTAATAACCAGGATTATTTCTACAACTTTAAAATGTATATAGCTTTAGTAATTTCAGAAGATAAATATCGTTATCGTTACATTAAAAACTAATAAATCAAAAGAAAAATCAAGATTTCCAGTAGACATTAAATAAAAGTAAAACAAAAATGAAGAAAGTTTTATTGGTGCTAATTTGAATACTTTTCCTCGTCAGATATTCTGTGGGTTTATGTTTGCTATAGTCTCGTTACCCACTTGCTAACGCAAACTATACTATCTTGGTTACATAATTTCTCATGTAATCAGGTGTCCTGTTTTTTATTTTATTGTATTTTTTTTATTATGTTCTCAAACATACGATAAACAATCAACTAAAATAAAATACAGTAAAACTAAAGTATATACATATGTAACAATTACATGAGAACTTATTAATTTGTATTTAAAACAGAAACGGCTTCTTATATTTACATTTTCATAATATCAAAAATTTGACCACATGAACTTGAAATGACTGTTAATGTTCTAAAATTTGTTTTGTTCAATTTAATAAGTAATATTATTTTGACGTTTGGGTGGTGGTTAGGGTGGCTAGTATCGTGAAATAAAAGAAATACTAAATTATTTAAAAATTCAAATTTATTATAGCTTGTGATATAAGATAGGTTTTACTTGGAAATAGCCAAATGGCTTACATTAGCGGCGTGGACGTGTTTGTGGAGAGCCGCCGCGTATTTTCTCAAGCAACCTGGCTTTAACTAAGTCCACTGAAGTCTCTAATTTAATACTTTATATGGAATAAAATCAATATAAGAAATCATTTTGATTACTTTATTCAGCTACAATGTATCATATAATAGCTAAAATATTTTATTAATAATTATTTATAATTTCTCTTATATGCTTAAATATAGATATGAAACCATGTAAGATTATGAATGTATACGTTACTAAGGCAATTAGGCATCTAGATAAATAAACTCGTTTGCTTCACTGCATTAGTAAGTAGTAAGGAATAATAATGGGTAAAATAATAACGTAATAAGTTTGATAAATAAAAATTAATTTCTCTTAAACATCACCTGCAATTCTTTATACAAAACCAGAAACTAACGAAACGGACGTAGCTCAAAATTATCCGTTAATTAGCATTACTGAATCTCTTTCTGGTGTAATGTGAAATACGGGATGTTAACGGTGCTATCAAGCATCCTTTGTGAATTAACAATTTCACATTTTGGCCGAACAATCGGCCTTTGTGTTTGTATGATAAATAGGTAGGAAAGATGCATTCGTACGTGCTGATAACAATGTTTTGCATATTTAGTTTTATTACATTTTATATGACGGAAGTTTTCCGTAGCCATTTATAATTATTTCTTAAAATCATCATCAATGGCCACCCCAACCTATCTCGGGATTCTGGGGTCTAATTTCGGACACCGTGTTTTGAGGTTTTTTGCGAAAAATTCTGAAAAATGAAAGTGCATTCCTGTGATATTGCTTTTACAAACGTGTGTTTTATCTTAACGAGTATCACCAATTCAAATGACTGTATTGAATTGAAACGTATTTTATAACTGGTAAACTTGTGAAAAAACTTTTTGTATTAAAATATTTTTAAATGTTCAGTGGAAAATTGAATTATAAAAGGAGTTTCTTTCCAGTTGTCCTAGAGGACTTGAAAATAAATTTAGAGTAATTAAAGTTGACATTCATACGTATTCAAAAGTTATATACTTGAATTTACTAAAGCGAGACCCGATTTTAAAAAATAAAAGATTAAAAATTGTCTCGCCTCTCTGTGGCTGTATGATACATTAATATTAAAATTGAAATCCACGAAGTAAAAAAAAATGTAACCAAAAACGTAACATACTGTGAAGTTTATTTTTGATTTACTAGAAACTAACAAAATGACTATGTCTAAATAACTATCCTACCTTCAAAGGAAAAGAGACAAAAATCTGTGTTGCCCACGTCATACTGTGAAATTCGGGAAGCAATTTTTGTAAAATTGCGAGATTCCAATATGCTCGCGTAAAATAATACCGTGTGTAACACCAGACTACCTGCGAACATTTTTCTCCTCCACAAATTTATTATTAACATATAGATAACATTTTTTAAACCCGTCTTATATATATATATATATTTATATATATATTTTGTTCTGATCATTGTTACCTACATATAAAATGAAAGAGCATCTCACAATGCAGGGTTTTTTGGTATAGAGACTAAGGACAACCTTTAGTTAAAAAGTGTAATAAGATTTTAAACAGGCGAAATAGGTCAGAAACTGAGAATGAAAAACACTTTATTAACGGATACACAGCGTGCGTGGTCACGCCGTGACGCAAAAATACGAGTTATGTATTTTTAAAAAATACATAACTCGTATTTTTGCGTCACGGCGACCACGCACGCTGTAAAGTACGCGAAACGTCGGATTTTTTTTAAATAATGTAAATATATTTAAAATTTGCAAAAATACATAACTTGAATCCGTTAATAAAGTGTTTTTCTTTAAATGAGTAACAGTTATGTTAATAAAAGATAATATTAACTGAGTATATGTATAAAAAGTAGCCTATTCGTTAATTCCGGGTGACTGAAAAAACATACATACACGCTCACCAACTTTCGCCTCTATGACATTAATATATCATAAATACATATAACAATATTTTTATGAGCTGATATTTTCATTAGAACCTATTGAATTTTGCTATATTATTACCATCCGGTATCACAAAGTCAAAACTTCGAGCTATGTTAATGTAAAAATGTATCTTTGATAAGCATGAATTGAGTTGGGTCTATTTTTGACAAAATAGAATATATTTTTGTTTTTATTTTTATGTTCACTTTTATGAGAACCCACTCATACATACACAACATATTATTGATCGTATATCCTTTACTGATGAAATATTTAAAGATCAATGTTTAAATGTGGATTATCAATGAAAAGTACCTTTACCAGGCGACTTCAAAAGAATATTTTTAGCAGGCCTCCATAAAGATTGTCTACATAATACGGCCCGCTTTTGACTACAGTCAAAGAGTCGTTGACATTTACTTTTTAAAATAGTCTCTCACTCATCTTGGCCTTCGAAACGACAGACTTCCACCTCTTCCTATCCTGTGCAACATCCCACACGTTTTTTTCCGGCTTTTGATGTACCAGGTCCTTCTCTGGCAATCCAGCGGTACTTGGGCCGGCTTAATGGCTTTTGAGCACTTGGACGTCTAAGAAAACTCTAGCGTTACGAAACCGAACTTAGTAAAAATATACAATTATATACTAACTAATAACTTCAATTACAATGACAGTGGTTGATTTCAAAATATCATTATCTGGCTTCATTCTTAAAACTGTGATCACATTGTTTGAAGAATTAGTTCTTATTAATTTCATATTGTTAATGTGAAAGTGGTTTTCTTGTAAATGAGACATCCGCTACTCCTAGTCTAAGAAGTCAAGAAGAAAATGGGTCGGCTAGTAAGTAATCGGATTACTTTCAGTCAGGTTACGAGGCACGGCTATCACTTTATTCGCTAGACTTTTGTCGGATTCAACTAATTTTATAATGGTATCTCAGGTTATGCTCCTCTTAAAAAAGGTCCTCTTTCACTAAGTGGCTTTGGTAGGATTTAAAAGGAATCATTTCATTACATATTTTGGAAATTTCCCAACGTTAATATAAAGTATACGGGTATGAGGGTCTGTTTTATTAGAATTTAATCCGATATATAAAATTCTCGTGTCACGGGGTTCGAACTTGAACTTCTCCGAAACGGCTTGACCGATTCTCATGAAACTTTGTGAGCGTATTGAGTAAGTCTGAGAATCGACCAACATCTATTTTTCATCCCCCTAAATGTTAAGGGTTGTCCACCCCTAATTTTTTATTTATTTTTTAGACAAAATTTTTAGTTTCTATTTCTGTATGATACAACATACAATCTAAATTTTCACCCTTCTGTGATTAACTAAAATTAAAATTAAAATCACATGTATGGCAAAACAACGTTTGCCGGATCTGCTAGTTTATTTATAAATATGTATTTATCGATGACATTAGAAGACCTCGTAGTAGAGGTTAGATTCCTTATTTAAATAGGGGTACGTTTACTGTATTAGGCAGAGCATACATAAGTATAAATAAATTAGTGATGCTGATATGAAAAGAAAGTTTTTGCCCGTACAGGCCCACGGGTATTCTTCCTTATGGGTTTAGGGGATTGAAGCGTGCCAAGGAACGACGTCTTTGATCTGTCAGTATCATTTGTACTGCCATAGGTATTTTGACGTATTGGGCATGTGAGAGACACTTGGTAGTGTCCTCACGTAAATTTCCTTGCTAGTAAGTTTTCATTGCTTACCTACCAAATATTTCAAGACTTATTTTTTTTGTTAACGCTTTATAAACGAGGATTTTCTTACATGTAATTATTTTTTATTATCATTCTAAACAAAATGCCCTAATATTCTTATCCTAAAAATGTTCGGAACAGGTATTTAATATTAATTGAAGAGACCCTACGAATGTAGTTATTCAATAATTCAAGGAAAAGGGGATATTGCCGAAGCATGTCACAGGTTGAAATATAAAAAGTCATATCGTATCACCGGTATATCTATAAAAACATCTAGAACTGCCAAAAAAAACATACTTTCCTTATTTTTGTATTTATAATTTTATATAATTACTTTAAGATACCGAAAAGTATATACTCTATCTGGTTTAGGAATATCTTCAAAAAGGGTCAGTAATAATCGAGCATTGCAGAAGATAGAAGTTCTTACAACATAATTGATGAATATGCGGTATTGATGTCGGTCAACTTAATAACTTAAATTATAGTTATTCGATTTAATTTGTTTTCGGATTCAATTTAATGAAATTTATTAATTATATTAATTAGTTGCAGTCATTTCATTTATGCTTACCGTCCACGCTCATAATTATGTCACGGCGTTGCCACACGCAGACAATGTTTTTGGCAACAATAAATATTTGATAATTGGTTTCCAAATCATGACCAGACATTTTTGACCTGAATATACTTTTAAAACTATCCTGTGGCTGGTTTTCGTCCAAACAGTGAATAAGTTATAAGCTGTTTCGTTAATGGTTAAACTTTGCAAATACGTTTGTTGTGGGACGTGTTCAGTTTATTTAGTGTTTATTAAAAAGTTAAGTGAATCAGAGAAGTTTCTATGGATCCCCGTTAGAGCGAAATAATGTTATCAATACAGCTTTCTAGCTACCTGTAGTTAGTCACCTGTAGACCTAATCTTTACATTAAGGCTATTGTATCCTCGTGTAAATAAAAAAAAAACAAAGATAATCAGCTATTCAGAGATTTATTATTAAATTTTTTACAAAGCGGATTAAGGCTGTGCGTTCAAACCCCCCGTGTCGTTAAGGGTGGTTACCCTATCACGGCTTCTTTATACCAAGTAATAATTTAATGTAACGACCTCATAAATTCATGTAAGTGACACAAACTAGGAAGAGATTCAGTCTAATCGGGTATTAAATGTAAATTTTTTATGAGATCTCCATCAATAACCATACATTTTGGCTCTTAATAGCCCTCAAAGAGCCTAAATCCAATAGCCCGATCTGAATAATTAATAGAATATTTAAACAATAAATATTTGTTTAACAAATTTAATTATTATAGTATTATAATTTTTCAGTTCAGTAATAATTCGTGCATTTAGTTTTAGGTAATTTGATATTTTGGATACTGTACAGAAGAAATTAATATATTCTGGTTTGTATAAGCTTTCCCTCTTCTCAGTGGACTCTTATCAATCTTTAAAACAAAAGAGTGGTCGTGTCGAGCGGTGCGACCGGTCGGTCTTCATTGCTTTATCTTGAAACTGCTACTCGCTAATGCGAGTCGTACCATGGTACTACATTGTAATCAATGATTCTCCAATTGTCTGTTGTCCTGTGTAGATTGGATCATTTGGTTGGACTAACTGATATTTAAGTGGTCTCTTTATTTAAAATATTACTGATCCAATGTTCAGGTTGTAATTTTGCCCACATTTTTTATTTACATATCGCTATTTTTAAACATTTGTTTCATATTTATTAATATTACTTACCATTAGGATTAAACAAGAGTTAATAATAGTAGTTAGTATATATTTCCTGGTAACTTTCAAGATACATAAATAAGTTTTGATATATTCATCAAAGTTAAGATTACTGTTAAATATACTCTAGTATACACACGTTAAATTCACAGGGATTCTCAAAGCCAACTAATCCTTGTTCATAACATTAAATGCAGCAAATTTATATTTGTTATTCGTAAACATTTATTTCAGTTTTCATTTCCTCTGTGAAAAATTTCTAAAAGTAATTTCACGTTTCACCGCTGACCCGAATAGAAATTTAGGTTCCACTAAACTTGTGCGGAGAGTGTAAGAAAATATTGCGTTTCAGCTTGCCTTGTATGGCTACGGAGAGGGTGTGAATATTTTCGTAGCCAGCGTAGCACTCGTAGCTCTTAGTGCTACAGAACTAAGCTCGACGTATTTTAAAGGGAAAACCAATTTCAGAGTGGGTTTTATATGCGTTAAAATCTCAAAACATTTTTAGGTCTATGAATTCAATATAGAATTGAAGTAATAGAAGTAAACATAAAGTTTGATAATTGTTTTGAAATTATTACAATTACTAACGACATATGTATTTGTGTTTAGTATGGTAGGTAAGTATTTTGAAACATAAACAATAAACACCATTTTTATTTTCCAATACAGTGATTACTGCAGCTGCTCTCTAATTAAAATACGTATCAGCAACTAAATTGCTGTCATTTTTAACAGTTCATTTATTTTCATTGTATTCCTATTAAATCTCGTCTCAATAAAACCAAAATAAATTACTAAAAACGAGAAAAGCACATAGGTTTCGTTATCAAACAAGATACGAAAATTCCAGATTAAAACAATTTTCCGTAAAATATTCCGTATTTCATTAGGAACATTAACGAATTTCACAGAGTAGTAACTCGGATATGGAAAATTGTGATAACTATAATTCTCGTTAGAGATCCAACTTTTATCCAGTTTGCTACCTAATTAATGTTCTAATTGGACTTTACCTATCTCAACATACATGACATAATACGTACCTTATATGTTGTGATTTCAATTTAAATTATTTTATATTTTTTAAATAATTGGTATTGACAAAGGAGTTGACTAGAACGGATAATACATTGTCATATAAAGTGGGTGCTTATAGTGTTAGTCTATAAGCTATTTCCGCTACCCTGAAAACTCGTTTACTTCCCCTCTTACCCCCATACAAAATAAATACACTTTAAATTTTAACTAGCATGCATAATAACTACATCATAATAAGTAATATATATAAGTAAGTAACATGTTGCCGTAACTTTTTGATTTACACTTATATTAGGTTCACAATTATAAATTAATACTAGTAGAGAGATAAGGACGCCTCAATTGATGAATCGTAATCGTAATCAAAATTAGTCACTCATGCTCTGGGGGATTAACTGTTACAGCCTGAAACCCGAATTTGTAGCGTGCGTCGCAGCCCAGCGCCACGGATGACGGAAATGTCGGGGGCTGCGTCTTCAGTCAGCTCACTTTGTTACACTAACCAGACAGATCCAGAGGCAAGCCCACTAAAAACACCTCAGCTCCCCAAAAAATGGGCCCTCGGGTTCAGGGCATGGAACCAAAGAGACAAACTATTATAACATAGTCTAAAGTATGTACATTTATCAACCCCCAGCATACACCAGTAGCTTCTATCGATGTGTAATGATGAGACTTGGTCATACAGTGATCTTCTACCAGCACGTATAAACAAATATAATCGAGGATTCTAGAGAAGCCAAGACTAAATCACACTTATGTTTTATACAATAAAAATACCTCAAATTTGGCTTTTTCATACGTTGATACTTCATTTGTTCATTCTACATTCGTAGTTAATTGTTAACAATAATCATTAAGTCGGCTCGTTTCACCGAATGAATTTTATTACTTTCTAATTTTGTCTTCTAATCACAGACGCTGTTAAATACGATTACATTTAATTAAAATCTGCCATTCAGCTTTCATGACCTTGTTTTATCTTCAAAATCTTGTAGAATTATAATGGATAATTTTTTATAATTATGTAACACTTCTTACCTTTCCTTTGGACAAAATGAAGTTCCTTATTTTGTGATTAAAAAAGAAAACTTTCGATAGCGCCATAAACAATTACCAACACCCTCGTAGTAATCTGGTTTATAACTTGGATCACATACAAGTATTTGAAAATATTATTATTATTAAGTAGTGCTCAGCCAAGAAACTTTTCGTAACTGAGTCAATTAACACTTTCAAAATTAATAATCATGGAACCATTCTTTTGATGCCTAATGGATTTTAATAAACCCTTTAGCATATTACTTTAATTAAATTAATTAAAGAAATGCTTGTCCAAAGTAAAATTACCAAAGTAAAATTAATTAAGGAAAGTGTCGACCCTGGGATCAGTAATATTTGCAAATAGCGACATAGTCCTAATTTCAACAACTGGTCCGGTCTATATACTATTTACGAAACAAATTTTGAGGTTAAGCGGTTGAGAAGTATTATGCAAATAAATGCTATTAAAAATAAAACTTGGAAAAGCTTAAATTCAACTAAACGTGACGTGAAAGGTCAAAAACATAATGTGGAGCAATTTTTTTAAAGGCTCAAATCACATAATGACTTTAGTTTTAGCTTCAAAAAAACTGTAAATATTTGTTTTCTTTTAGTGATCTTTCTCTATAGAATCTACTTTTTCAGAAAAATCCAACAGATTCTGCTGGGACACCATATCTGCAACTAGTAAGCTATTTGGTTGTTCTGTTACCCAGAGTCTTTGTACAGATACTATCTTGCCATTGCACTCTCAATTTCAGCTTCTCTTTAAACTAAATCTATGCGGACGATGGACCATGCTCTGTTAAGAGCTTAACGTCTCGCAGAACTTTAAGTCGTTGACGTTCGGAACACGTCTGTTTGTTCTCCAAGTACGACCACCGACTACCGATAAGTTTTATAATCGTAACAAAAACGTCACATGGATGATTAAACAAACAATATCCATATCCATAATATGAAATTATCGTTAAAACTTACAACCGTAAGATAATAAGTGTAAAGCAATTTGAAGCCGCCCGTTTTAATTTTCCGGGCTGCATCGTATGTGCCGAATTAAGTGAGACTATACATGAACGACTATAATTGAAATAAATGAGAAGGGACTCGTAAAATGTCTTTCTATGACATACGTACCTATTTAACTTATTTTAATTTTTTAGATTACATAAAATATAATTGATGATAATTGGTGATAATATAAAGATATATTTAGTTAGGCGCCCCTATAGAAACAAAAAGATGTTTCTTATTACAAAAGTAATGTAAAAATATTCTAAAAGCAGGGCTTTAAAATTATTTAAACATTCGGTTTTTTCTTATGCTTGACGGTAGTTTTAAAAAGTTGTACTCCTTCGTAGGTAATGTTTTGATGTGCGAGTTTCGTGCGTACTCAAGGCAACACAAGTAGACTACGATTACGCTTCAGTACTTGTAAATTATTATATTATTGTATTAAGACTAAAATTGTACAATGGGTTTCTTTATTTAATATAATTATCTCACTGATAATTTCAAAGAAATTATATTTTGATAGAGCAATAGTCAAATTTACGTAAAATCGTCTTTTCATACATAATCTCGGAGCGTGGAGTACGAAAAATTGTGTTCACTATACCGGAAATTGTGGTCGAAAACGTGTCGGGAATATTTTATTTTAGTGTATTTTATATCAGCCACATCACAAGATCTGACTACCAATTGAGTACAATTAACTGGTTCAACTTCCGGCAGTATTGATAATAAGTCGTTAATATCACCGGATTAGATTAAAAATTATAGAAGCAATATTGCAATAGGAACCTTTGTTTCCTGTTTCAAATAGTATTTCCGTCGCAAATGTATAATCGCTTAAATTTTGTACTCCCGAAACTAATCAGTTCCGGGAGTACAAAACGAGAAACGTTCGATAGATTCGCATGTTGAACGTCAAAGTGAGTTAAAATGATATAGTCGGTATGCTCTAGTCGATTATGGCATTCTACTAAATATTCGAAATACTACACTGTATTTCAAAAGAGGTTACTACTCCCAGAGTAATTCACCCGAGTTCGGAATCGCACTTTTTATAGTATTTTATATAATACTACACGGATACCAAGAGGTAAATTAAACGACATCAATTTTATTAACTTGAAATGTTTACAGTTATTTGAGACAAATCATTACTTGATGTGAAGTGCAGTCATTTTTTCGTAAGAAAAAAATTGTATTTTCTGTTAAAATTCAATTTATGTTTAAGTTTTAATATGTTTTATGAAAGTATACTAATATAAGGTTGTCAAATATCTCCCTTCCGCTTTTTTGCTCTTTATTCAATGCTTTATAAAAAGTGTTACAGTGATCGGATTTAGTTCAAATATGCGCCGTTTTATTCGATAATCTGTTTCCATCTAGACGGCAACTTCATAATACCTCCCTCGTAGAAGCCCCCCTCCTTATTTGCGAAGAACTCGGACAGCCACTTTTCACAAACCTCTTTTGAGTTCAACTTTACACCACCAAGGGCGTTCGCCATGGACAGAAACAGGTAGTAATCACTTGGCGCTATGTCCGGGCTATATGGTGGATGTGATAAAACCTCCCATCCGAGCTCCCGTAGCTTCTGACGAGTCATCAACGAAGTGTGTGGTCTGGCGTTGTCCTGGTGGAACACTACACCCTTCCTGTTGGTCGATCGCCTGCTTCAAGCGGTCCAGTTGTTCGCAGTAGATGGTAGAATTAAGCGTCTGGCCATTTGGGAGCAGCTCATAGTGGATGATTCCCTTCCAATCCCACCAAAACACACAGCAAAACCTTCCTGGCCGTCAATCCCGGCTTGGCACTGTTTGGGACGATTCACCGGCCTTCGACCTCGACCGTTTTCGCTTGATATTGTCGTATGTGATCCATTTTTCGTCGCCAGTCACCATCAGCTTCAAGAATGGGTCGAGTTCGTTCCGTTTCAACAGCATATCGCGCGAGTTGATTCGGTCCAGAAGGTTTTTTTGCGTCAAATCATGCGGCACCCAAACATCAAGCTTTTTTTTGTATCCAGCCTTCTGCAGATGGTTTAAAATGGTTTGGTGACTGACTCCCATCTCCTGGGCGATGTCACGAGATGCCACATGCCGGTCTAACTCGATGTAGTCCATGATTTGATCGGTATTTGTCGTCACAGGTCATCCGGCGGCTGGCTTATCCATGGTGTCGTTTTCACCGGCTCTGAATCGTCGAAACCATTCCTCCGCGGTTCGAAGTGATAGAGTACCATCCCCCAAAACACCATTAATTTCACGGAACGTTTCTCTAGCGGATTTGCCTTTAACGAAGGAAAACTTTAAAATAGCACGAATTTCGGCGTTAGTGAACTCCATGTTTACACATCTATAACTGTTGAACGCAATATCAAAAGTAATCATGCATAGCGTCGTTTTGTAGGTTATGTCAGGACCTTTCAAATTATCTATAGTATGGCCAGATACGAGCTCTGTAGCGCTTTGTACATAACCGCGAATTTCAAAAGACAAAAAGGCGGAAGGGAGATATTTGACAACCTAAATACTTAAACCTATCTCATACCTAGTTAAAAAACCCTAGAAAAAATGTTTTTAGTAATTTACTTAATACTATTGTTTTATATTTATCTACATATAGATATTATTATATAGGAATTAAATCATAATTAATAGACCATAAAGAATCATAACCTCTTTATAAAAGTAAAAAATAATATGTAGTTATCAAAGTCCAAATGTGACGGCAAATGTTTATTTTTTATGATACCTAAAGAATGCTTTTAGTAAGCTTGTGTATATTAACAATTTAAAGCTTTACAATTGATCTATGCATCCTTGCCTTGGAAGCTGTTTCTTTCCAGTCCTTTTACGTTCAAAATTCGTTTTGGGCTTCCCAGTTACCAAATAGCGTTTCCATCAAAGCCGATTAGTTTCGGTTGTACAAACATACAAGCATATTGATTGCCGCAATTGTATAGCGGTAAATAGATTTCCACATTTCAATTAACCTATACAGCTTAATAATTAATTGAGCTTTTAATCCAATTACTTCGCTTATTGACTACTTAAAAGTAAAATTTCATTGAGTGCATATTGGTTTAATATACCGAAGAATCTATTCTTTGACATGTGTCCCACGAATCAATCAGGGTTATGTAAGTTATTTAATTTAAGCTAAAGAAGAAAGTTCTTTCGACTTGTAGCTAGCTATATTTTATTGAATCAAGTTATACTACTATAAAAACATTTATCAATTTTATCAACACAATGTATGTTGTGTTAACTTTAAAAATTAAACTGTCTATTAATCTATCTTTACATAATAATCGTGGAACAAATTTTACTAACACACAATAACGTAGACGTACTTAAAACTCAACTGAACGGAATGTAAAGCAAATCCACCAAAATAAGTTCACTGGGTTAGACAAAATCTTGTTACTGTTAATGATTTAGCTGCGCTTTTATTTCAATGTCCACTAGGTTAATTAAAGTATGTAAAATATACGAAAACTATATAAAATATTTACCAAATTACTATACTAAGCTACTAAGTTTTTATAATCTGTTTTATGGTATTGCTGGGTTTTTAATCGTATGTTAGTACCAGCAAACTTCACATTAGACAGAGAGTTTAAACCAGCATCTTTCCTTTGATCGGTTCTGTATACCAGTTAGATGATTAGGTTATTTCGAGTGTGTTTGCAATGCTGTATTATTTTATATGAGATTAGATATAGGGTTTCAATGTTTTAGTCTCAATTTAAATTCTTAAATTCATTCACAAATACAACAAATCTCAATAAGTATCAGTCTAATCATAAAAAATAAATCAGGCTAACTAATCACTGTACTACAAGTACTATATTTTTTAGAAAATGTCCGACGATAGTGATATATTTCTAAAAAGTGTTATTCGATTTCAAAATCGTCATTTTCAGTCGTCAGATTTCACATATCAGTGCTGATGAATTTTGAACTGCCATCAAATAAGTTCAACAGGCTTGTGATTTTTACAATAAAACGGAATACAATACAGCACTTTTCACTGATTACTTACACGAGTAAATACTGCATTTCGTTTTAAATTGAAATCGGATTTCAATTTTCTGAATAATATACTACACAACGATGACTTTCCTTTAAATTAAAAGTTCCGCGTCGTAAATTTAAGGCCTTTTATTTTAATTTTGCGCAGTGTGCCAAGATAGGTGCGTTGAACGTATCGTTTTTAAACTGTTTACCTTTTTATGTCGGCCTCCCCATCTTGCCTTTACAAGTAGCTGCTCTGTTGGGTCGGCTCGTGGCTCTGTCCCGCCCTTCAGGCGAGCGTCCTCGCCGTGGCAACCCAAGTCGAGGTTCGAGTCTCTCAGGCGACGCCCTTGCGCTAGTCACACAACCAATACATTCTTGACAGAGGTTGACTCGCCACATAGCCCGAAGCTAACCCATAGCCCCTCAGGCCAACAGCAAGATTTCTTAGGTAAGAAACAGGTAAGCACGCATTTCCAATGGATGCGTTTTGGTGCACATTCAGATACTGTCCAGATATTTCACGTGGAATATTGTTCCTAACAATAAGAATTTTCCTTATTTCGGTGGATGTATACAACCAATTAATTTTATTTTAAATTAAAATGAATCAGTGTATTGCATATTATACTTTCCCTTCTGATGTTTGAGCGTAACCTGACATATTAAAATGTCAATTCAAATTCAAAACTGAATAGTCATTTCGTCAAGAGAACCTAAAATACCTAGGTAATATATGTGCGTTAGCTTAAAAATTAATTTCAATACATATTAAAAATTCATTTGAAATATGTGTGTTCTGTTCAGATGTCCATGAACATTCCTCAATCGCTGAAGATGCTGACGTGAGTGATCTTCTTAGATTATCTGAATTTTATCGCTGAAGGTGCGCGATACATCAACAGCTCACTTAAATAATCTTGTGTTTGTGTTAATATAAATAATATGTGTATTTGAGATAACATTGTTGTTTAAGAAATTACACTTGTTCGTTTCTCGCATCCTCTTAAAGTGGACTACAAGTCATTATTGTGGTGAGGTTACCCATTAGCTAAAGTTAGAAAATCCCATCAATTTTCGACCCTACCATAGGGCTCCGTCTGTTACCTTAGGCCTCTTGGTGTAGACATCCCGTACTTATTTAAATATTCACTATTTTTTGGTTATGGTTAAAACGGTTTATGGATCCGTAAGGTAGTTAGGCTCTTAGTTCACATCTTTAGTCATCTTAGTGCAGTTTGCCAAATTCTCTAAATAACACATAATCTTGTAATTTTGATGATGATTATATGTACAATCTATCAATTTCCTGGTACCACAAGCTACTTGCCATTCTAATTATACGCTTAGCGTAATCGCGTCTCGCAATCTTAAATTGTATTTAACACATTCGTTATAAATGCAAATGAAGTA